>ML785164.1:77090-229085 GCA_009831015.1 Picea engelmannii
AAAAGGTTGTTTCACTTTCAACAACAGAGGCAGAGTATGTTGCTACTACAGAGGCTAGTAAAGAGATGATTTGGTTACAGAGGTTTATGGAGGAATTGGGAAAGAAGCAAGAGAATAACAGGTTGTACTGTGACAGTGAGAGTTCCATTCATCTTGCAAATAACTCAACCTTCCATTCGAAGACTAAGCATATACATTTGAGGTACCACTTCATACGATCAACCTTGGAAGATGGACATTTGAAGTTGGAAAAGATACACACTAGCCAGAATCCTGCAGACATGTTAACAAAGGGAGTAACCAGGGAGAAATTGAGTTCTTGCTCAGTTTCAATTGGTCTTCAAGAATGAAGATGAAGATGAGAAATTTTCCAGGTCCAAGAAGGTTCAGAGTCCATTATATACAACAACAGTGGAGTTGTTGAGATCAGTCTCCAAGTGGGAGATTGTTGGTTGTGGAGCCTGATTATCTTCTTGATTCAGAGGTCTTTTACTTTCAGCCGTGTTTATACCCCATGAAGTATTTACACTCCAGAAGTATGTACACTCTTCCACGCGGGGGAGTGTAGAGGGGGGCTATTCCCCTAGCTGGGGGCAAGCGGGGGTTCGGGGGCAAAGCCCCCGAAGAAAAAATTGCCTTGTAAATGTATATTGTAATTTCATTGTAAATTTGGACCGTTCATTATAAGGTCACAGATCTAACGGTACAAATTATGTTAGGGTTTTTTCCCTAGAAGGAAACACTCTTTTATGAGGGAAATGTATTGTTGATATGGTTGATGGCAAATATTGTATTATGAGATAGGAGACTGTGAGAGAGAGAAGAGGAAGTTACAATGGGTTTGTTGTAGGTTGTATCCCTTCATATGCTGGATAATAATAAAGGAAGGACCTGGCAATTTCTCTGGTGGACATAGCCCACACTGGGTGAACCACGTAAATCTGTGTCTCTGTTGTATTGTGTATCTTCTGTGTTTTTTTTCCGCATTTGTTTTATTTTATTGCTCCACAGTTCTGTTTTTCTAACAACAACTTCATGGAATTGTCGCCTCAACAAACAACACAATGATTTTGATTTCTTTCATGAACTCGTTAAATTGGTGCTCGGGCTCATTAAAGTATCCCTAGAGTTTATGTGTAATTTGAACAATCATCTCATATTCCATGGCTATTGTTGGTCCTAAGTTCTGCATCTAACTGCTAAAGGGCATAGCTAGGCCACCTCAGTTGTTGGAAGGATTGTTTTTTATGAATTAGGTTTGTTTGTTTTGATGGTTAGCTTATATATAGGTTTTCAAGGGAAAATACCTAGTTGGATAGTTCAACAATATCACTATATAGTTTCCCTTAGTTGGTCGCATGCATTTTGGTAACTAGATAAAGATATGAAGATAAATAAAAGGAAATACAAACAAGCATACAATTTGTTACTTGTTGTATGAAATTTCAGACTTGAAATTATATTTCAGATCCAAAGCATGTACCTGGACACAAATCCTCCAAACAGGTTGTATTACAATAAACTATTCATAGAAACAATAGCTAAAATCAGGTTGCATGACAATAAATAGTTCATTGAGAAAATAGATGAAAGGAAAAGAAATAATACTTTGCATACATTTCAATTCTCACCTAGATAAGATAAAAAGACACACAAGATTTGAGAAAACATAGTTTGTCACCAAAAATTATATTCACCATGTCGAAAACTTAACAGTTTTATGCTTCATGGCCCAACCAAAATCCTGGTGCTTGATCTCCCCAAAAACAAATCCTTTTACATTCAAATATCTATCTATTTATCCTCATCAAGAGAAGGTTCGACTACCTATCTAGAATTTAATTTTTGAATTTCAACTTTAAATTACAACTAGATCTTGTAGATACAACTTGACTGCTTCTCCCTCATTACACCTTATAAGTGTTCCTTCAAACTGAGAAGAGTTGGGTTGATGTGTTAGTTCATAACTCTCCATCAATTCAAACTTAACAAAAACAATGTTCTTATCAAAATAAAATAGCAACTTATTACAAGTGGCAACAATACCTATAATTAAACCAAAACAAAATTCTATCAGTGCAACTAGAACTAATGTTGATAACTAAAATGGAAGGGATGCGTAAAAAGAGTATTCAAACATTGTGTCTAGAATTTGACTTTGCGTAGATGCCCACGTACACTAAAAATTTGATACCAACCATGAATAAAGGTGCATCGACTGGCATAGGTCTCGAATTCCTTTACCCTTTGACAACAATAGACTTTTAGATTATGTCTTTCAAGAACATGCAGGTTTTCTGATGCTTCTTTTGCAGCTTCTGATATTTCTTATGTATCTTAGTGTGCTGCAAATCAAGATCCAATTTTATTGTTGTAGACTCTGATTTTTTTCCTCATGTCATCATTGTGTTTCTTTAGAGCTTGCACCTATTGTTTGTTGTCATCCATGTCCCTATCAACTTCAATTTTTGGAATGATTTCTTCCTTCACTTTGCTTCCAATTTAGACCTCCTTCTCTTCCTATACAACAGGTTTATTAAGGTCTATGGAAAGCTTGGATTTCCTTGGTATCATTTCATACCAGGGAGATTTCTCAGGTTTCTTATCGGTGGTGTCTCCCATAGATTCCTGCACCACTAACATTTTTCCTTTGATCTTTGGTTTGAAATCTTGTGGAGCCTTCTTAAGGGTCATCTCTGCATATGGGATTATGTCATCATAATCATGTTGAGAGTCTGGGCTAGTGTCCACCACATTCGATTCCGATTCTGGATCAACCATGTACTCCTTTTTCACTGCAACAAGTTTGACACCTGAGGTATCCCCTTCACTGCATTTCTTCTTGGTTTTATTCCCTGTCATCCCATTCAATGTATGTATAGTCATCTCCTCCATGTTAGCAAATTCAGAGAGGTATTATTCAATATCATGATCCTCAATCACTATGGAATTGTATTCCTTTAAGGATGGATTAAATAGTGCCTTGGAATTCAACCATAACTGGTTTGTGAGCCTAGTCTTTTTGTTAGGTTTTCTTGGAATTTCAAGGACTCGGATCCCCTTTCTCTTCTTTATTTTTTTGGCCTTAGAGGACTCCTTAATCAATATTTCTACTAGCACAAATTCTGCTGCAACAATCTCAATACTGGATGGTTTAGTCCTCCTATGTTTGCTTGATTTTTACTTGGGAGTTTTGTCTTCCTGCATGGCAGTGAGCATAGTATTATCCTTAGAATTTGGGGACAGTTCGCCTACTTGGATGGCATGTTCTTCTTCTTGTTTGATATATACCTTGCCACTTTCCCTTTCCCTCTGTTTTGTACTATAGGACCTTAATTGTCTTCGAGAGATTTCCTCCCTTGGTGGAGTAATTGATCTCTCTTTCTCAGATGGGGTTTCCCTTTTTTTAGGTGTGGTCTTATTTTTGGCTTGCTGGGTAACTTTTGATGAACACCTAGGTTCAGGAGAAACCATAGCTTATTGGTTATCCTCGTCCCTTTGTTCTTCTGGTTGTGGATCAACTTCATGTTCTTCTTTCTATAACCCTAAAGACTTCAGAAAATACATCGAGGGAATTTCCAATTCGCTTAAGGAAAAGAGAACCAATATTTTAATGAACCCCTGCCGGTAGAGTCTTCTATGAGTTGATTTTGGGTAATTATAGATTCTCTTAGACATTTTAGTTAGAATTTTAAGCAGATAGAAGGGGATTTTTAGTTCCTTGTCACCATTTAAATGCATTTGGAATCGAGTGTGATAACAATGAACGATTGAGAATCTACCTTCTCTCATGATATATCGTTGAATTGCAGAGCGAATTCCCCTCCATTCTTCTTTAATCCATAGGAATGAGATTCCCTGGCTCAAATCAAGGTTTTGGTGTTTTTCCCCAGGACACTTGTTGCATATTTTAGCTAGAAACTTACCCTTTTTAAACCATATCTCACCATTGACTGGAGAGCGCACACTCCAATGATGAAGTGCTCTGTAATCTGGATGGTGGTGTCCCCGAGTTGGGTCTGGAACCCATTGAATTTTGTGTGAAGATGAGGGAAACCCTTGTGTGATGTCCATTGAAGGAACACATGAAGTCAAACCATTATTCTATGATAAAAATATCTCTAATTTCCGGTATATATTTGAACAGTTTGATCCCTTTTGTCTATGTTCTGTTCAATTTCCAACACTCTTGGGGTGACACCATTTTTACTTAGTTTCTTCTCTGGAGAGAGGTGATCAAAATTATGCTTTGTCTTGGGATTAATTACTAGTTGTAATAATAACCACACACAACCTTGCAATAATAATAACTCAAGGCACAAACATGCATGATCTTAGCAAGAAATTTGTAATTATGGCTGAACTGGTGGAAATACACATGATGTCATGTGCACAATGATATGAAAATGCATGTGAGGCACCAACACACCTTTATTTAAACATTAAATATTTTTAAAACAATAAAACTCATAAAATAATGTTTGTTCTATTGTTTGCAAGAATGGGGGCATTCTTGCAATCAATGTCTTTTTGCACCAATAACCTAAATTAACATGTTTGTAACCCAACAATGATATAACCATGGTGATATGAATCATTTAATTCAAATCATTCCTTTACTTAACCTTATAAAGAGAAAGGAACTGACTAGAAATAAAAGAAAGGATGACAAAAAACAAATAGAAATGACTCAACACATCGTGAAGGAAGACTAAGTAAAAGCTAGGTTGCTCGACAGAAGATGGGCTGATTGGAGGAATAGAGGGAAGAGGTGTGACCTAGGATTTAACATAGGCTCCAAATAGGAGTATAACCTTCCTGTGAGATGTTAATAACAAAAGCCTATGTGACTTAGCTCTTTCATTTCTTCCCCCCTGCCACCAATCACTTTACTCCCTTTACCTGCCCTGTTACCAGTCTTATTTCACCTGAAAATAAAATATGAAAATATACCCCAATGCCTTATTTGGCTATGGAGTTTTTTATTCACACTAAAATATTGAATCAAACTGGAAATCAAAACCACTATGTACAGAATGAACCACCTCTGGTTCATCAGGAAAAGTAATGCTTCAAGAAGTGCTCATTGACTGGGCCTCCAAAGATCTCATTGTCATCCAAATTTTGCAATATAAAGGTATTATTATCCATAAATTTGGCCACCTTAAATGGGCCAAACCAAAGGTTATCTAACTTACCATGCTTGGGTTTGTCTTCTCTCCTGGCATCCCACCTTAGCACCAAGTCACCTACTTGAAAAGTATCTTTTTTTGTTTTCTTGTCAAATGTTTCCTTGAACTTGCTTTGGTAAGCCAAAATATTCTCATTTAATGCTTCTCTCCTTTGTTGAACTTCAATAATATGAAAAATTATCCTTTGGATGTCATTAGTCTCCTCCACTTTCTCCTGTAAAAATTTCAATACTGGTAGACCAAGTTGGGTTGGAAAAACAACATCCACCCCATAAACTAGCTGAAATGGAGAGGTACCCAGTAAATTCTTGGTAATGATCCTATCATCCCATAAGGCATACCTTAGTTTGGAATCCCATGCTTTCTTATTTTTATCCAACAGCTTCTTAATGATCCCGATGAGGATTTTATTTGATGACCCTACCAACCCATTTCCCTATGGGTAAAATGGTGTAGAGTGTGTCAGGATAATGTTGAGTTATAACTCCCAAATAAGTCAATCATGGAATTGGATTTGAATGCTTGAGTGTTGTATGTTACTATTTTCTTGGGGCATCCAAATCTGGTAAAGATGTTTGTCTCCTAGAATTTCAAGATCACCTTGTCAGTAGCATTTCTGGTAGGAACAACTTCAATCCACTTTGTGAAGTAGTCAGTGGCAATAAGAATCCACCAGTGTTTTCCATTGGAGGGTGGGTTTATCTTACCCATGAAATCTAGACCCCATTTTTGAAAATGGATACTAGAAGCAATGGATTTCAGGGGCAATGAGAGAAATTTCGATTTTCCAGCAAATTCCTGACACTCGTTACAAGTTTTGACCATGGAAAACACATTAGAAAATATGGTGGGTCAGTAGTATCCAACCCTTAGAAATTTGAGGGTTGTAGCTTTCCAATGTTGGTGCCCTCCACAAACTCCTCTATGCATATTTTTTATAACATTTTTTGACTCACCTTCATTGAGAAATTTCAGCAAAATACCAACAAGGTCTTTCCAGTATAAATTCTAATTTAAAATGCAGTTCTTTACAACCTTTAATTTAAGGGACCCGATTTTAGATTTTTCCAACTATGGTGGGAATTCTAGGTGCGGTAAAAAATAAAATATATCCCTATACCAAGGTAAAAGAGAATACTTATAAAGTACCTGCATGGTGTTCTTCCCATCCCGTATCAGTGGAGCCTCTGACTGGTTGAATATATGGTGCAATTTCAGTGCTTTGTAGTTTGAATCAGATAATATTTTTGCAAGGCCTTGTCCCTTGATGAACTTAGTGGGATTTATGTGCATATCATATTCCAAAAGTTTGACTATCCACTTACCCTCTTCCCCTCACTGTCTGGTTGGAAAAGGATCTCCTTCACATTGTTGCTAGGAACATAATCAATTATGTTGGACTGCAGAACATAAACCCTGAAGGACTTCAAGGCTTTGACTATGGAATAAGTCTTCTTCTTCAATCTGTAATATTTCAATTCAGCATCCCTGAGTGATTTTCTAAATAAGGAAATGGATTGTTCATGCCCTTCTTCATTCTTTTGCAGCAATACAACATCAATAGATTCCTAAGAGGAAAAAGAGAAAATCGTGAATTCTTTGGAACAATATGGTCTAACCAGAACAGGGGCTTCAATCAGAGCCTGCTTTATCCTTTGGAAAGATGCTCTGGATTCCTCTATCCATTTGATTTTAGCATATTTTTTCAGCATGTTAGTAATAGGTTCAATGATATCAACAAAGTTTGGTACAAAACACCTCAAAAAAATTATTTTTCCTATGAATGAATGAATGGCCTTCTTATTTCTAGGGATGCCAATTTTCTGAATGGAATATTCCCTTTTTGGGTCTATATTTATCCCTCCTGCAGATATAATGTGGCACGGGAGCTTGCCTTCTAACATAGAAAAATGGGATTTTTTGGGAATCAAAGAGATTCCATACCTTCTACATTTTTGAAATATTTTCTCCAGGTGGTGTAGATGTTCATCATCATACTTTGAAAAGATGGCGATGCCATCAAGGTATATAACCATGAACTTGTCCTTTTCACCCACAAATTCAATATCCAAGGCCCTCTGAAAGGTGGCCCCTGCATTCATCAGGCCAAAAGGAATTTTGTCATACATGAATGTGCCCCATGGGGTAGTGAAGGAAATTTTTTCTTTGTCTTCTTCAAGCACTACTATTTGGTTATATCGAAAATAACCATCCAACATGCAAATCCTGTGGGAATCTACTACCTTTTGTAAAATATGGTCCATCTTGGGAAATGTATATTTGTCTTTCAACGAACACCTATTTAGGTTTCTAAAGCCCACACACAAGAGTATTTCATCACTCTTTTTCCTGACAGGAACCAAGTTGGCCACCCAATCCGAATATCTTAAGGGAGCAATGATTTTGGCATCGAGCATCATTTTCAATTCTTTTTCAATAATAAACATCAACAAAGGATTAAATTGTCTAATTTTCTACCTAAATGGATTTGAGCCCACCTTCAGAGGAATCTTGTGCTGAACGATGTCGGTATCAAAGGTCTTCAAGTCCTCATAATACCATGTGAAAATGTCAGCAAAATTTTTCATAAGACTAACATACATGTTTATCTTCTCATCTAGCAGTGCTCTGGATATTTTGACAATTTTGGGATTTGCAGTTGTCTCAATATTGTAGTCTACAACCTCTTGTTCATAAATTTTAATGACAACTTTCCTAGAGACATCATTGTTGTCAAAAATCCTCTCCAGTGGGACTAAGCCCTTTGGGATATGATTTGTTTTGATCTCTAAAATGTTGTGACTAGCAACCTTGTTCAGAAAAGGTGCCTGTTGATTTTCTATTTGATCTTCCTCGTTCTCTTGATCAATGGAGATATTTGAGAATTCCTCAATAGTTTGCAGAAATATGTTGATCTCCATATCATCACTAAAAAACATGCTAGTTCTTAACATTGTTTGGTATAGTTGTTTTGTTCCTAACCTCCACCTCATATTTAACATTTGGACCAATGGGAGGCTTGAAGGTACTAGTAGCCAGAGCTACAGAATCTTCCCTTTGATTGTCATCTCTAGGGAAAAAGTAAATATTGAAATCTAGAAATAAATTTTCAACCATGTCCCATACCTCATTTCTGTACGGTTTCAGCCTTAGTTATTTTTCTTCATAAATTTCCTTCGCCTAATTAACAATCAGTTCAGAATCACCAAAGACTGCCAAGTTTTCAATGGCCATATCCTTAACAACTCTCAACCTCAACACCAAGGCTTCATACTCTGAAATGTTATTATTTGTTTCAAATTCTAGTTTGTATGAGAGTGAAACCATCTCCATTGAAGGGGAAATGAGGACTATTCTAGTACTAGATCCCTCCTTTGAAGATGAGCCATCAAAATACATCTTCCATATTTCATTTTCTTGGCCTACCTTTGGTTGATTTCTGCATTTGTTGACTGATATTTTTGGAACATCATCATTTATATGAAAAATAGATGAACCAATTTCATCCTCTACATCATAAATGGGATGATTACCTATATTTTGATGATCACTCACAATATAATCCAACCTAACTTACCTGTACAATATTTTGTGTTCTCCTCCAAAAACAAGGATGGTTACATATGTAAGATCCATCTGCAAGGATCCTTCTACTTTATTGGCCCATGACCTAGATAAAAGAATTTCAAACTCGAGGGGTATATTAGCTACAACAATATCCATAATCACGCTTTTCATGGGAAACTAACCTAGTGAAACAACCAGATCTTTAATTAATCCCAAGCATTTAACCTTTTTGGAATCAAAAGAGTAAAGGTCCTGGTATGGATTGCTAATTTCTATCCCTAGATATTCCATAACAACTTTAGGCATGAAATTATGAGAGGCCCTTGAGTCCATAAGGCAGCTGTGTAGGATTTTGACATGGAAATTCAAGGATATCAGCCCCATCTTCATTGTGTGGGTCAATAGTGATAGCAGGGTTCTCATCCTGCAGGATTATCAGATCAGATGAGATAGCAGAAGCAGGTGGCTTCAAAACCTTCATGATAGACCTCTTGAAAGGTTCATTTTTCAGTAAATTTGTTAAAGGTATAGGGATATTGATCTTTCTTAACTCGTGCTCTATGTTAAAATACTTTGGTTTTATGTCTTCTTATTTTACCTCTCTGACAATATGTTTAGTTGGTTATGGTTGATCTTCTTTGTCTGTTGTATCTTTGTTTGGAACTTGCTTCGAAGGAAGATCTGATTTCTTATTCTGCATGGGCACATTTGTTTTTGGACCCTCTGGCCTAGGTATTAAATCATACTTCTTTTGGGGTAGGCTCTGAAAAATCTCCTCTTCCTTTCTATCATCATCAAATTGGTTTGACAATTGGGAGATTTCATAGTCCTATTATGTTAGGTGACTAGGGTAGAGATAAGTTTCATTGAAAAGGAAAGGTGAATCATCCCCAATGTCATTACTCAGATACATCTCCTCAACTTCATTTTTATGAGAAGGAGGAACAAATCTATGATATTCAACATTCCTCATCTCCCTCTATATGATTTGAGGGGAATTATTATTCCTTCTAAACTTATTAGTATTCATGTTTGCAACATCATGATATGGTCTATTTGGCTACTTGGATTCCCATTTCATCTTAGCTATTTCTGATGTTAGGGATTTTAATGTTTTTTTCACCTCATCTAGCTTTGGGTCAGGTTCTACTCGGTTGGAAGAAGAAGGAATCTCTTCCCTTTTCTTCTTTTTGTCCCTATTTTGTTTTTTCTTCATTTTTTTTGATGCCAAGATGTTAGACTCAATCTCAATGGCTACCTCTTTCATAGAAAAAAAAGTGGTGGACCTCCTCTCTCTTAACAAGAGAGAAAATTCAACATCAAATGCATTTGAAAAAGTGATCTTAGTTGAGGCTTCAATTGGATTAATCTCATCGAGGATCTTGTTATACATCTTATTGAACCTCTTAGTGAATTTGACACAGAATCACCATTCTTCCTTCTCAAATCCCCAAACTCAGTGATGTAGTACATGTAATCTCTCCTATCTCCCCATTGTTTTATAAAGGTCTCATCCAATGCCTCAATACCTGAGATAGAGTCTTGGGTTAGACCACAAAATCACTTCCTTACTTCTCCATCTAAGCTCTGCACAAACAACCTCATCCATACATCTGCATGTTCAACGTTAAAATTGTCTGCAAAGATGTAAAATGCTACCAGATGTTCTTCAACAGTAACATATCCCTCACCATTGTATCTGGGTAGATATTTCATGTAGTCTCCATTTGGAAATTCATTTAATTTTTGAGGCAACACTAAAGGTGCATACTTTGCTGTAATGATGGCTTGCATCATGTCGACAACCATGTTTGGAACAATCGGGATTTACGGCTAAGGAGGAGATGTGGGTGTGGTTTCTTGAGAATATTATGAGGAAGAAGTTGAGAAAGGAGATGTCTGAGGGATAATTACAAGGGGATTTTCAAAAATAACAATCTCAAGCTGCTTGTTGTTGAGGACAGGGGCATCATTTTTATATGTAGAATTTCCTTTGGATAGCAAGGGGTGTCTCTGAGAAATGGTAGAATTTATTAACTATCTCTCTGGATCAGGATTTTTTGTTCCACCATTAAGGTCAAGGTTGAATTTTGAGGCTTTAGAATGCCCAGGATTTGATTTTCTGAATCCCTTCTTAGGAGTCATAATTACTTAATAGATTTTCTTTCAATGGAGTCACTAGATGAAATATGACAGACATACTTTTTCCTCATCTTTGTTCACCATCAAAGATAAGATCTAATAATTTTCGCTCTCCCAAGGAAAGATGTTTCATTAATCCATTCCCCGTCAACAGTGCCAGAAGATGTTGGTCCTAAGGTCTACACCTGAATGCTAAAGGGCAGAGCTAAGCCACCTCAGTTGTTGGAAGGATTGGTTTTTATGAATTAGGTTTGTTTGTTTTGATGGTCAACTAATATATAGGTTTTCAAGGGAATACCTAGTTGGATTGTTCAACAATATCACTATAAAGTTTCCCTTAGCTAGTGGCATGCATTTTTGTAAGCATATAAAGATATGAAGATAAAGTAGAGGAAATACAAACCAACATACAATTGTTACTTGTTGTATGAAATTTCAGACTTGAAATAATATTTTAGATACAAAAACATGTACCTGGACACAAATCCTCCAAACAGGTTGTATTACAATAAACTATTCACTGAAACAATAGTTAAAATAAGGTTGCATGACAATAAACAATTCATTGGGACAATATATAAAAGGAAAATAAATAATACTTTGCATACATTTCAATTTTCATCTAGATAAGATAACAAGACACAATATTTGAGAAAACACAGTCTGTCACAAAAAATTATATTCACCAGGTGGAAAACTTAACAATTTTATGCTTCAGGGCCTAGCCAAAATATTGATGCCTGATCTCCCCAAAAAAAAAACTCTTTTACATTCAAAGATATATCTATTTATCCTCATGAAGTGAAAGTTCGACTGCCTATCTAGAATCTAAGTTATGAAGTTTAGGTTTACATTACAACTAGATCCTGTAGATACAACTTGATTGCTTCTCCCTCATTACAACTTGTAAGTGTTCCTTCAAACTAAGTGGAGTTGGGTTGATGTGTCAGTTCATAACTCTCCATCAATTCGAACTTAAAAAAAACATTGTTCTTATCAAAATAAAATAACTTATTACAAGTGGAAACAATACCTCTAACTAAAGCAAAAAAAAATTCTATCAGTGCAACTAGAACTAATGATGATAATTGAAATGGAAGGGATGCATTACAAGAGTATTTAAACATTGTGGTTGACAGTTGACTTTTCATGGATTCCCATGTACACTAAACAATTGAGACCAACCATGAATATAGGTGGATCAATTGGCATAGGTCCCGAATTCCTTTACCCTTTGACAATAATAGACTTTTAGATTATCTCTTTCAAGAACATGCAGGTTTTCTGATGCTTCTTTTGCAGCTTCTGATATTTCTTTTGTAGCTTAGTGTGTTGCAGCTCAAGATCATGTTTGTGTTGTTGTAGACTTTGAATTTTATGTCTCATGTCATCATTTTTCTTCTTCATATATTGGACCCAGTGTTTTTTGTCATCCATGTTCCTATCAACTGTTGAAATATTGTAACCGTGAAGAATATTATTATTATAATTGAGTTATTATTATATAGATCAAATCCCCTTTTGTGGACTGATCATGTCGGGTATTGTATAAGACCAAATCCCCTCTTGTGGATTGGTAAAAACATATTCATATGGTGGTATTTGAGACTTTGTCCCCTAAGGTTTATTAAAGTGGTTTTAACCACTATTGGAAGAAGTTGGCCCTGCTTGGTGAAGAGACATAACCCTAGCGCCCCCTCAACTAGTATAAATAAGTGAAGATGGTGCCTATTCATTCAATCACTCAGTCACTAAATAAGTGCACATATTTTGGAGGCAGTTGTAGTTACAAGAAGGAGAAGAGAGGCACATGCTCAGTCATGGATATTCTTTAGTGTTTTGGTCTTTAGTCTTGGCAATCTATTATTGAGGAAGTTTTTGTTGGGTTTTCTCCCCCATGAGGGTTTCTCAGGATAAAATGTTGTGTACCTTTTGATTTTGTTTCTTCATTGATCCTAATTATGCTTTTATGCTCTAGTAAATTGAAAATAACTTAATAATAGCTCAAAATTTAACATGGTATTAGAGATGAATTGAATAGAGCACCTTTCACTGGGTAATAAAAAACGTCATTGTTGTCGTACAAGAAAATTAGGGATTTTTATTAGAGAAGAATTTATTCCTAAAACACATATAGGGAAATGCGCCCTAGCCTAGCACATCACTTGGTAGCTTGATCATACCTTTTCAGTGGCCATAGCCTCTGAAAAGTCAAACCTTATTTTTGACTGGTACCAAAAAACCAGAAAACCAGGAAACTAGAACTAGTACCAGTCTAGATTTTCACAGGTCCAATTTCAAGGGGAAAAAAGTGGATTTTATGAAAACAGACTGCTCCACCATACTCGCCTTAGCCCATCACATCTCCTGGTAATTTCAGATTCACTTTCTGAGCACTTTCATTTTCTGGTCATTTTCCTAGCTCCAGGTCAAGATGTCTGCAAGCACCAAGCTTGTTGACAATTTAGAAGGTGTGGAAAACTTTCATTCCTGGAAGTACATGATTTCACTCATTCTTGAAGATAATGACCTTGCAAAATTCATAAAATAAAATGTACCAGAACCCGAAGAAGATGCAGCCAAAGCAAAGTACGAGAAAGACATGGTTAGGACCAAAAGGATCATTGTAGAATCCATTAGAGATCACTTGATACCTCAAGTCTTCTAAGAATACTCCAAAATATATTTTTGATTCCCTAACCAGAATGTATGAAGGAAATAACATCAACCAAAAGATGAACTTGAGAACCCAACTCAAGAATACAAAGATGCATAAAGGAGGAACGAATCAAGATTATTTCTCTAGGGTTACTCATTTCAAACATCAGCTCGAAGAAATTGGAGACAAATTGGATGAGGATGAATCATGAGAACTCTTAATTGTATCACAACACCTCGGGATACCTTCATCCAAACTATCTGTGCCAGAAAGAAGAAACTCCAATTTGACAGTCTTTGGGAAGAATGTGTTCAAGAAGAAGCAAGAGTAGCCAACCGAGAAGCAATACTATTAAGGGATGAAGACTAAGCCCTAGCTTCTCATGCTAAAGGAGGAAATAAAAGTCCAATTTCCAAAAGGATACCCAACTCCATAAGTAATCCCATGCCTGAAAGAGATTCACCCATTTCCATAAAGAATCTCACCCTCCAAGGAGATTCTAGAAATATCAGAAAGGTCAAAGAAGAGAAAAATGTTTCTCCTCTTATCAATGTTATCATTATGATAAGATGGGACATATTGCTAAGAATTTTCCTGCCAGAAGGGAAGAATACAAGAAGAGAAATAAAAAAATACAACATTCCCATGCAATTGAAGATGATGAGCCACCCAAAAAATGACCAAAGAAGATATTGAATATTATGTTTTATTTTCCACCCTCTCATGATCCGTGACACTTGGAGAGGACACTTGGTTCATAGAAAGTGGTGCATCTAATAACACGATGGGTCAGAGAGAAATTATCTCTATCCTTAGCAATAATAACTTTCCTCATAAAGTTACACTCGGATATGATTACCAACACCCTATCAAAGGAGTGGAAGAATCCACCTACAAACTTGATTCAGGGACCTCGATGAAAATGAAGGATGTAATATATGTACCAGGTTTGACAAAAAAATAGTTCCCAGACAGAAGAAAAAATATGTGGTATCTTCCAAACGGATATACAAGATAAAAAATGTTGCAGAGGGAAGTATTGAAAAACATAAATAAATATTTGTAGATCGTGTTTTTTCTCAAAAGGAAGGCATTGATTATGACGAGACTTTTGCTCTTGTAGCCAGATACACTTCTATCAGAAAAATCATAGCTATTACAACCAATATGAAGTGTAATTTACACCAGATGGATGTGAAAACATCCTTATTAAATGGTGTTATTGAATAAGAAGTGTATATAGAACAACCACAAGGGTTTGAAGTTGAAGATAGAAATATTCATGTTTGCAGGTTGAAGAAGGCTCTGTACGGGTTGAAGCAAGCTCCTAGATTTTGGTATGGCAGAATTGATAGATTGTCGACGAGCTTGGGATTTACCAAGATTAAAGATTATTCTAACCTTTACTTCAAGGTTATGAATGATGAGCCATTTATATTGTTATTGTATGTGGATGACTTATTCTTAACAGGAGAAGAAAATCTTATCACATATTGTAAGAAGAAGATCACTGCAGAATTTGAGATGAAAGACCTAGGCCTGATGCATTATTTCATAGGTCTTGAAGTTTGACAGAGCCCATAGAAGATTTCCCTTAACCAAGGGAAGTATACAATTGAAATACGGAAGAGGTTTGATATGTTGGAATGTAAATCCATGAACACAACCATGGAAACAAAGTTGAATCTCTTGGTTTATACTTCGTCATAATTGGTTGATTCTACTTTGTACAGACATATTATTGGTTCCTTGATGTATCTAATGAATACCAGGCCCGATATATGCTTTGTTCTGAACGCCTTGAGTCAGTATCTGGTAGAGCCCAAACGTGTTTTCCTTGTAGCTACAAAGAATGTGATGAGATACCTTAAGGGTACGTTGGAATTTGGTCTCTATTATACTATAGATCATGACTTCAGAATGGTTGTTTATACTGATTCAGATTGGGATGGAAGTGTTTATGATAGAAAGAGAACTTCGGTATTTTTTTTAGTCTAGGGTCAGTCATGACTTCATGGCAGAGCAGGAAGCAATGCAATATTGCTCTCATCATGGCATAAGCGGAATACATTGTTGCATGTTCTTCCAGTTGTGAATCCATATGGATTCAATAGTTGTTGACGGGTCTATTTGATCTAGATATGGAAGCCATTATGATTCTATATGATAACCAAAGTTGTTTAAAGATGACAGAGAACCTAGTGTTCCATGATAAGTCGAAGCACATAAAAATTCAGTATCGCTACATTCATGATATGGTGCAGAGGGGAGTTGTAAATATCCAATATGTTGGCACAGATGAGCAGGTTGTAGATGTGTTGACCAAGCCTATGTCTCATGTAAAGTTTGAATACTTTAGAGAAAATGTTGGTATAGTCCGAAAGGACCTCCCTTGAAAGGGGGAGTGATGTTGATGATACTATGGTATCCTGACCAACAGTTGGTAGCTCCATTAGGATGTTATATCCTAGGGGATTGATCATCCCTAGACAGATCCCAAAGGTCCAGTAAGGACGGTCTTTTAGAGTACCTGTGCATGTATATGCCAACTGTGGCCAATAGTGGTAGCTCCGTTAGGATTATATATCCTAAGGAATATTTTGATTCCTAGGAATATCCCAAAGGTCTAGTAAGGACGGTTTGTCAGAGTACCATGTGGTAGCTCTGTTAGGATTTTATATCCTAGGGAATCTTATGATTCCTGGGCATATCCCTAAGGTTCGGTAAATATGGTCTGTCAAAGTAAAATAAAATGTTGTTGTTGCACCTGCCTCATTCTATTGCCCTATGATGATGATGTTGTTATCTCAACCTTGTGTTGATAATGTTGTTTTAGTCTCGTGTTGTTGTATCAACCTCATGTTGTTGATGATGATATTGTATCAACCTCGTGTTGTTTTTGATGATGTTGTATCAACTTCGTGTTGTTGATGATGTTGGATCAGCCTAGTGTTGTTTATGTTGTTGTGATAGCTTTATACTAATTGATGTTGATGCAGATAATGATGATGATGCTACTCTAGCTCCATGTTGTGAATGATGATGATATTAATGATGAGAAAAACTTCCAATGATTTATAGATATGCCAGTTAGTGTTCCAGATGATGATGATGTTTTTTCCTTCTCTCTCTCTTGATGATGTTGTATTAGGTCATGTCAGTAGAATACCCTTCTTGTTAAGGGGGAGTGTTGAAATATTGTAATTGCAAAGAATATTCTAATTATAATTGAGTTATTATTATATATATAAAATTTCGTTTTGTGGATTGATCATGTCGCGTATGGTATAAGACCAAATCCCCTCTTTTGGATTGGTAAAACCATATTCATATGGTGGTATTTGAGAAGTTAGCCCCTAGGTTTATTAAAGTGGTTTTAACCGCTATTGGAAGAAGTCAGCCCTACTTGGTGAAGAGACATAACCCTAGCGCCCCCTTGGCTAGTATAAATAAGTGAGAATGACACATCATTCATTCACTCACTCAGTCACTCAACAAGTGCACATATTTTGGAGGAATTTGCATTTACAAGAAGGAGAAGAGAGGCGCATTCTAAGTCTTGGATATTCTTTAGTGTTTTGTTCTTTAGTCTTGGCATTGTATTGGAAATCTATTATTGAGGAAGTTTTTGTTGGGTTTTCTCCCCCATGAGGGTTTCCCAGGATAAAATGTTGTGTACCCTTTGATTGTGTTTCTTTCAGTGATCCTACTTATGTTGATATGCTCTAGTAAATTTAAAAAAACTTAATAACAACTTAAAACTTAACATCAGATACAATTTTTGGAATGATTTCTCCCTTTAATTTGCTTCCAATTTTGACCCCATTCTCTTGATCTACAACATATTTATTGAGGTCGATGGAAATATTGGATTTCCTTGGTCTCATTTCATACTTGGGTTCTTTATCATGTTTCTTATCAGTGGTGTCTCCCATAGGTTCCTACACCATTAACATTTTTTCTTTGATCTCTGGTTTGACATTTCATGGAACCTGCTCAAAAGTTAGTTGTCACTAGTACATTTGGGTCATCCTTTGATGACCTATTCATAGAAATTGCCATTTTATATTGTCGGGAGAAAGACAAACATCAGATCCCTCAAACATCATTTCACATGACGTCGGTCTTTTGACAACACATATATCATCTCTATTGCGACGTTTCATGCAGACACGTGTTGTCTCGGAATTCACTGCCCAAGCCCACTATGGATGTCGCTACATAAACGCTGGGACATCTCACCTATGACGTTTTTATAGGATTAATCGGTAAATGTAGACATAAACAGATCTCCCTAGATCCACTTGGATCTAGAACAAAACAAAACATAATATGATACTTTCCCTAAGTTCTAACTATTGAGTTTACTAGTTAACAAGAGATAGATAACATATCGTTTAAATGTCATTTCCTCTTTCCATTGCCATCCTATCTCCAATCCAATGATCTTGTTATATTGAATCTCCAAGGGAGCACAAGCCAACCAAAGTGAAATCAATACAATGAACTCAACAAGAACCTATGTATGTGATCAAGGAATCATACAATAAAACAAGACTAGTTTTATGGGAAAAGAAACATATTGTTGTATCATATTAAAATAAAAGTGGAAATTACAACCAAAGCCTTGATGTCATAAGGTCCCCTCTCGATGACCCTTTTCTCCAACACACACACTTTCTCCAACCTTGAATGAATAAGATCCACAATGACTTGACGAACATAAATGAGGCTCTCAAGCGTGATCTAAAGTAGAACTCTCCATCCAATTATTAGCCTATTCAACCTTAGCATTTTCCATGAGAGATCCCTCTTTATATATGTTGAAAGAGATATGGGTGAGGATATTAGGATGATCCTACCAAATCATAGAATCGAGTAAGATCAAAACCGTTTGGAGGCCACCTCATCTTCTAGAACATTCATGAAACTTGACCTTTTCTTATCTTTTGTCATCGTCGCACCCTAGGTATAATGCAGCCTACAGAGATGTCGCAGCCCAGATTTAGAGTGGGGGAAAGGATCATGCATCATCACACCCTGTGTATAGTGCAGCCTATGACGACCTTTCTTAATAGGGTTTTTGAGAAGAGAAAGCCAAGCACTTTCCTCATGGAGAAAGACTCTTTCTTGGGAACATGAACACATGTTGTCAATGGATCACTAAGGTGACCAAAATAATGTGTAACTGAATTCCCCCCAAAGTATGAAGATGGAACTCGTGACAGCCGAAATACTTTGTAGAATGTGTGTGTCGAAAATAAGGAGCGCATCGGTCGGGAACCTACAAACAATCAAGCATCATCATAATAATATAACATCATCTGAGGTAGCCATTCCCATACTCAGATTGAAAATTTCAAGTGAGTCATGGCCACTAAATATACACTGTGGATCCATATCATTGTGAATTGGCATAGAAACCATGAATACACTATGGATCTATGCTCTAAAAGGACTCAGACTCGGACATAGCCACGATACATACAAAGTGGATCTATGTCTCAATACAAATCATGAATACGTCGTCAAAACCTGGACCAAAATGATAAGATCTAGGGTCTTCATTTCCTTCTTCTCTAAGTACAAATCTAGCCATGCGATTACAGGTGTTGAAGTCGAACATGGTAGAAACCACTTGATTACCGACCAATGACGAGAATCATTAACAAGTGTGAGGGAAATCACCATTGATGTCAATGACTCCCAAGGTACTTCAGTACAATCCAATGAATGTGAATAAATGAGTTGAAGTCGAATCACTTGATGGAATCTCCTAATCAGGAGTCAATGATGTGAACCCACTGTTGGAAGAAAAGAGACCTGCCATTGAGGCATGTAGGCTCAAAGGTAATAAATGATTTCTAAGTCTTTTTCTTGGATAATGAGTTGAGGTCGACAGGAAAAGACTTGTCACAGGAGGGCCTTGATTTATCCCCAATCAATGACATGAAATAAGTAACAGATTTGAAGTAGATCATAATACAAAGTGATTTGGAACTAACACAGGAAAGGTCAGCATGGTAGAAAATTTATAAATGCGGATGGTTGACTCGATAGAAGACTTATTGAGGTTGGAATTCTCTCGAACATATGAATGACACAACAATAGTCTTGGCAACATTGACTCAAGGAGGACCCAACATATGAATTTGTGGACGGTCAAACGAGAGACAAATGGACTTCCCAACCTAGATACAATGATGAAGTGGGGTGTCATGTTCAAGAGAGAATATTACTGCCACTAACACAAATACAGAGACACATTCCTTTCCCAATCCCCCCCCACCATTTCTGGTGACTACCTCTTTATTTTTATGTAAGCTTGAGGAGGATAACATATGCTTGTTGATGTAAGCTCATCCTTTGGATGAGTCCCTCGGAGTATGTTTAACAAATTGCAAGAATGAGTGGTTCGATCCCATGTGGATATTTCAATGTTTGTTTAACGAGTCCAAAGAAAGAAAACTTAGGGGGTTTTCATGTTTAGAGAGTGTGAAAAACACTTAAAGAAAACTCCACAAGGTCCTTTTTCGTAAGTTAATATGACGAGACCAAAAAAGTGATAACCTACTGCTCATCAGATGTTTTATTCAAATATTTTTACGAGCGTGAAAAGAACAAGGTCACTTGGCAATATTTTCATGTTTAGAGAGTCTGAAAAGAGATTAAAGGGAACTCCAAGGGGTTCCTTTTTTGTATAACCTTTTCAAGTTTGAAAAAGTGATAAAAGTATACTTGGTTACATTCTCATTGATTTACGAGCACGAGAAAGAACAAAAACTAAGCTCGGGGTTTTTCCTGAAAAACCCTAAAAGGATCTGTACATGCAACAAATGAATAAAAACAAACCAAAAACATACCCTTGTTTCAACGTTTCACTCCTAGACTTTTTATCTGCAAAAATCAACCACTTGTAAAGTTGTTAGGACTCTAGGATTTAGATGAAATATAAAAAATAATATATTATTCAAATGAATAGTAATAAAATCAATAAAATGAGTAAAAACTGACATTTCACTATTTCATTTGTAATTTCACCCAGACCTTTGCTCCAAAACCTCTTTCTACCTCAGTTTTCAATTGCGGATTGCGGAGTTCTTGGCTGATTGTTCGACGAATTGTCTCCACAAAAAATGAAATCTTCATTTCCATGGATTAAAATTTGATTTTTATTGGTTAGAAATAGACTTTTGGGTTGATTTTTTTGGGGTACCCATGCGTGGAGGTTGTCGCAGGCGCCCTATATCGGGGCCTGCGACGACCTAGGATCACCACAAGAGGTCGTATAGCCATCCTGCAATGACGACGCACTATGAAAATTCCCATGCCTGCGACGTCTGCAACCCAAAAGTTTTTAAAGATAAAAATTCCAAGAAAAATTCCCCAGGTAAGAAGATTATTATGATAATCTCTCTTTATTGTTCCATGACAGGTTTTCCACAGTAAAAATGTTGGAATGGCACAAGAGAGAGAACGAGGAGGAAGACTACTTCTTTCTGAATGACCTTGGAACAATGATGGTCCTATGATATTGTGGGTTGTTGAAATTCTTCAAGGTCTAGGGTATGAGGGCCCAACTGAGATTACTCAAGTACCTAGTTCACATGTGGGATGTGAATGAGCAGGTGTTCCATGTGGGTTCCCACACTCTTACGATAGATATCAAGGATATCTACTTCTTAACCAAACTGTCTCGTTGTCTATCCCAAGTAACACTTATAGGTAGCAGGGGTGGTGGTGAGCCTATGAACCACTACATCAGTAAAAATTGTGTACTAGGTACCCAGAAGCATAGAAGTAAAGTCGCTATTAGAGATGTCTGAGACTTGCCTCTACGAACCATCCTCTATACCATCACATGCATGGTAGGGAGTTCAGCTCCCCATATGGCTCTTCAGAGCTATTTTTAGTATGCACTAGAGTGTATGGAGCCCCAAGTTTTCAACTGGTGTGAAGGGGTTCTCAAAAGTATGAAAAAAAAATTGACCAAGTGCAGAAGTGGCGGGTTGAAACAATTCGGGTATGGTTCTATTTTGGTATCCTTCTTCCTAGAGAGGGTCCCAGTTTTGTGCTTACAAGTAGAGTGGCCTATACCTGCCCCACAAGATCCGAGAATGAAGAGGTGGTTCGACCTCATGGCAGGACACGTAGCTGGTCCCATCGTTAGGTATAACAATGTCTTCTTCGACTAGTTGAGGACTCAAATTGTCATGGTCGAAGACTTTGCATATGCCGAGCTATAATTCCGAGGATATCTAGACTTAGCTCTTCCTGAGGGTTCCCAATGGGGGGACATAGGTAAGAAGGACATTTTTTTTATATAATGTTTTTGTTATTTTTAAATATATAAAATGTTTTTTATGTTGTTTATCCAATGACTAATCAAACTCTCTTTAATGATGCATATGTGGGACCTTATCATCCTCCAGGTTCATCCCCTATCCAGAGGCAAAGGGAGAGACGTGACATAGCATAAGTAGCTTTTGTTGACTTCGAGACTCTAGAAAAAAATCTGGAGGGACTCATAATGAATATCCCAGACGCCTCTATCAATGATATCCCAAGGCATTACCAGTGCCACACAGTGGGTGTGTCTACTTCCATCGGTTGACTGATCTGTAGAGTACCACAAACAGTCACATGTTATAGCGAGCAACATCCTTGATGCTCTATTGTATATGAAGCCATGTGCTTCACATTTTTTATATTTTGGTCTTCGGACAAAAACACTTTTTTGTAAACTTTTATCGTTATATATATGAGGCTTCTACCGGCTTACTTGTTGTATCTACAAAGTGTGATTGGAGTTTATAAATGTCTCAAATGTCTATATAACACATAATTAGCCAGTGCATCTGTTAATGTATTTAGACATCTAGGAATGTGTTGATATTCAATGTAATCAAAATGACATTCCAAGAGGTGAATTCATAAATATACCCTTAACAACGTAGGATTACGAATATAATACACATTACTCAAATGTAGGACCACTAACTGTGAATCCAGTCGTACAACAAGATGACGGATTTCGAGTGAAACAACGTCAGTCAACAATTCGATGACTGTACTATATTCCATGATATTGTTAGTTGCACGACCAAGGAAAACACCATGTAGACTAATCAATTCATTTGTAGGTGCATAGATTTCCCAAACAACAGACACTAAGTTTTGATTACTACAACTAGTGCCATCAACGAAACCAAGATAGGGTAGTGACGATAGCGACATATGAAAACCAAGCACAATGCAAGGTAAGAATCTAAGGGTTGAAACCAAACAACCAAAAATCACATAAGAGTATGATACACTAAAATACAAGCACTCATGCAAAAATGACTTAAGCATAGTACTTCTTCAAGTAAAGCTCATTTATGGGTTCACTCAAAGGGATTCCATCATAATCAACTAGATCATAAGATCCTTTCTCCAACACTCATTTGACAATATAAGGACCTCACCACATGGGCTCGAATTTACCGACCCCTAGCAAATCATGATATTGCTCATAAAGAAGAACTAGATCACCTTCAGAAAAAACACGTGGCTTGACATGCTTGTCATATTGGGATTTCACATGTTTCTTATGAGTTTCAATAAATAAGGCAACATTGCGACGGGTTTTGTCTAATTGCATCAAATATAAAAGACATTCCTCTTCAACAGAGGTGTTAGGGAAAAGTTCGACAACTAGCTTCAAAGATGGTATCTCACATTCAATCCACAAAATTGCTTCGATACCATAGACTAGCTGGAAAGGTGTAAATCCCGTGGAAAACTTAACGGATGTCCAATAGGCCCATAATCCCGAGAACAAAATCGTGTGCCATTTTTTCTTATGAATTCTTGTCATTCGTCGAAGCATAGTAGTGAGAACTTTGTTAATTGCTTCAACCTAGCCATTGGCCTATGGATAATAGGGGGTTGAGGTTTCATGGCAAAGACCCAACTTTTCAGTAAGTTTGAACATCATAAAATTTTGAAAATGACTACTGTGATCAGTAACGATGGCTTGAGGGACACCATATCTAGTAATGATATGATTGAATATGAACGATGTTGCAGTTTTCCCGGTGTTATCAAATGTAGGCATCTCCTCGGCCCATTTAGTGAAATAGTCCATAGCTACAATGATGTATCCATGCCCCCCGACAGAGTGAGGGTTACATCTCATGAATTCAATACCCCATTTGGTGAATGGACCAAAGAAAACTATAGGGTGGACAAGAGCAAGGTGAGATCAGATCTTGTTGTTATAAGTTTGGAAAGCATGGCATTTCTGGACAACGGTAATAAAATATTTAAACAATGAAGGCCATAAATAACTTGCTCGTAATATCTGTTGGGAAGTGGAATACCCAAACATATGATCTCCACATGCTCCAGAGTGAAATTCATTCAAATATTTCTCAGCTTCATCGTAGATGAGACATCGTCGAAAAATGGAATCAATACCACGACGGTAAAGTGTATCACCAAGAATGATTTATTGATGGGCTTGATACCGTATACAATGACGATCTGTACTAAAGAGATCAGGCTGGAAAGTTTGAGTCTAGATATAGATGACAATATCTCTGTACCAGACATCATCATAACTGATCAGAAAGAGGGATTCGTCAGGTAAAGAATCCTCTTCCATGTTTTCTGTCTTAGTAGAGGGAAGGTCACATATCAATTCAAAAAAAAACAAAGATTGCTTTGACTTATCATGTTCAAACTCTAAGTCAAACTCTTGGAGAATCAGTATCCATTTGGATTACTTTCCCTCCAGCAATTGTCGAGTAAGGATATGTTGCATGGGGTTGCAATCGGAAATAACTATGGTTCTGCGTAATAAGATGTAGTGACAAAAACGTTGAATAGATTGAACAACTTCCAAGGCCAGTTTTTCCATATGTAGGTATTTGGTTTCGGTATTCATGAGACTCTAAATCAAATAATATATAACATGTTCGTTGTGTGAATCATCTTCTTGGACTAAGACCATAACAATGGTAGAGTCTGAAGTAGCTAAGTAATTTTTCCAATATGTAGTAGTGTCTGCATCTAGACTTATTTCATCAGAATCCTACTCAGGCTCTAGGACAATGTTCACCACATTTGGTTTTGATTCTATATCAACCATGTACTCCTTCTTCACTGCAACAGGTTCGACACTTGAGGTCTCCCCTTCACCGCATTTCTTCTTGGTTTTATTCCCTGTCATCCCCTTCAATGTATGTATTGCCATATCCTCCATGTTAGAAAATTCAAAGAGGTATTCTTTAGTATCCTAATCCTCAATCACTATGGTCTTTTTTTCCTTTAAGGATCAATTAAACAATGCCTTGGAATTCAATCTTAACTAGTTTGTGAGCCTGGTCTTCTATTAGGTTTGCTTGGAATTTCAAGGACCTGGATCCCCTTTCACTTCTTTCTCTATTTTTCCTCATGGGAATCCTTAATCATGGTGTCTAATGGAACAAATTTTGTTGCAACAATCTTAGGACTGGTTGGCTTAGTCCTCCTCTGTTTTCTTGTTTTTGACTTGGGAGTTTTGTCTTCCTGCATGGCAGTGGGCACGAGCTCATCCTTAGAATGTTCAGGGGACAATTAGAATGCTTGGCTGGCAGGTTCTTCTTCTTGTCTGATATATACCTTGCCACATTCCTTTTCCCTTTGTTTTGTTGTAGAGGACTTTAATTGGCTTCGAGGGATTTCCTCCCTTGGTGGAGTAATTGATCTTACTTTCTCAGATCGGGTTCCCCCTTTTCTATGTGTGGCCTTATTTTTTTCTTACTGGGTAGCTTTCGATGAAAACCCAAGTTTAGGAGAAACCCTAGCTTCTTGTTTATCCTCGTCCCTCTATTTTTCTGTTCGTGGATCAACTTCATGTTCTTCTTCTTGTAACCCTAAAGACTCCAGAAAATATATCTAGGGCATTTCCAATTCTCTTAAGGAAAAGAGAACCAGTATTTTAATGAACCCTGGTGGTAGAGGCTTCTATGAGCTGATTCTGGGTAATTATGTATTATCCTAGACATTTTTGTTAAAGGATTTTAAGCAGATAGAAGGGGGGGTTTAGTAAATTAGTTCCTTGTCACCGTTTAAATGCATGAGGAATCAAATGTGATGACAATGAATGATTGAGAATCTACCTTATCCCGTGATATATCACTGAACTGCAGAGATAAATCCCATCCATTCTTCTTTAATCCATAGGATTGACATGCAAATTTCAGCTGGAAACTTGTTGCAAATTTCAGTTGGAAACTTACACTTTTTAAACCATATATCACCAATGACCGGGAGAGCGCACACTCCAGTGATGAAGTGATATGTAATGTGGATAGTGGAATCCCTGCATTGGGTATGGAAATGATCTAGGTGGATATCGGTGTCCACCCACCTATAAAATTTCCAACTGGCTCAAAATAGTTTTCTGGCAATTTTGGTAATTTACTATTTTTAGTTGTTTTTCACTTCCGGAGCCATTTTGAGGCCCTAAACGATGCTTTTTGGGAAAATGGGGAGAAATAAAAAAATTCCTTTAATGTTTCCCCAAAAATTAATCTCCTCGACGATACCTTTCTAACGGACTATCATACGCCTAAAACGGAGATCATATGCAAAAGTTACGACCGCAGGAAGTTGATGTACTAACTTACCCAAACGAAGCCCACATGACTTTTGGCGCTTCATCTCCTAGGGTTAAGTTTTTGGATGTCTAGGGTTTTTGACATTCCTGTTTATTGTAAAAAGGCCTTCAGAGCCTATTGTAATCATCTTTTGGCGAATGAGCACAACTAACACATCTCTTCTCAGAGATAAGTCGCCACCATTCCAACAAGCTTATTTTCGCTGCATTTTACAGTTTCAGCTTATTTCCTTATTGAATAGAAAACCAGTTTTATTGTATCTTTCTTATTTTGTGTTAAGCACCTGCTAATAATCTATAGTCATTTGTTCTACTCATAAAATATGGATTAGTGATATCAGAGCGGTCTTCTCCTTGCCGTCTTAATGCATGTCCCCAATGAGGTCAGAGTACAAAGAGTTGGGTCTCGAGCTTGTTTCTCTTGAGGAAAAAATCTCTCGCATGCCCAAGTGACCTCTCATGGTAGGAGAAAATAAACATTACAAGACAGGAGATCCTTTCAAACTGTTGATTGAGGAATCCCTCATGCAATAGAGGAACGAGATGATGGATAGTTTCGCGCAAATCCTTCGGCGACTACCAACAAGAGACACATCTTCATCGAGCGAAGGTGCCGCCCCATTCAAGGTACAAATAAACTTCGATATTCCTATATTTGAAGGTCATATAGACACAGATGTTATAGACAAGTGGTTGAATCTACTAGAAGGGTATTTTTATGTCCATAACTTTTCGAATAGAGAAAAGATTACTTTTGCAATCCTCAAAGTCGTTCCCCATGTCAAAGATTGGTGGGAAACTTTCTGTGAGAAAAAGGAAATAGAGGAACCCACATTATTTACAGTCATGGCCACCTGGGAATCCTTCAGGGATTCTATTAAGGAACAATACTACCCTGTTGGAAGTTATGATGACTTGTACACCAAATGGACCACACTGAGGCAAGAAAGAGACCAAGCAGTGCCAGATTTCACAAATATCTTCCATACCTTGCGCACCAAGATGGGTATCAAAGATTCAGAGTGACATATGGTGCTCAAGTTGTTAGAATGTTCTCGTTTTACCATAGACAATATCACTATTTTCACCCAACCATAGGCTAAAGCCGCCCTCCAAGCACCTTGACCTTAACAGAGAGAAGAACACTGGTAGAAATATAATAGCCAAGCAAGGCTAATGCACCAACCAATAAGTAACCAAAGCTGATCAAAGAGTCCAATCCAAAAAGATAGAAGTAATAGGCTTCAAAACTGGTGGCATCACCTTCTCCAAAACTTGCGCACAAGACTGCCAGACTACAGTTCACCCAAGTGCCTCTCTGCAATTATGAGAAGTGTGTGTCAAATGAAGACTGGTGCCATGTATTTATACTAATCCTAGCAGAGTGTCTAGGCCGATTTCTCATTATGGGTACTAATTAATTCATATTAATAATCTCTCTTAGCCGACATCTCTTCTAGGGTTACATTCACTTCTTTTCTTTCTTCCAGAATATTCTAATCTTGTCAATGGTCACAATGGAGGTTGATACTTCCCAAAGCTACCATAATATCAACACTCCCTCCTAGCTAGGGAGGTATAACCGATAATGGTATTGAGGACAAACAGACCATTCAACTGGTGGCATCATGAGCACCGTCATTATTATCCAACTGGATAATCTCCATGATAACTGGTACAATGTCAACTGATAGAACACAATTGTGTTTATCCATAGTAGTACACAACTACTCAAATCATGACACATAGTCACAAACAGTGGAACATATCCACCACAGTAGCATATCTCTACTATATGGAGACATGCAGTCTCCATAACAATCATCTGATATCAACCTGCATAGAAAATGTTGTTATGATATAAACTGAATCATCCCGGCCATTCTTTCACTCACATCTATGAGATCTGAAAGAGAATCTGCTCTCAGAGTAGAACATCAATGATGGGCTATCTGTACTATTCTTCTCAAGCAAGGAAGAATAATTATCCTGATTTTTGAGCCCGAACCATTCCCCACCCTAGGCCATTCCCCTGGCACTAAACAAAGTGCAAGTTGGAGAGAATGAGTCTGCCCTAGGGAATGCATGTCCCTGATTGCTAAACCTGGACCATTCCCCACCCTGGGCCATTCCTTCGGCACTAAACAAAGTGAAACCTGGAGAGAATGAATCTTCCCTAAGGAATGGTTGTCCGCACCATTTCCTAAGGAAATGATTGTCCTACACCAACCTCCAAAACAGACGATTCTTCGAAACTTCTCACAACTATGAGCTTCGAAAGAATGATTGTCCAGTGAGGCGGGCCAGTCTTCTTGAGTAACCCTCAAGAAGAGAGACTTCCCTAGACCATTCCCCATGTTAACCACAATGGGAAATAGTTATTTATGGTGCATCATCAATCCATCGAACCATTTTCATTATGAAAATGACCATTCGATCTAGACCATTTTTCGAACTAGAAAATGCCTGGCCGTCAGAAATATCAAACCATTTTCCGAACTGGAAAGGAATTGCCCAAGCTGGACCATTTTTCAAACTTGAAAATGAATGTCCTAAATTCAACAATATGTCATTGCTCCCTCCCAACCTAGAGAGTCATTTCTTCCCTTTCAACTAAGGGAGTTATTTCCACGATCCCCAATTTGTCTCAAAAATATGCAAACATTATTCTGGACAGAGGCGTTGTCAATATATTTGTTGTTTTCTCATATGTGGGGATATACTGGAGCTTTACTTTTCCTTCCTGGAATTTATATTGAATAGAGTAGTATTTGATCTCAATATGTTTCTACCATTCATGAAACACTAGGTGTTATGATAGCCTTATACAACTCTGCTTGTCACAGTGTATTATGGTCGAATCTAGAACATGATCAAATAAATCGGAGATTAGATTTCCTAGCCATATTGATTCTATGCATGCCTCACATGCTGTGATATATTATTCTTCTGTTGTGTTGAGTGCGACATGCTTCTGTTTCCTGCTGCCCCAAGATATCATAGTGGAGCCCAAGATGAAACACATCCCTGAAGTACTTTTTTTATCTTATGCACTTCCTTCCCAATCTGAATCTGTGAATCCATGAAGTTGTATATCACTCGATGCGGTATATATTAAACCATATTTTAGTGTTCCATGAATATATCTTAGAACGTGCTTTGCAGTTGTCTATTTTCCCTTGACCAAGTTTTGAGGATCCTTGGTCAGGTTTGACCTATTTTTGGGACTTCAACAGGCTGTCGAAGGTGGAGTGCAAGACAAAGCGAAGATCATGGGATCTCGGCCCATTTTAGGGCCCCTTTTGGGTTTTGGGATTATGTAATGGTTATAGGGATGTCGACCCATGGTTTTACCTATGCTTAGGCCTATTTTGTAATGTATAAATAGATGTCTAGGAAATGTAAGAAAGTGTGCATCTATGTGATGTGGTGCTAAGTGCTAGAGTTCGATCTATGTGATCGAAAGTTATAAGTGTTGAGTGGAGATTGATTTTGTGCATATTGTATGAGGCTTGTAGAGCTCAGTGCAAGCGAGTGTAAGAGATTGAGAAGAGGCTTATTGTTGTAACCTATCCAGGGGAAGGAGGATATAGCGAGGTGCGCAGATCACATGTCCTCTGTGGAGTAGGGTTTTTATGGCTCTATGCATGTAACTGATTGAAGAAGCTAATAAAGAAGATGAAGAGTTGGTGGACGTAGCCCCAGGGTGGAGGTGAACCACGTACATGCTATGTTTCTCTTCTTTGTGCGATGTATTGATGTCTTTATATCTTAATTTGCTTATTTCTTCGATATAGATGAATGATAGATAGATATGTTAATGCTATGTGCTTAATAGTATGGATGAATACTAGATATGGCCTATGTGGATGTGCTTGGTGCTTGAATATAGTATATCTGGTTAGATATTGCAATGCTCTATAATTAGGGTTTAACTGCGTTGTAAACTAAGACTGGATACTGATGAACTATAACTGTTAATTGCCCTGTTAAGGTGTTACAGTCACATATTTGTGTCCCAGCTAAGGTTGCAGACACTAGAGTCCTGCAACCACCCCTACCTCTACCTCGAGTGAGACTTCATCTGCTTCGCAGGTGTTGCTAAAAGGGCGGATAGTTAGGGTTTTCTTCGTGCGTTGTTGTAGTGTTGAACCCTGGGTCTGCCCCTATGCCAACAAATGGTTCCTTTGTCGGGACTGAAACTGTGATTGTTGGGAACTGAGGAAGAAGAATCTTTTTTCAAAGATATGACCTGAAACTATGGAAGCTCCATGCATAGATCTGTTTCCCTAGTGCACAACATTCCACTTAACCTATGAAGCTCTGTGCTAAGAAGAAGGGTCAGATATGAAGAAAAGAGTTAAGATCTGAAAAATTTGTGCTTTAAGAAAGGTAAAAGTGAGAAATTGTTTCTTAAAGAGATACGATTTGCAAGCTCTGTGCTCTGATAAAGGTAATAATAGTGAAATTTTTTAGATCTGGAAGCTTTGTGCTCTATTGAAGATAATATTAGTGGAAATTTTTGTTTCTAAAGTATGGATCTAGGTATGTTTGATAAGATTTGTCCTATCTTGAAAACTAGGGCACTGATAGATGAAAGAAGATTTGATATGGGTAGATATGATAAGAATAGTGAAAGATATGTTATACCTATGCATAGAGAGAATGTTTGGACTAACGAATGGATGAAGGATCCTAGAAATAATTTTTTGCAGGTTAGCTACTATGATCCTAGTGCACAGTACATGAAGGGTTGGGGATCATTTAAAAGAAAACGAGTATTAACCCTTTGTTACAGTTGCAGAAGACCGGGACATCTGGCTAAGGGATTCCCTGGTAGAATATCTAGTTGTCTTTTCTATAGAGATATGGACCATGGAGTATTGGATTTCCCTAGAATGATTGCTAAGGTTGAAAAAATGTATATGAACCAAGAAAACCCTAAGGCAGATCCAGAAACTGAGATTATGGCAGAACCCCAAAAAGAATCAGAGAAAGTATTGTTATAGATGAAAGAAACCTTGAATGACCACCGACATATCATCTTATCAGAGATATTCAAAGAAAAAGAGTGAATTGAAGAAATAATAGGAGACTATGACATTGACTGTGTTCTGGATGAGGAAACACGGGTGAATATCATGACAAAAATAACTTGGGAACTTTTAGGAGAGCCTACTATGATTCCTTCATTGGGAAGAATAGGATTATTCAGAGGAAAACTAATAACCCTATGTGGAAAGCTCACCCAAATATCTATGAATGCCAATGGAAGTTCGATAGAGGAATATTTTGAGGTTGTTAAATTTACTAAGAACATCAACCCATATACTATGTTACTAGGAAAACCTTGGATCGAGAAGGACCAGACTAGAAGGAAAGAAGAAGAAGTATTAGAGTAGAAGAAGAAAGAATTAAAATATTTCATGACTAGGAGGATCGTGCAACTGATTGAAGAATAGGAGAATAGATCGAAGCTACTAAGGACCAGAGACTTGGATGTCGAAGTTGTAAGAACACAAGAAGATTTTCAAACGACTGAAGTACCTATCCCAGATAGAGAAGAAGTATTACCCTTGACTCTTAGGAAAGAATCTCAACAGCGAGAAGTTACTATGCTAAAATAAGACAAGAATCGGAATGGAAAGAGGAATAACAAGATGAAGCTCACCAAAAAGAAGGCTCGAAATCTCAGCAAGAAGAGAGAAAAGATAGAAAATTTACATAAGGGTCTAGAGGGAACTTCGCAAAGGGAAAATTTACAAAACAGGAACTTCGTTGGGATATCATAACAGCGTCACATGGCACTTCGCCATAGCGAAGCAATATAGCTGTTGGGAACAGTATAACAGTTAGACCGACACCCCGAACGGGTAGAAAGTCATTTATGGTCAGACAACTCACCATCAGACCGTTGGTACCCCGTCGTAATGGACATAACTAAGTTAATGGAGGCTTCTCGCCGTTGGAGAGATCCATTTCTTCGTTATATATTTATAGAAAGAAATATAGTAAGGAAGAATCGACCCACACAGGTCACAGGATTTGTCGTTGATCTTGCAGGGAAGTGCGTGGAAGGTCTACAGATGAAATGGGAAAAGTACCTAGTTAATCAGCTTGAACTGGATTGTTGCGAAGCACAGGATCAAGGATATGAATTCCATTTTAGCTGGCTCCTGATCCTCATCGCATTTGTTTCTTGGGAAATTTTGGAAGGTGCGACCTTCCCGGACATCGAGCCATTTAAGTCGCTTGCTGTGAAGTTCACCACGCTCTAGTACTCGAGCGATATGAACAAACAGTGGCAGTCAAATCTTGTTTTTCACACATATTACCTCCATCTGAAGAGAGCCATCGACGTTGAACCTCGCATGACTCTGAACACCCTATAGAGCTTCCTACCAATGATGAAGTTCCATGTATATCAACACTTCACTTACATTACAACGCGAGTAGACGAGCATAAGGAGGAGCTTCAATCGTACTACAAGCTCAAGGAAGAGGACCCTGAGGATATCACTAAGGACTGGTAGGCAGACCTCCTTATTCCCGCAGACCCTGCAAAGATGTCTGACCCTGACAACCGAGAGACCACACACAAAGAACATGATACACCTGGACCCAGCAGAAGGAAGAATACCAAAGAGGTCCAAGACTTAAGCAGTGCCTCAGGCAAGACTGTTTCAGTATCACCTGATCGAGGGGGTGATGACGAAGTAGAAGAGATAAATGGAAATAAAGCTGAACAAAAACAAGGCGAAGTAACACTGCCAAGAAATGAGACCGGTCCCCTGAAGAAGAGGAAGGTTTCTCCCCCGAAACCTTCTTCCTGGAAGAAATCCAGAGTTATCGTGACCAAGATGCAAACTATACTCACTGTCGATGATTTTGACTTCATCATAGAAGCCCTAAATGATGCCTCACGGGAAATCATGGAGAAACAAGAAGACAAGAAGGAGGAAATGTACTACAGAATTGAGGTCGAACTCTAAGGGGTACAGCAGGCCCTTTAGTCCAGTCGCGCAATGTCCACTGCGCCCCTTCCATCGGGAGAACCATAGTTGGGAGATGATCCAGTCCAATACTGCCGACTAGCAGATGCAACCGAAGCTCACCTTCGTCGAGCACAAGAAGAAATAGAGCAAGCCACCCATGCTTGAAGCAAGTGCAAGGAGTACTCGTAGAAAAACGTCAACTTGCAGAGCAGGAGAAGGTTTCTCTCCAGATGAAGTTTGAAAAGGAGAAAGAACAAATGCAACAAGAAAAGGAACAGTTTCTCGTAGAGAAACTCGAAGTGAAAGAAGCAGTCAACAAAGCACTTTGCTCTGTGACAGGATTAGAACAACATGCAAAATACTGAGTCACGCATCAAGTAGAGAAGCTCATAGAAGCTATCCAGCAGCTACAACAATTAATAGTAGACTTAGAGCTATGCACAGTGCCTGACACTCCACAGGATGTAAGGGATCAAAGAGAAGAAACTGTCGGGAGCGCAGTTGAAAGAATCAAGGGCCTTGCCATGGAATGTAAGTAATTGAGTGATCAAAATGCCTAGACATATGAGTGACTCACTGAGAATCCAGAACTGAATAAATTGGAGTCACAGCTCCAAGAGTCGAAGTGTCAAGAAGAAACAATACAGGTGTAGTTGAAGCCCCTGTCAACTGTGGAAAGGATGAAGCGATCCAAAGAGTAGTGCACTGCCCAGTAGTAGGTCCACACCATTTAGAGAAAAGTCATGGAAGTGACTCAAAGGCTCCAACCTGTACAGGATGAGGCTTACCAACTATTCACATAGATCGAAGGTCGAGGAGCAGAACTAGAGAAAGTCGTCACTGCAGCTGAATAACACCTAAAGGGACCTGTCAACGAAGCAATCATATAAGAGTTCGCTGAAAAGGAGGCCATGGCACAACAAAAAGTCAAAGAAGCTCGAGCCAAGCTCGAGGATTTTGAAACTGAGCTACCCAGATCAGAGTGACTTGGGACAAGTCACGGGTGAGTGTTGGGGGCCTGTTGGCCCTTGACCAAGTTTTCAGGATCCTTGGTCAGGTTTGACCTATTTTGTGGACTTCGATAGGTTGTCGAAGGCGGAGTGCAATATGAAGAAGATATCGCGGGATCTCGGCCCCTTTTAGGACCCCTTTTTGGTTTTGGGCTTACATAACGGGTATGGGGATGTCGTCCCATGGGTTTACCCATGCTTAGGCCTATTTTGTAATGTATAAATAGATGTCTAGGTGATGTAAGAAAGTGTGCATCTATGTGATGTGGTGCTAAGTGATAGAGTTTGATCTATGTGATCAAAAGTGCTAAGTGTTCAGTGGATATTTCTTTTGTGCATATTGTATGAGGCTTGTAGAGCTCAGTGCAAGTGAGTGTAAGAGATTGAGAAGAGGCTTAGTGTTGTAACCTAGCCAGGGGAAGGAGGATCTAGCGAGGTGCGCAGATATCCTGTCCTCTGTGGAGTATGTTTTTTATGGATCTGTTCATGTAACTGATTGAAGAAGCTAATAAAGAAGATGAAGAGTTGGTGGACGTATCCCCAGGGTGGGGGTGAACCACGTACATGTTGTGTTTCTTTTCTTTGTGCAATATATTGATGTGTTTATATGTTAATTTTATTAGTGTTTCGATTTAGATGAATGGTAGATAGATATGTTAATGCTATGTGCTTAATAGTACGGATGAATACTATATCTGGCCTATGTGGATGTGCTTAGTTCTTGAATATAGTAGATATGGTTAAATACTTCAATGCTCTATAATTAGGGTTTAATTGCGTTGTAAACTAAGACTAGATATTGATGAATTATAACTGCTAAGTGCCTTGTTAAGATGTTATAGTCACAGATCTGTGTCCCAACTAAGGTTGCAGACACTGGAGTCCTGCAACCACCCCTGCCTCTACCTTGGGTGAGACTTCATCTACTTCACAGGTGTTGCCAAAAGGGTCAATAGTTAGGGTTTTGTTGGTGTGTTTTTATAGTGTTGAACCCTGGGTCTGCCCCTGTACCAACACTGTCCAATGCTCATGTCTAGGTTCCACATGGAACTGACTTAGTGTGTTCATGACAAAGCAAATGTCTGGTTGAGTATTTACCAAATACATCAATGACCCAATCAATTGTCGATATAGTGATGGATCTACTGGATCAGAATTTGAATCTCTTATTTTTCTTATATCTGTAGTCATAGGAGTGTCCATGGATTTGCAATCCATCATTCCAAACTTTTGAAGAATATTTATTGCATACTTTCCTTGTCCAAGGAATACTTCACCATGCTTCTACCATACTTCTAGTCCCAAGTAATAATGCATGAGACAAAGATATTTCATATCAAACTCAGAAGCTAGTTCCTTTTTGCACTGGATGATGAGAGATTCTTCACCTGTTAGGAATAGATCATCAAATTATAGTAGTAGAATTACAGGCACATTTTTCATGACTTTGTAGTAAAGATTTGGACCTGCATGACTTTTGGAGAAACCGAGTCTCGTTAGATAGCTATCGATTCTGGCATACCAAGCTCTTGGAGCTTGCTTGAGTCCATATAAATATTTATTTAGTCTGCAAACATGAGTGTCTCTGGAATGTACTTCAAACCCTTGAGGTTGTTCAATATATACTTCTTCTTCGATTTCTCCATTGATGAAAGTTGATTTTACATCCATCTGATGTAAACTCCATCCCATAGAAGTGGCAAGAGATATGATAGCTCTAATGGAAGTATATCTAGCAAACAAAGAAAATGTTTCGTCATAGTCTTCTCCCTCCTTCTGGGAGAACCCTCTAGCTATGAAACTTTCTTTATATTTATCCACACTTCTGTCTTCTGCATGTGTGATCTTATATACCCATTTTGAAGTTACTACTGATTTTTCTTTAGTTCTAGGCACAATTTCCCATACATCATTTTTCATGATGGATTGGTGTTCTTCCGTCATAGCTTCTTTCCATTGTTTATTCTAAATTTCCTCTTCAAATGTGGTAGGTTATTCATCTAGAAGCTTTGTCATACATGCTGCATAGCTTGAGAGTCTTTTGGGCTTCTTACTTTTTTTGAAAGTCCCACCCGGGGCCTTGAGTCTTTCTGCTTCTTGTAAGGTAGCTTCAAGCCAAGTTGGTCATTTCTTGGTCTTAGGTACGATGTCTAAATCAATGGTCTCACATGATTGCATTGGATGATCAAGTTGTTCCTTTTCATCATTCTAGTTTTCTGTGCTTTTTTCAATAGGATATTCATACTCTTCTTCTTCTATAGTTTCTTCAACGGATTTCTTGAAAGTCATATTTTCATTGAAGGTCACGTCTCTGCTGACTTCAATATTATGTTTTTCCAGGATATAGATTCTATAATCCTTGGATGATTCTCTATATCCCATGAATATGCCCTTCTTTCCTGAGGGTTCTAATTTATTCCTTTTGTCCTTGGGAATGTGAGAGTAAACAGGACATCCAAAGATTCTTAGTTTTTCCACATTAGGTTTCTTACCCGAGAAGGCTTCTTCTGGAGTCATATCCTTCAATATGCGGTGAGGACTTCTATTCTAGACATATATTGTTGTCATGGCTGCTTCTCCCCATAAAAGCATGGATAAACCTTGATCGTTTAGTAGTGCCTTCACAGTTTCTTCAATAGATATGTTCTTCCTTTCTGCTACACCATTTTGTTGAGGATAATGAGAAACAATCAGCTCCCTCCTAATCCCTTCTGATTTACATAATGCAACAAATTCCTTTGATGTGTATTCTCCTCCATTATCTGTTCTTAAGGTCTTGATTTTCTTGTTCGTGAGGTTCTCTATCTCTGCTTTGAATTCTTGAAACTTGTTGAATACTTCATCCTTTGTCTTTAGAATATATAACCAAGTATTTCTTGAATAATCATCTATGAATATTATGTAGTAAATAGAACCTCTTATAGATTTGACTGGCATTGGACCGCAAACATCTGAGCGTATTAGATCTAGAATCTCCTTAGATATATTGTTGCTTCTTGGGAATGGTTTCTTGATATTCTTTCCAAGAGCACATCTCTTGCAAATTCCTTCATGTGTAGACTGCAATTCTGGTATTCCTTCAACCATATTTTTGAGAAAAGGTAATGCTTGATAGTTAATATGAGCGTACCTTGTGTGCCAAAGTTCATTGGGATTGACTTCATCATGTACAAGAGATTCTTCATTTTTTCTCTAGTAGTCTATATAGATTTCCTTCATGGGTTCCAATAACCCTAGCATTCTCTATGCTGGAGTATTTATGCCAAGATAACACTTTTCCATCTATAAAAGCAATTCTATTTCCTTTGTCTTCTAGGCAGGATATGGATACAAGATTCTTTTCTAAACCCGGTACATATAAGACATTTCTCAAATGAACATTGTTACCTATTTTCAACTTGACGAAGGCTTGTCCAAATCCTTCGACTGGGTAAGTTCATTTGTCTCCAATATCTATATCGTACGATGTCTTATTATCATTTAGATTTGAGATTCTATCTTGATCTCCCGTCATATTCCTAGAATCGCCACTATCAATTATCCACATGTCATCTTCAATCGTTCCTGTGAATGTTGAGTAGTGTAGATGACTAGTATTTTCACTCATGACTTCGGTTGACTGGTGACTGCTCATGCCTTGGTCCAAAACTTCAACTTTGATGTTTATGCCTCCTGAGAGTGCCAAGAAATGTGTTGGACTAAGGCGCACTTGAATACCTTCTTCTTGAATGATATGTTCCATCACAAGGTGTTGGATCGGGGTTTTAGGGTTTTTGCAACTACTCCTGCTAGTAACCCTACCAGAAGATATTCAATGAGATTAGTATCCTAATGGATATGCTTCCTTCCAGCGGTTAGACTGAATGAAGGAGGTGTGGGCCATTAACCTGTTAAAATGTACTCATTTTACCATAGACAATATCACTATTGTCACCCAACCATAAGTCGAAGCCACCCTCCGAGCACCTTGACCTTGAAAGAGAGAAGAATCCTGGTAGAAATCTAATAGCCAAGAAAGGATAATTCACCAAGTAATAATTAACCAAATCTGATCAGAGAGTCCAACCCAAAAAAGATAGAATCAATAGGCTTTAGAACTGGCGACAACACCTTCTCCAGAACTTGTGCACAAGACTTCCAGACTGCAGTGCGCACAAGTGCTTCTCTACAATTCTGAGAAGTGTGTGTCAAATTAATACTAGTGCCCTGTATTTATACTAATCCTGGTAGACCTCCTGAGCCAACTTCTCATTCTGGGTACTAATTAATTCATATTAATTATCTCTCTTAGCCGACATCTCTTCTAGGGTTACGTTCACTTCTTTTCTTTCTTCTAGAATATTCTAATCTTGTCAAAGGTCACAATGGAGGTTGATACCTCCCGAAGCTACCATAATATCAACACAATTATCGCGGTTCTCTACATAGATACATCTAGACCGAAATGGAATTTTTGGACATCTCATCCTTGGGCACAACCTACCGATATGTTGTTAAAATAGAGAAGAAGCTCAAACAAAAAATGCGACAATTTGGGCCTGGGAACCCCTCACAACAAAAGACAGGAAAGGGCGGCCCCAACCCATAGAACAAAGGACAGAGAAAATATGGACAGTATCAAGACAACCAGTCCAAGCCGCAAGCAAAGAAGTACACCGAAAAGACAAAGAAAGATACCAGGAAGTGGTGTGACTTCCATAAGATCCCTTGGCATAACATTGTTGACTGTCGTTGGTGGCCGAAGTGAAAGTCACTGAATCAGATGCAGGTTCTAAATCTGAGCCAGAACCAGAAAGGGGAAGATGTATCATTGACGCGGAACCCAGTGTTACCGGTGCTACCACCAAGCTCCAGCCTAGTGAACCAGATGAGCTAGAAGAAGGAGAGTGCCTATTCCATTCATAGATGTGGGTAAAAGTCACCCCGCTGCACTTCATCATTGATAGTGGTAGCCATAAGAACCTCATCTCAACAGAGGTCGTCAAGTGGTTGGCCCTGCTGACAATGCTGCACCCACAACACAACACCATTGGATGGCTCCACCAAGGAAGCGATCTTTGCGTCAACCAATAGTGTCGACTGGCGTATGACATCAAGCCCTTCAAAGATGAGGTATTGTGTGATGTTTCTCCTCTCGAAGTTTGTGATTATCTTTTGGGAAAAACTTATTTATAGAAATGTCATGATGTATATGAGTTTAGGCCTCGTAGTGTTATTATTACTTTAAACTGGAAATTGTACAGGATACCCGAGGTAGTCCCACCTAGTGTTATTTCCTTGATCTCTCCTAAGAAATGCAGGAAGGTCATCTCTCATACGAGGAATTTTGTCTTCTTCGTGATTCACTCTTAGAATAAGTGAAATATCACTGCCACATCTAGGGTCTCTTTAGACGACCTCTCCACACAGCAGAAGAAAGTAGATAAGGTCGTGGAAGAATACTCATATATATTCTCCTCACCTACTGGGGTACCTCTGCACTGCTAGGTCAAGCACCTCATCGATCTGACCCCCGGTGCACCGTTGCCCAATGGGCCAGTCTATTGTCGCTCTCTGTTAGAGAATGAGGATATCAAGCGACAGATACAAAAAATTCTCCACAAGGGGCACATCCATCCCAACTCATCACCTTGCGGGATCCCAAACGTGCTGGTACAGAAGAAATATGGAACCTGGCGACTCTGCATTGATTATTGGTCTCTGAATAAAATCACAGTCACAAACTAGTACCTGATTCCCCAAATTGACGACCTCCTTGATCAACTCACGGGGGGGAAATACTTCAGTAAGATTAATCTGAAGTCTGGTTACCACCAGGTCCTGATAGAACAAACAGATGTATGGAAGACCACCTTCAAGTCAAAGGAAGGCCTTTTTGAATGGTTGGTCATGCCCTTTGGTTTGAAAAATGATCCAGCCACGTTCATGAGGATGATGGACGATATCCCGCGACCATTCACCAATACTTTTGTAGTGGTGTATGTGGATGACATTCTCATTTACAGCAAGACTTGGGCCAAACACTTGAAGCATATTCAACAGGTTTTGAACACCCTGTGGCAGCACAAGCAATATGCCAACTTGGAAAAATGCTCCTTCGGCATGGATAGGGTCCATTACATGGGCTACATCATTGATCAACATGGCGTCCATGTTGATCCAACCAATATCCAAGTCATCCATCACTGGCCAGCCCCAACCATACTCACTGAGATTCAGAGCTTCTTGGGCCTTGCCAATTTCTATCGTAGGTTCATGTTGGGATTCTCCCATATTGCATGGGCCCTCAGCCAAATAACTAGGGGTGGTGGTAAGGAGAAATTTGCGTGGGGTCAGTCCCAACAACAAGCGTTCGATGATTTGAAGCAACGCTTGTGCTCAACCCCAATACTTTCACTACCAGACTTACATCATCCCTTTGAGATCAAGTCAGATGCTTCAGACTATGGTGTGGGCATCGTTCTCACTCAGTATGGCCACCTCATGGCCTATCATAGTGAGACACTATCATATGTTGTCCGTAAGTACCCTACTTACAACAAATAAATGTACTCCATTGTGCGAGCCTTCCACCAGTGTATACATTACATTCTTGGTAAGGAGAGAGTCATCCACACTGATCACAATCCATTGCAGTTCATGCAGACATAAGGAAAATTGGAGAATGAATGCCATCAAATGTGGTCCACATACTTGCAACAATTCCACCTCAACATCAAGTATAAAATAGGAAGCACCAATCATGTTGTTGATTGCCTCAGCAGACCACCAGTCACGTCACTCATCACGGTGCTAGAATCTTGCAGCCATGAGACCTCTGGATGGCCCCAATTCTATGAGACAGACCCGAACTTCGCCACCACCTACCAAATGTTGCGTGCAAATGCAGTTGTCGATAATTTCCATCTTCAGGATGGATTATTGTGTCATCTGGGCCATATCTGTGTTCCATCAAGCGAGCAAGTGAAGTTGATCTGGGAAGCCCACTACAGTCGGGTGGCAGGACACTTCGGTGTCTAAAAGACAGTGGCGATGCTACAGTAACATTTCTGCTGGACAAAACTTCGACAGGAGGTCAACAAGTATATCAGGTCCTACATTGCCTCCACTATTTGCAAACTGGACACTAAGAAACAGGGCATGTACACCCTTCTTCCTAATCCTGACAGGCCATGGGAATCCATATCAATGGACTACATGTCGAGCCTCTCGTCCAACAAGCGGGGAAATGATTGTTTTTTTGTGGTTGTTGATTGCTTGTCTAAGATGGTGATTCTAGTTGCTTGCAAGAAGATCATCACAGTAGAGGCCACTGCCAAGCTCTTCTTTGAACGCATCTGGGTACATTTTGGAATCCCACAAACCATTTTCTTAGATCAGGACAGTCGATTTCTCAACACATTCTGGTCGAGCCTCTAGTCACTACTGGACACCAAGCTCACCAAATCCACAGCCTTCCACCCCTAGATAGATGGCCAAACCGAGATCGTAAATCGAATGATTGTGCATATCATTCACATGTACAATTCCAAGCACCCTCGCACATGGGATGAGAGCCTTCTCTATTTCCAGCATAGCTACAACCGATCCCCTCATAGCTCAACCGACTAGAGCCCCTTTCAGGTGGGGTTCGGATTCCAACCATTGGGTCCCATAGATGGTGCACTTCCTCTTGTGGTCACCTCGATCGACTCATATCTTGCTCCAAATGAAGCTGACAAAGCCACCCGGTTCACTGAGCGGATCCAAGACATCCTCCAATAGGTTCAAGATATCCTAGATAATTCCAATGACAAGTACAAGCAGCACCATGATCAACATCGGGTGCCACATAAGTTTCAGGTGGGTGACAAAGTTTGGTTGCACTTGCAGAAAGAACTCCTTACAGGACCCCATCGGAAGCTTCACCCAATCCATTATAGGTCGTACACCATCACCAAGGCCATGTGGGATAATTCTTTTGAGCTCAACATTCCTCCTTTCCTTGCTCTGCACCCAGTGTTCAACATGGATCTGCTTCGCTCTTATTTCCGACCATTATTGGACACCTCAGAAGTAGCAGAACAACTGACACTAACAGAGCTCAACCCTAACTGCATACAACAAGCATCTAGTGATCATATTATGGACACACAGATCAAGGGCACTCGACAACAAAGGATCCATCTTTATCGAGTCGTCAAAGCAAGGCAGCTCCTGTACCAAGGCAGGTGGCTCACCCGGGGCCAAATTCAGCAGAAATTTCCTCATTTGATGGGGGAACTCAACGCAATGGATACCATTTCTTACTAAGGAGGGAGGATTGATCGAGGTGGATATCGGTGGCCACCCACCTTTTCCAACTGGCTCAAAACAGTTTTATGGCAATTTTGGTAATTTACTATTTTTAGTAGTTTTTCACTTCCCCGACCGTTTTAAGGCCCTAAACGATGTTTTTTGGGAAAAAGGGGAGAAATATGGAAGTTCCTTCGTTATTTTCCCCAAAATGAATATCCTCGACGATATCTTTCCAATGGGCTATCATACACCTAAAACATATATCGTATGCAAAAGTTACGACCCCGGGAGGTTGATGTACTAACTTACCCAAACGGGGCCCACATGACTTTTGGCGCTTCATCTCCTAGGGTTAGGTTTTTGGATGTCTATGGTTTTTTTCATTCATTTTTATTGTAAAAATGCCTTCAGAGCCTCATTGAAATCATCTTCTGGCGAATGAGTGCACTCGGCACATCTCTTCTTAGAGATAAGTCGCCACCATTCCATCAAGCTTATTTCCGCTACATTTTACAGTTTCAGCTTATTTCCTTATTGAATAGAAAACCAGTTTTACTGTATCTTTGGTATTTTTTGTTAAGCACATGTTAATAATATGTAGTCATTTCATTCTACTCATAAAATCCAGATCATGAACCCATCGAAATTATGTGCGAAGATGAGGGAAACCCCTATGTGATGTCCATTGAAGGTGCATATGAAGTCAAACTAGTATGCTCTAATAAACATATCTCTAATTTTTGGTATAGCTTCGAACAATTCGAGCCCCTTTGGCTCTATTTTGTTCAATTTCCAGTGCTCTCGGGTGACACCATTGTTACTTAGCTTCTTCTGGGGAGAACAATGACCAAAGTATGTGTTGTATTGGGAATAATTACGAGTTGTAATAACAACCACATGCAACCCCGCAATAATAATAACTTGAGTCACAGACACGCATGATCTTAGCACGAAATTTGTAATGATGGATGAACTAGTGAAAATACACATGATATGGAGTGCACGGGGATATGAAAACTCATGTGAGGTGCCAACACACCTTTATTTAAACTTTTAAATATTTTATAACAATAAAACTCGTAAAATAACGCATTTTCAGTTGTTTGCAAGAATGGGGGCATTCTTGCAATCAATGTATTTTTGCACCAATAGGCCTAAATTAACATGTTTAGAACCCAATGGTGATATAACCATGGTGATATGCTCATTTAATTCAAATCATGCCTTGACTTAACCTTATAAAGAGAAAGGAACTAACTAGAAAGAAAATAAAGGATGAGAAAAAACAAATAGAATTGACTCAACACATCATGAAGGAAGACTAAGTAAAAGATAGGTTTCTTGACAGAAGATGGGATGATTGGAGGAATACAAGGAAGAGGTGCAGACCTAGGATTTAACAGTTGTGATCTGAGAGGTTGTTAGATCTTTCTTGTTGATTTGTTCAATGAGAGGGTCGGTAACAGCTTCCACATCGAAGAGATGTGTAAAAATTCAAGTCCTTATCAACTGCAATCGTGATCGTATAAAACATATTTTGTTGTTCATATTGAGTTGTAGTGATCTCCTTTGTTCTCATTCCAATGGATAGCATCTCAGTGGCACACTCCCTAGGAGGAAAATAATTTATATCTTGATTTTGTTGTGCGACCTCTAATTCGACCGTGCAAACCCAATCTACGATTGTAGATACTTTTGGTGGAGTTTGGAGATGGGTCCATAGGGAAAATATGCAATCAACTAGCTTGGAGAATTATTCCACCTGAAATTGGCTATTGTTGAGAGCATCTTGTGCCGAATTAATCAGTTGTTGGAGTTGTGGGGTGGATGTATCGATGTGGTGGATTGGTTGAAGAAGGGTAGCGAGTTTTGATTCTAGATGTTGCAAGCAAGATTTTTTCATTGAGAGATTAAATCCTGAAGGGATGTCACATCCTTTTGTAGAATTCATTGGATCCGGGGAGATTTAAAGGTAGGCCTAATTCTAACAGGTTTTTCAAAGCCTTGAGGGGGCCACCAAAGCACCATAGTGAGAAGTAGTAAAATCCAATTGTAATGAAACTCTTTCCCAGAGTTTTGGGCATATAAGAAATCATCATTGAATTCATTCAGTACATACCGAACCCAAGCCATCGATTGAACACAAGCTACACATTGTTCCTCTATGATGACTACATCCCTTAATGGGCACTCCTCCTTTGTACAAGTGTGCAGGATTTTGTAGGATATCAACTATGTGGCAAAGAAAACTGACCGGGTGTTTATTTCTGGAATGAGTACCCCACACCGATCATGGCATGTATTGTATGTTTCATAGATCTCGTGTTGGGTACATCATGTGTCACATGTTGTACTTCTTCACAGATTTGAGCTTCCTCTAGCGACCATTGCTTTTCCCTTTCCACTTCTTCTCGGATCCAAGCCTCCTCAAGTGACCTCTGAGTCATGTGCTCTTTCTTCTTCTAGTGCTCTTTGTGCATCATGCATGAACTTTATTTACTAGGAAACATCAAACTTCAAGGGGGGTTGTGTTTCCTTCCTTATCTTCCTCTCCATGTTTTGACCTAAGCCTTCGCCATGCTCAAATTACACTCCTATCTTTTCTCCTCCTCAGGTTACTACCCGGGCATCAACCTTGTAATTATTCTTCGTATTCTTGCGTGGCTCCACATGCACCATGTTGCAATTACCCTTCTTGTCTTGCCACTTTTTTAACAAGTCGGGATAGCCTTCGGTGACATGCTAGAGATTATAGCAGTATGCACAACGCACGTGTGGTTTGGTACAAAACCTTGATACATGACCAATTTCTCCACAATTGAAACAAGTGGGGTGTCTACCTCCCCCTCCACCATATCCTTGGTCGCGACCATGCCCATATCCACCTTGGGGACCTCCCTAGTATTTTCCTCTTTATGTACCCAAAATGCAATGTGGGTATTATCTTGCATCGACTAAAGTGAGTGGTAGTTATTAATACCATGCCCCACGGATTTACAGAACTCACATAATGGAGTATGGTCCATGTTTAGCTACTTCTTCAAAGTTGGGAAGTGGGGTGGTACATGGCCCCACAGTCTACATATCTCACACCATTACGTCTCTCCATATGGAAATGGACTTGGCACGCTTGTCGCCAAATAATTTGGAAGTACATCGAATTTGTCCCTGCGATTCCCCTCAGTTCGGCATGTGGTATACCAAATGTGCTCACGCATGACCTTTGTCTCTGTCGTATCTTGCAACTGCATCACCAGGCTGGCTAGTTGTGATTACACTTGTGCCAAACCTGTTGACGTCTCTACCCCTCCTGGAATAACTTCAAAGTGCATTGCAATTTCTACCGCCTCTTCTTGAGTCGTCACCTTCTATTGGGTGATCGAAATTAGGACATGGGAAAGAAAACCCACAATAAACCACTCTATGTGTTGCACGTCCTAGATTTGGAACGTTATCATATCCAATAAGATCTTAAATCATTGGTGATAATTCCACACTGTCTCGCATTCCTTCTATTTGATCTCTTTTATCTCCGTGATACATTGAGACTCTGACTTAGGTTTATAAAATTCCTTAAGCATATCTTTCTTAATCTTTGTTAGGGACCTCTTTTCTCCTGTCAACACAATGGATTTATACTTCATGTACCATGTCAAGGCTCGATCCCTAAATGTGGTCTCCAGCTACGTGATCTTTCTTGCTTCATTTATGATCCTCTTCACAAACCATATTTTTTCGCATGTAAACTAATGGTGTTCCACGTCATCCTTACCCGTTACATGGAACATGGGTAACCTCGGGTTGTTATCTTGATTCTCCATCATCACTCTCTGACCAACTACGCTACTCTGACTATTGGTTGTCAAAATTCTTGTTACTAATTCTCTTCTAGATGAAGTGGCACTAGATTTTCCTTATTCTTCACTTGTCGCTTCTCTTCTTCCTTCTTCTAATCCTTATGCAACTCCAATTGCTTCACTATTTGTTTTTCTTTCCTCTTGATTACAAATGTGCAAGGGGGGTGGTTCAAAAGGGGAGGTAAGTCCATATCCTTCAAAAATTTCTTGTGAGGGGACCCAGAGAGTTTCCTACTTTCAGTCACAGAAGACCATCTACTATTTCTAATTCATCTCCCCCACCATTAGGGGAGCCTCCATATTCCTCTTCTATTTGTGGACCATTACTCTGTGTGCCATCTTCCTCTCTTAACAACACACCACCTCTCTACGCTCCATATTTTTTTCTTATCAGTGCACCATTTCTTTGTGCTTCATCTTGCTAGAAGGTTGTGGCACTCCGCAACAGCTATGGGGTGCGGACTTCATCACCTGGGCCTTTACTACTAACACCACTACTACTATTTTTACCGGTATCCCCATTGGAAACCCTATCCTCAATGCAACACCCATGCATAGGCCTATCCTCATATGTGCTCCTATCTATCACAACATACTCTTCCACACTACCACCTAGTGTAATTTATTTTCTCTTCATCCTAGGCCCAACCCTTCATCCCATGCCCCTTGCTAACTCTTTTCCACTTCTCTACTTTGATTTCATTCTTAGCTCAACTCTTATTTCATATATCTCATCTCTTTTCTCCTCTTCTCCTCTAGATCCATTCCATTCCTTACTTCATCTCAACAATTTCAGGATCCTCCTCAAGGGATCCATTTCCCCTCTCACTTCCCCCCCGTCTTTGCAACCCTTATCACTAGGGGAGTTTATGCAACCATTATATCATACTCCATGTCCAACATCCCTTTCTCCATGAACAACATCTTTATCCAGAGTGGAATCTCTTCCAACATTAGTTTCCTTGGACCTTCTATGAACTTTCTTTCAACCTTCCTGAAAGAATTAGTGTACTCCACAACAAATTCAACAATATAGCCCTCCTTTACTTGAGAAAAATAGAAGTCAATAGCCCGAGTCCACTTATTATCCAATACTTTCAATCTCTCAAGCGTGGCTTGATCCCAAACCACTAGTTCTAAAGTCCAAATGATAGAATTGATAGTAGTTTTCCTTTTTAGCCATTCATAAAAAAACAAGGAAATTCAACAAAGAAAAACTCATACATATTAGTGTAAATATAGTCATCTTTCCACCTCTTCACATCCACTCTCAACCCCTGAGTTTATTTCAGGGAAAACTCATGCTCTTTTGTAGTTAGCCAGTCTTGAATTTCCTCCCGAGATGGATATCACCTCATCTATTACCTTCATTATTCCTTACAAGACTTTTAGGTCCCAACAACATAACCAATTGTTGGCATTTTGTTCCACACTTGTGTGCATCCTTCTTAACGCTTGGGAGTTTATACCTAGGGTTCATCCAGAGTTGACCAACAAAAACTCCAGAGCATCGGCATATCAATCACTAGCCAAGGCCAAGGAAGGTCTCACCCGAGATGGAGAGATGATCACAGAGACCATAAGGTCTTGTGCCGAGGATGAAGGACTAAACAAACCAGGATCCATCTAGGATGGCATTCATAAATTCCATATTTGACGACTTATTGTGCTAATAAGTAAAACAATACACACACATATCCAAATAATACATGATAGACACACAATAGATCAGAAATGTTTCATCTGTATTATTCCTTTCATTCCATAACACATAATATACATTAAGCAGACTATATAATTTAAACAGCGGCAGAGCTTCATATCTTCTTTAGATAATTCCTCAGAAATACAACACATTGCACAATGCGCATCCTTTCAAATATCAGCCATATGACAGACTCAGATTTATATTTAGAAGTATTACAGGATTACAAAAGGATCAGAGTGAGCTTGATTCTAACAATTCAATGGATCTTATCTAACCATTTAACTTTATCTCTTATGTTGATGCTTCCTTTTATAGCTTTCTCTTCTTAGGAGCTCTTCCTCTTTCTTCTCTCCTCCACTTGCTCGACTGAAAAAATATTTTGTACACTTATGGCACATGTCTGCAGTCCATGTAGCCTTTTGGAATCAGAGCAATCTTAATTGCCTCGCCAACTCACCTTTTTTCAGCTCGATGTTCCCTTGTGTTGTTGGCATTAATCATTGGAGAATATTTCCTGATGATTGCTTTCTTGATTTTGGTGTGCATCTTCTTGATTTCTAACACAACTGCTTAATACTCGGACTAGTACACGCTTGGTAGACTTCAAGCTTGACGCGTAGTATCAAAAATTGGTTTGTCGCATACTTCTTGTCATTCTTTCTTCATTATCTTAGGTGCGCACAAAAATTGGAATGAGCATGCACAACTTCATTTGTGCACATGTGCTAAATGAACCCAAAACTTTGGGTGCCAACAACTAGGTCTCCTTGGCATATAAATATGAGACAAAGGGTGCAATTGAAATGAAAGGGTGCAATTAAGGGTTCTAGTTGACATACTAGAATTGCAATAATTCAATATCTAAGGCTTAATAAATGGTTTTATACATAACATGGGGTTTTGTCAAAGGCTTAACAAAAAACATGTTTTTTTACATAGCACCTAGATTCTGACCAAACTAGTGCTAGTCGACACAGGGTGCTTGTGGAATTTCATAATTGGTGCCATAATAGAAATCTAGAGCAATATCATGGAAGTTATACCCATTTCAAGTTGGGCCTCAAAATCCTCATGGAAAATTCTTGCACTGTGATTATCTCATTGAGTACAAATCCCATTGCAGGAAGACCAATTCCATTAAAAGGAGAGTGGCAGTGCAATTTCTAAATTAGCATCAAAATAACAATTTCAATCAAATATTAAAGAAGTTAGAACCATTTAAAATTCAATCTCAAGGCCCTAATAGAACCACATAATGGAAATGTCAAGAGATAGGCAATGTGGTGATTGAATGACGTTGTTTTGAAACTTACAAAATGTGCTCCATCAATTTCATGAAAATATGGAGAGATTCAATCAAATTAGGAAAGATCTCCACCAAATTAAGGAAGTCCATATCCTTGAGAAGACCTATTCTTTCATTAGAAAAGACTATATTAGAGACATATACGCTTAAGGTGATTTTGAAATTTGTGAAGAATGGTGGTGGGTCTTGGAATAGTAGCAATAATGCTCCTTATCTTGGTACTTTAATTATCGTGCAAAATATATACCCGGGGTTCTTTCAAACTTCTGAAGTATCGTGCAAAATATATACAGAATATAGTTATTTTATTTTTATGCATCTATCTATTGATTACGACTGATGATATCCTAGGTCTTATAGTTAACTCAACGCACCGCATTAATTTTAGTTATATTTTATTGGTCGCTCAACATTTTAGCTTTGAAAGGTCAGATAACGTGGCATTGTTCCAACATTTATATTTTATAAAATATTTTCTGTACTTTAATGTGGAAAACGTGCAAGAACGTTGTGTTGTTTCAATATATTTTTTTTTAAATTATGTTCTTTACCTAGATGTGGAAAACCTACAATTGGCGTTTCCTATACTCCTTCACCAATGAATTAAAAAAAAAAAAAAAAAAGTAGAACACGTCTTTTACAAATAGACTTCATATGCTTTTGTTTGTGATCACATGGATGAGCACGCAGTATGTCGCAGATAATGTATAAACAGAGACATGTGACCACATGGATGAACAGTTTCTATCTTGTTACAGAGTATTAAATGTTGTTATGCATAATTAAGTTAAGGTTTATATCTATTGACAATGGGCACATTTAATAGGTTTTTAGTGTTTAATCAGTTTTGTATGGACAAGATTAAATATTGATGGAATATTTTTAGTAGTCCCTATAAATCAATGGTTTTGATTTCAACCACTAACTTCCTCACTATTATAAAGGCATCATTTTACATGTTTATTTTTTTACTTTTACTTGAACATATTTAAAATTTACTATGGTGGCTAGCTGATTGTCACGTCTTAGTGATTAAAAAAGATTAAGGTTTTGTTTCATTTTCTGGGCCAGCCAAAACCTTTCACGAGCCACGAGTTTGCGGCTGTGCTAATGTATAAACTGTTCTAGCTATACACCAATTATAGCAGTATTTGTCAATTGGGTGTAACTTGGATGGTTGTGAGAAATGATTGTTATCCTCCCAATTCGAATTCAATTCCCATAATAACATGAATAAATCTCATAATGAATATATTGTAATGGCTTCAATTAAAGTTACCTTTAATTCAAAAATTGAATAACAATATAACTGATATTTATGTTTTTGTTTTTTGTGAGTCGTCTAGACGGTAGGGTAAACGTGTTTACGTACAAGGTGGACTAAGGATCGAGAGAATGTCGCCATAAGCGGAAGAGTCGTAGATAAATTCCTGATCATCACGTGGCTCTATCCCATCCACGTTTAGGAGCCTTTCCATAGCTAAACGTTATATATATATATATATATATATACCGAAGAAGAAGATGAAGATCAAGATCGGCCGACGGGGTTTATGGTGCCAAAGCTGGAATTACATGAAGATCAAGATCAAGATCGGCCGACGGGGTTGGGGTTTGGGTTGAGCCAGCACTGTATATGCGGTTCCAGGTATTGGAAACGAGCACTGGAAACAATAAATGAGTCCCCTCGTGTTTGCCGACCATAAACTTCGGAAGGTTCCTTATACCAAAACAAGTTTTTGGGCATTCTACAGCCCATTCCATGTAGTACTGACCATTCAATTGTAAGTAATGTTGAAAACGTTTCACAGAGAACTTAAGGGAAGCTTCTCTAAAATTTATGGAATGAGAAAGCTCCAACACCCCCCAAATTCTATTCGAAACCAAAAAGTTGCAGTTCCTTTTCCCAATTTTATTAAGAAAAACTCTTAAAAAAACATGTCGTAGCAGCTGTGTGGCAAGGCATAATGTATTCGTTACAAAAAAATACAAAAGGTTCAGATATAAAAAAGCAATGATGTTCACATTGAGCTCACATGGTAAATGATATTGCCATAATTTATAATGATTTAATTTCATTATAAATAGTGAATATTATGTGGAACCTCACAAACCTAATCAATAAATTTACATTGTGGGGGCACGATATTAACACACCGTTGTGTGACAAGATTTAACAATCACTAAACTTCATCATTTGCAAATTGGTCAAAATGTTAGATTGTGTGCCTTCAGCTTTACGTTTTGAAATTGCACAAATCTAAGGAATGGTAGATTACTAATTCCATGACTATTGAAGTCATGTTAAAGAGAGCTCCAAGCATGAACTTATATATATATATATATATATATATATATATATATATATATATGTGGGTCTATTCCTCTTGAAATGTTTTTGTCGCTGGGGAGGAAGCATACCCACTAGATACCTCTCCCTTTATCATATATTGATTTCTTAATATATTCTATAAGTCTAATGTCATTTTATGTCATTCTATCCTTGTAAAAATATTTTTGAAGGAATAGATAAACAAGTGAAACAGCTAAGAAGTAGTTTGTCCCCGCCTAGTATTTAGAAGCTATTCAGAGGCATGCACATCTAATTGCCTAGTTTTCTTAAGCATGTGCATCTAATTGTAAGAAAACTAAATTATATTTATGGTTGTACAAATTTTTTGGCCGTAGACTTTGACTGGGCTCTTAATTATAAGTATCCCTTATGAACTTTGACTACATGGATTGGGTCAGGCTTCTCCTGATGAGTGTATTTATGCTTGATTGAGAGGAAATTCTAGGTTCTTGAACATGACAAGACCACTGGAAAGACGAATCTGAGAGGAGAGTGACAAGACCATTGGAAAGACAAAGAGGTTTCCCTCCAATATTACTTTCTACCATTCATCTCAATGGCCTCATCATTCTAATTAGTTAGCCAGCCCAAGTAGCACCCAAGCCAGCAAGAGCTAAGGTAGCGGAGGAAAAAGAAAGTGTTAATAAAGATCAAGTTCCAAAGCCCTTAGTTTTAGAGTTCTTTTTTTTATCTTGTTTTATAATAAATAAGTATTTTCAATACTTATTACAATTTATGACATACTTAAATCAATTATAATCGACATAATCGATGTGTGTCCTTAAACTTTCACACGTTATTAAATGTATGAACCAAACACCTAGGTTTCTTATCTACATGGTTGCCTTGTAATTCTAAAACTCGTCTTGTTTTCCTACATGGATTCCTTGTAAGTATGATAACATTCGAGCCAAATAATATCATATGAAAACGTGATTATCCATCCACCTTCGATCTTGGAGAAACATGCTACCTATTATCGCACAAGTTGTAGGTTGGGAAAAGCATGACCCTACCACCAAGATGGCGAGAACTATGGGAAACTATACCCAATGTCACCTCGATATAGGTCTCGGGCTTCAAGGGTGACTAGGTCACTCTTGGCAGGCAATCCCGCTAACCCTAGGTGGAATGAAAGGGGGAAACATAAATGGAAATAGTGAAGACCCTAAAGGTCAATATTCTAGATGGAAATGGAAGGTTGATAATGAGTCTTAGGTTTTCTTGAGGTTGCCAAACCCTTGGATGAATTTTTGAGAAAATAGTACCTGCATGAGACATAATGAAAACCACTATGTAATATAACATGTTAGTTGGATCGACAAGTTAGGCTTCTTGTCCCTAATTTTCAACATCATATAACATTATATATCATCGAAGAAACAACTATTAGAGTTTCTAAAAAGTTGTTAAAATTCCAAAGGAATGTGCTTGAAGCAAAGTAGATAAACACTAGAGAATTTCACGATCTATAGCATGAGAGTTTAGCAATGAGTAATGGTTGTCATAAAAAATGTATGCAGAAGTATTTTGCAGCCTTATGGATGTAGTAGACTTGTTGTGATAGCAGTAAATTAAGTCATTAAAACTTGCAAAAAAACCACTAAAAATTTGTATTAAAGCAAGTAGAATAAATTGACAAATTCTTAGCAACTTTTGATAGTGAAAACACAAGTTATGAGTGACTTTAGGTTAGGGTTTCTACAATGAAATTACTAGCCTTATGGTTGTAGCAAACCAAGACTTATTTTAGAAAACTTACCCAATTAAATCAACTCCTTGTTAGCTCAATGGGTGTGGCTAGGTTAGTAGAAAGTTAGGGAATATTTTTAGGCCTAGTCTAGGGTTAGTTTATGAGCTATTTAGGGTTAGTAGGCTAGGGTTAGTGCAACCCTATTGGTTCTAGGTTAGGTTTACTACAACAACAAGAATTTTGGGTTGAAAGGGGATGCCTCAATGAGGCAAGGTAGCTTGAGGCAAGGTAGCTCAAGGCTAGGAGAGAAAAACTCCAGTGAGAGAAGAACGATATCTTGAAACTTTCACGTTTTCCAATGCAACAATTTATATTTTCAATGCACTATTAGTGCATTTAATAATGGGTTAATGAGGTCTTAAAGAAAGATCTAGGACTACTAAACCCTTCGAGGTGTAAATCCTCTTACTTCCCAAGGTAAGTAACCTAGCTAGGTTTTGAAATTAAGGGGTGTAAATCCTTATACTTCCTCATCAAAACCCTTGTAAATAATTTTAGAAGCTTGATAATTATGGTGGAAACTAGGATAGGGGTGTATATACTTATACTCCCTATATAGCCTTGGCCAAAACAAATTTAAATTGAATTTCCAATGATAATGAAGTAAAGAACCATACCAATCCAAGAAAAGCCTTTAGCATGCCAAAGTAAACTTCCATAATGAGCTAGAAGTGAACTCCAAGAGATAGCGCATCATCATCATCATTAACAATAACCAAAAGACATCATTCCATAGCACAAGAGGCAAAATACTCCAAGTGTAGCAAAAATTTCAGTCCAAGTATCCTCTCACAAGAGGGAGAATTATGTTAATGTGAGACCTTATGAGCTCTTATTTATACAAAATGTCACTAAGATATTTTGTCCACATAACTTAGGGTAAAACACAAAACTAGGGGTCAACAACCCTAATCTTTCCCCTTCACAAAGATAATAATTAAAATTTCATTTTAATTTCACTTTTGCACAAAGAAAACCCTAAAATGAAGGTGACATCTCCCTTTTAGGGGGAATTTTTTCCTCTTTGACCAAGTCGTTAGAGATGTAGTAGCATGATTAGGCCTCCAAAGGCCACTTGTCATCAATCCACGTCCTCTTCTCCATGATCAAATCCTTCTTTTACCAAGACGTCCACTTGTCCATGTCTCACCACCAAACCCTATACCCCAAGGATGACGTCAAGCCTAAAAAGGTGATGTTTTTCCTCTCCTAGGAAAATCGTTTGGCATGTGAGGGTTGGGCTAGGTCTTCCACATCATCTTCTAGGTATCCAAAAATTTATCTTTGTGATTCGACATGTGGACCCATGGCGTCAAACTTGTGGGATTGAAGCCCCAAGGAAGCCCAAGCTAGGCTTGTGCTTCCAAAACTGTCCACCAACTAGGTCCTGTGAAGACAAGTAAGCACGCACTCCAAGGATCTCAAGTCATAACATCATGATAAGTAAATAAAATCAATAAATGAGCCACCTAAGCATGTGCATCAAAGATTACTCTGTCAAACAATTAAGTTCTCAAAGAAATTATGCAACTTGCCAAGCTTGGATATGGGAGGGTTGACGAGGTGTCCTATTGGGTAGATCTTTCTCTAGGTCAAGGAGTGTTTCCAGGAGATCCCTCTCTAATCCATGTAAAGTGGGTGAAGTTGTTAAGGGTCAAGAATCAATGGGAATGGGGTTCATGACATTCAAGGGGTTGTAGTGCCTCATTCATGGGCACCTTTCTAAAGGGTGTGTGGCACCTTCATTTGCAATGCAATTTTTCCAAGCCCATCGTTTTTCCATTGTTTGTTTCTTTCAAATTTTAAGGACCAATTGAAGGCCATTGTCCTAGAGTGGTGTCCAGATAATGACAGTGTCACTCACAAACACCTAGTGGAAATGAGAAGGTTTGCTCGTGATGAGACCCCCTTTCTCTCAGCCATGCAATCGAGAGCCAGTACTCTAGCTTGGTGACCAGATGATGATAATGACATGCCACTAGATATCTACGAACATGATAGGTTAGCTCGTGATGCGACCTACTATCCTCCAACTAACCCTTTTAAGCATTCTTAATCATTATTCTTGTGGGTCCCCTTTTTTATTACAGATAAGTGTTTCATTGCTTTCTAGGGGGATCCCTGGGTGAAGCATATAGAAGGTTTATACATAGGATTGTATATTTTATGCAACAACAATATCTTTGTGCCTTCAGCCCCTTCTTCCCATAGAACGAGGGACAACCCCTTCTTGGGTCAATACACTCTAAAATCCCAAGATATAAGGAAATCGAGGAAAATAGTGATGGAAAGTGGTAAGTATGGTTGGGAACGATACAATGGTTCTTCAAGGGAGTTCCTAGTAGCAACCCATCCCGAAGGAAGACCACTTACCAGGTCACAATGTCAACCACCAAGGTGAAGCAGGGAAAAAGGCATAATGTCCAAGCATATGTCATGAAATCTAAAGTAGTCTAAGATAAAACATACACAAATGCCTCAAAGATTGAAATGACACTTACCATAATACCTGACTTGTGCCTTGTGTAGAAAGGCCCATTGCCTCTTGGAAGCTAGCTGGTGTGGTGGATGCCATCTGAAAATATACGACCTCTGTGGTGGTGAGTAGGGTATCCATCTGTGCAAAAGGGTACTGCTAGTCATGTAATCCCTTGACACTCCATATCTGCAACCAGAGGGTCTTGAGACATAATCTCCTTAGTTATCCCAAAAAATGGGAATAACTTCTAACTCCTACTTGGGGACATGTGGTCACTATAGAGTGCTTGAGAATCGAAACATCTCCTGATAGACCTATTCCTCCCAAAACTCAGAAAATGGGATCAGAGCATCTAGGGTGGTGTTATCACCCTTTCTATATATATATATATATATATATATAATCCAAAAGAAAAGCTAATCTAGACAAGACAAATTTTGACATTTTAAAAAAAAATTCTAAACTAAGCATGAAATCAATATGCAAGTAGAGAAAAATGAAAATGAAATGCATCTAAACTAATATGAGAAATCAATATTCAAATCCAAGGAAAACAATATGACCTACCTACTTACTTGGGGCACGGGGCCTGAAGAAGTCATGCTGTTTATACTTAAGGTTGGAGAAGAGATCCATCCACTGAATTGCAAATATATGTAGAAGTACAATAGTAATGGAGAAAGGCAATAAAATGTTATCAAAACTCACTACATACAGAGATCCACTGCATCCGTCGCAAACATAGATCAGTTTGCCAGTTGATATAATACATACATAGATCGATTTTCCATTCAATACAATGCATCATCGTCATCCTCATAAAAAAATTAGAGCCTATTTAAAAACGTAAAAAAAAATCAATAAAGTTCCTTAGAAAGATATTCAATGAAGTTATAACATATTGAAAACTTAGATGATGTAACATTGAAAAAAGTGCATTGTAGATTCGGTGAAGTTATAATAGACCGGAACATTTAGTTGTGTATCAAAACTCGATAATAAAACATTAATTTTGTTAGTCAATAGTATATTTAATAAAATCTATTTAAATATTATAAAAAATAACTATTTTTTTTCCATATTTAGGCAAAAAAAATATTCATAATCAAAAGTAAAGCAATAAGTAATGAATCAATGATTGATCCAATGCTATAATCCTAACCTTCGAAATGGACTAATAATATTTCCCAACTAAATAAAGTAGGATTGGTTTATAAAACAAGGCTAGAACTTGCAAGACTAGACAAGACGGAACAAACCATGTCAATATACCCAATACACTCCCATTAACTCAACGCATTAATTTAAGTTATATTTTATTGGTCGCTCAACATTTTAGCTTTCAAAGGTCAGATAACGTGGCATTGTTCCAACATTTGTATTTTTAAAAATATTTTCTTTACCTTAATGTGGAAAACGTGCAAGAACGTTGATTGTTTCAATAAAAATATTTAAATTATTTTCATTACTTTGATGCGGAGAACCTACAATTGGCGGCGTTTCCTATAGTCCTTCACCAATGAAAAAAAAGAAAATAAAAAAGTAACACATCTTTTACAAATAGAGTTCTAGAGTTCATATGCTTTTGTCTGTGGCCACATGTATGAACCCTATCGACCTTACCACGCAGTATTGAATACTGCCGCAGATAATGTATAAATAGAGACATGTGACCACATGGATGAGCTGTTTCAACCTTGCTACGGAATATTAAACGCTGCTGTGGATAATGTAAAAACTGTTCGCGCTATACACCAAGTACAGCAAGCATTCAATGCTCATTATCATGGTGGATATTGGCAGCCACATGTTTTTGGTGCGTCGTCTACACGGTGGGGTAAACGTGTTTACGTACAACGTGGACTAAGGATCGAGAGAATGCCGCCATAAGCGGAAGACTAATAGATAAATTCTATCCCATCCACGTTTAGGAGCCTTTTCATAGCTAAACGTTTTATATATATACCGATACCTCCTGCTCACAAAGTAAACCAAGAAGCCATTATCCCTCCTCCCAGGGTTTCCACTCGATTACTCTCAGAGGCCTGGTTTAATCACTCTTTCGCAGATAAATACGTTATTCCTTCCTTCAATAAGGCCGGCGCTCCAAGGGATTAGACATAAGATAGAGCAGTAAAGAAAGCAGCTTCACACCCAGCAATAAGAATCAATGGGGAATCATTTATGTTGTGCTAAACCGTCCATAACCACGGCGGCCGCAAAAGTTATACGGTGGAACGATGGCGGTATTGAAGAATTTAGGGAGGCAATTAAGGTGGGAGAGTTGACGGTGGACAATCCCCAGCAATTCGTATGCGATTTCAGTGATCTCCAAGCCGGGTGTCGCATCACAGCACTCCGCACTGAGGAGGATTTGGCGTTGGGGGGCGTTTATTTGCTTCTCCCTATGCAAAAATATTTTCGTTGTGTGCTATCTCCTTCTGACATGGCCTCGATTAATTTGCTAGCAATCCAATGCAATTCTGGCCGTAGAAAGCTCCCTTGCAAGTCTAGAATCTTTCCAGCCGTTGGTAATGGCAATTTATCAGATTTTTCTTCAATGAATGGCAGTACTGAGAGATCAGATCAATTGCATGAAAAAATAACAGATCGGTTTATGGTGCCAAAGCTGGAATTAGATGAAGATCAAGAGCAAGATCGGGCGACGGGGTTGGGGTTTGGGTTGAGCCAGCACTGTATACGCGGTTCCAGGTATTGGAAACCAGCGCTGGAAACAATAAATGAGTCCCCTCGTGTTTGCCGACCATAAAACGTCGTAAGGTTCCTTATACCAAAACAAGTTTTTGGGCATTCTACAGCCCTTTCCATGTAGTACTGACCATTCAATTGTAAGTAATGTTAAAAACGTTTCACAGAGAACTTAAGGGAAGCTTCTCTAAAATTTATGGAATGAGAAAGCTCCAACACCCCCCAAATTCTATTCACAAACTAAAAGTTGCAGTTCCTTTTCCCAATTTTATTAAGAAAAACTCTTAAAAAAACATGTCGTAGTAGCTCTGTGGCAAGGCAGAATGTATTCGTTACAAAACGTTCAGATATAAAAAAACAATGATGTTCACATTGAGCTCACATGGTAAATGATATTGCCATAATTTATAATTATTTAATTTCATTATAATTAGTGAATATTATGTGGAACCTCACAAACCTAATCAATAAATTTACATTGTGGGGGCACGAGATTAACACACCGTTGTGTGACAAGATTTAACAATCACTAAACTTCATCATTTGCAAATTGGTCAAAATGTTAGATTGTGTGCCTTCAGCTTTACGTTTTGAAATTGCACAAATCTAAGGAATGGTACATTACTAATTCCATGACTATTGAAGTCATGTTAAAGAGAGCTCCAAGCATGAACTTATCTATATATGGGTCTCTTCCTCTTGAAATGTTTTTGTTGCTTGGGAGGAAGGATACCCACTAGAAGTAAAACCTCTCCCTCGATCATGTATTGATTTCTTAAGATATTCTATAAGTCTAATGTCATTCTATCCTTGTAAAAATATTTTCCAAGGAATAGATAAACAAGGGAAATAGCTACTCAGAGGCATGCACATCTAATTGCCTAGTTTTCTGAAGCATGTGCATCTAATTGTAAGAAAACTAAATGGGACTTATGGTTGTACAAAATTTTTGGCCGTAGACTTTGACTGGGCTCTTAATTATAAGTATGTCTCATGAACTTTGACTACATGGATTGGGTCGGGCTTTTCTTGATGGGTGTATTTATGCTTGATTGAGAGGAAATTCTAGGTTCTTGAAAGTGACAAGACCACTGGAAAGACAAATCTGAGAGGAGAGTGACAAGGCCACTGGAAAGACGAATCTGAGAAGAGGTTTCCCTCCAATATTCCTTTCTACCACTCATCTCAACGACCTCATCATTTTAATTAGTTAGCCGGCCCAAGTAGCACCCAAGCCAACAAGAGCTAAGGTAGCGGATGGAAAAGCAAGTGTTAATAAAGAACAAGTTCCAAAGCCCTTAGTTTTAGAGTTTTTTTTTTTTTATCTTGTTTTATAATAAATACGTGTTTTCAATAATTATTACAGTTTATGAAATACTTAAATCAATTATAATCAACATAATCGACGTGTGTCCTTAAAGTTTCACACGTTATTAAATGTATGAACCAAACACCTAGGTTTCTTGTCTGCATGGTTGCCTTGTAATTTTGAAACCCGGCTTGTTTGCCTACATGGTTGCCTTGTAAGTATGATAACATTCAAGACAAATAATATCATATGAAAACGTGATTATGCACCCACTTTCGAGCTTGGAGAAACATGCTACCTATTATCATACAAGTTGTAGGTTGGGAAAAGCCTGACCCAACCACCAAGATGGGGAGAACTATGGGAAACTATACCCAATGTCACCTCGATATAGGTCTCGCACTTCAAGGGTAACTAGGTCACTTTGGTAGGCGATCCCGCTGACCCTAGGTGGAATGAAAGGGGGAAACAAAAATGGAAAGAGTGAAGACCCTAAAGGTCAATATTCTAGATGGAAATGGAAGGTTGATAATGAGTCTTAGGTTGTCTTGAGGTTGCCAAACCCTTGGATGATTTTTTGGGAAAATAGTACCTGCCCGAGACACAATGAAAACCACTATGCAATATAATATGTTAGTTGGATCGACAAGTTAGGCTTGTTGTCCATAATTTTCAACATCATATAAAAATATATATCATCGAGGAAACAAGTATTAGAGTTGCTAACAAGTTGTTAAAAGTCTAATGGAATGTGCATGAAACAAAGTAGATAAACACTAGAGAATTTCACGATCTATAGCATGAGACTTTAGCAATGAGTAATGGTTGTCATAAAAGATGTATGCAGAAGTATTTTGCATCCTTATGGATGTAGTAGACTTGTTGTGATAGCAATGAATTTAGTCACTAAAACTTGCAAAGAAACCACTCAAAAATTGTATTAAAGCAAGTAGAATAAATTGACAAATTCTTAGCAAGTTATGAGTGACTTTAGGTTAGGGTTTTGACACAGCACCCCTACCTCAGTAGGTTCTGCGTGACCTCCCAGTCGTTGGATCTTTCTATCCCATGAGACGAAATGGATCCTCAGTTCCCACTGGAACCTTCGTACATATAACCACAGGTCCTTCTTATAAGTTACGCCTGTGCGAACAAGCACTAGGTGCGAACCTCCACTCCACGTGGCCAACCGATGTGACCACATCCTTCACCAAAAAAGGTGTTTCGGGTTTCACGACTTTGTGATTCCTATTGTGAGTCCCTCTGGCTCCTTCAATTCCCGAAACCCTGAAAAGGGATGACGAGTCCACTAGCTCCTCCCTTATGCCTCAACCATGTGACCTCCAATCTAATCCTGGGTCCACTTCCGAGCGCGTTGGGATTTCACGACTTGTGAGTTCACGATGTGACTCTTCTCCTTTTCCCAAAGTCTAAACTCATGACTTCTTCCCCTCATATCAACATCTCTAAGCTTCCCACGATCTGACGGTCCATATTGTATCATAATTTCGCGTATCGAGATTTCGTAACTCAAGACCTTCAAGTCACGACTTTCTCCACACTCCGACTCCCGAAATGCTGAAATCTAAAACCACAAGATCAACGAATCTCGTTGATCCATATCTAACAATGATTATTCCTCCTGAGTTTATGAGTGTTGACATACACCCACCCTTAAATTCTTCGTTGATCCATTGGATCTAATGGTCGATGACGAATCGATAGTTCCCCTTCTGAGAATTTCAACTATCCGTTCAGACTCTTGATACTCTTGGCTAAACAAATTGGTGTCTTTTCTCCTGGGCTTGGCTTCTGTGAGGTGACTCCAACCCTCGTTATTCCTTCGAATTACTCGAAATATCTATCTTTCCTAAGCTTGATTTATGCTGCAAATTCGAGGATTCTAAGGAGTTCTTCCACACACTCCTTGCGACATTCACGATAACCTTTGGTTATCTGAAAACTTCAAATCTGCGCACTCCTTGCGACAGAAGTTCTTCAAACTCTCATTTAGGTTGGCAAAGTCCAAGACTTCAACTAGCCTGTGCACACCTTGCACGACTCTGTGCTACACTTTCACTTCTAGCGGTATAAGAACAATGATATCCCTTGTAACACCACTTTTCGGTTACCAAGGCTTTTATCGCTCTCTATTACCAATCTATACACACCTTTTACATAACTCATACAAGCATTATATAATCCACATGCATTTAAGCAAATAAATACATTTAAGCTGAGAGTAAACATATTATTTACTGCTATAATTAACAATCAATAGCATTTAATAATAATTAATACACACAGCGGAATTCATGATAACATAAGCAGCACATTCATGCAAAACATGATTAAAGCATAATCAGATACTTATCTTTTAATAGTGGTAGATTCCACCAACCAAGTGCAGGCCTTCCACGAACCTCCCAGCCTTAGACCACACTGCTCATCAAGCTCAGGAGTGGGTCACCCCCGAGCTGGGACTAAGCTCCACCCCGAGACAAGGAATCCTAGGCTAGGCTGAGGTTACTGGGAAACATCACAATCACAAGGAAGGAATTCACTCCCAGGAACCTCTCATGCTCATTGCCCATAGACCATCATTCCCCACATGCCTGTTCCACCCCAGGAGGATACACCTTCTCTGTCACCTGGACAGTCCTTCGGCTGCTAACCTCCCTCGCCTTGGGTTACAACAACAGATCAGACTAGAAGTCTCTCGGCTCTGTGGAAGCTACAGGGTTCCTTCCAGGAGTCCTCTCCTTCCTCTGTGCACTCTCTCACCTTGAGAGAATCGCTCACAGGCCAACAAGCCACACGCAGTCTAGTACTGCGTGGCCACAACAACCCACGGGGAAAATAGACACAGGCTTTCCCAAACTGGTTCAACAATCATAGGATGGTCTCACTTTCACGACTTCGGAATAGAGATCTTACACACAGGCTCGATCTTGGGTAGTGGATGCACACAGATTCTCTAGACACAAAACGAGATTTTTCGGTTCAAAACAGAGGTGAAACCGGTTGTTTTAGAATCGATCACAGGCTTCTGGTTCAGTATGGAGGTATACACAGGTTTTCTTAGAGCCATACACAGACTTTTCGGATCACAGGGATGCACGAAGGTTCTCAGCGGAATTCGGGTCAGTCGTACTGCTCAGAGCCCGTACACGCTTAGGCAGTCCGATCGAATGGGCAAAGGAGACCCCTCTCACAGCTCACCCTGGCCGTTTTATTCGCATGCACCAGGGTTGACACTTGTCGCCCTGGGAGCTGCATGCCTTCCTCATGGTTAGGAAATTTGGATAAAACATGAAATTCTCATGGCTTTTTGAAATAATATTAAAATATTATTCCCAAGGCTAAATCCCCCTAGGCTTAACACTTAGCCCCTTTTCCCACCTTCCAGCCTCTAATTCCTTGCCCTCTCTATGGATGATTAGTCCCCCTTCACTCATTCATCATGGTCGGTCTGCACCTGGCGGTGTTTACAAATTTTTATTAATTGTCCTACATGATTACATATACAACAGCAGGCTCCTGGCCTTCAACACTTAGGCTCCTTGGCCTAACAAACACATAAGCCACCAGCTTATAAAAACATGTCTCACCAAACTATAAAACATAATTACAATTCCTTTCAGAACATGATTTACAACAGGGCTCGGCCTTGGGGACACTACAATTCCCCTCCCCTTATTTCTGCACTGTCCTCAGTGCAACTTACGCTGTCTCTGCAAGCCTTTCAAAATTTTCAAAAATATGCGGGTACTCTGCCCACATAGCATCTGCATGCTCCCATGGCGCGTCCTCAGGACCATACCAGGTCCACTAGACCTTTACAAGCTCTATGGCTCGATTCCAGAGCTGTTTTCTTTTCCTGTCCAATATGCGCACAGGATGCACTTGCAGGACACCCTCTGGTTCCACCTGAATCACATTCCAATCGATAACATGATTAGCATCAGGAACATATTTCTTAAGCAGTGAAACATGAAACACATTATGTATAGTCATAGATGCAGGTAGTGCAAGCATGTATGCAACTAGTCCAATCCTTTCCAGGATCTCAAATGGCCCACAAAATCTTGCTGCCAACTTGGCACAACTTCCTAGCTTCAAGGAACTCCTATTAGTTTTCACTTTCAGGAAAATATGGTCACCCACTTTGAATTCTCTATGGGTTCTGTTACTGTCAGCGTAACTTTTCTGCCTATCCTGGGCAGCTTTCAGACTCCGTTTAATTTTTATCATTTGATCTTCCATCTCTTTGAGCATCTCAGGCCCAATCACTGCTCTGTCAGCTGGATTATCCCAACATACTGGTGTGTTGCACTTTATTCCATAAAGTGCTTCGAATGGGCTCATCTTCAACGATGTATGATACCCATTATTGTAGGCGAATTCTACTAAATGCAGGTAGTCTTCCCACCTTGATGGTTTATCCATCACATACATTCTCAGTATGTCTTCTATTACTCTATTCACCCTTTTTGTCTGACCATCAGACTCAGGATGATACGCTGTACTAAAGTTCAGATTCGTTCCGAATCCCTTGAACAGTCCTTTCCAAAAATTCGAGGTGAATTTTGGGTCCCTATCAAACACAATTGTCTTAGGAATTCCGTGCAAGCGTGCAACTTCTTTTAAAAATATATCAACAACATCAACTGCCTTGTGGGTGGTTTTCAGTGGAATAAAATGGGCAGCTTTAGTAAGCTTGTCCACCACCACCATGATTGAATCATGCTGCTTGCTTGTTCTAGGTAGTCCGGTGATAAAATCCATTGTTACCATGTCCCATTTCCATTCAGGAATTGGTAAAGGCTGCAACAACCCTGCTGGGTGCCTGTGCACAGCCTTAACCTTCTGGCACTCCATACATATGGCGATGTATTCAGAGATTTCTTTCTTCATACCTGGCAAAAAATAATGGCTTTTGACTGCTGCCATAGTCTTTTGATATCCAACATGTCCAGCATAAGCCACATTATTCATTTCTTTTAGAATTGTCAGCTTCAATTCTTGGATATTGGGTACATACACTCTGTTTTTATATAGAAGTAAGTCATTAGTTCCCAAGGTGTAACTTTCCTTGGTCTGTGGTCTCTCATGCTGCTGTAGCTTTGCTACTAAACCTCTGTACTGTAAATCAACATTTGCAGCTTCCAAAATTCTGTCTTTAATCTCAGTCCTGTACATGCTAATGGTTGTAGCATGTAATTCGTGCACTTTTCTGCTGAGTGCATCAACCACTTTATTTTCTTTCCCTTTGATATGCTTGATATCAAAGTCATATTTGCACAGAAACTCCAACCATCTGATTTGCCTGGCATTTAAAGTCGGCTGATCAAATAAATACTTCAGACCGTTGTGGTCTGTTCTTAATTCGAATCTCCTTCCCATGAGGTAATGTCTCCATTTCCTCAATGCGTGGATGATTGCTGCCAGCTCTAAATCGTGAGTAGCATAATTCCTTTCATGCTCTTTCAGCTTTTGGGACTCATAACAAATTACAAATCCCTCTTGGCTGAGAAATCCTCCCAACCCCTCCTTACACGCATCGGTGCACACTACATAATCCTTATTTGGATCTGAAATCTTCAGGATTGGAGCACTGGTTAGCAGCTACTTCAATCGATGGAAGCTTCTCTCACATTCTTCAGTCCACTAAAACTTCTTCTCCTTCCTTTGCAAGGAAGTGATAGGGTGAGCTATCTTTGAGAATCCGACTATAAACCTTCTGTAGTAGCCTGCCAGACCCATAAAAGATCTAACTTCTGCCACATTCCTTGGCGCTGACCATTCTCGGATGGCCTCAACTTTTTCAGGATCCACAACGATCCCCTCTTCTAAAATATATGTCCCAAGTAATGGATCTTCCTTTGATAAAATGAGCACTTGCTCAATTTTGCATACAGTTGGTGTTCTCTCAACACCTGCAGCACCATTCTCAGGTGTTGCTCATGTTCTTCCTCTGTCTTGAAATACACCAAGATATCATCCAGGAAGACTATGACAAACTTGTCCAAATAATCTCTGAACACTCCATTCATTAAGCACATGAAAACAACAGGTGCATTTGTCAGTCCAAACATCACCACTGTGAATTCATAATGACCGTACCTTGTTCTAAAGGCGGTCTTGCTAATCTCCTCATCATTTATTCTCACTTGGTGATATCCAGATCTGAGATCTATTTTTGAAAATATTTTTGCATCCTTCAACTGATAAAAAAGATCATCGATCATTGGCAGAGGATACTTGTTCTTGACAGTTACCTTATTCAACTGCCGAAAATCAATGCACAACCTCAACGTCCCATCTTTCTTCTTCACAAATAGGACCAGGGCACCCCACGGTGACATGCTGGGGTGAATGTATCCCTTCTTTAGTAGCTCTTCGAGTTGCAATTGCAACTCTTTCAGCTCTGGCATACTCATTCTATAAGGATCCTTCGAAACTAGAGTTTCTCCAGGCATCAAATTTATAGAAAAATCGATGTCCCTCTTCGGAGGTAGTCCAGGTACCTCCTGAAATACGTCCTTGAAATATTTGAGTACCTCTTGGTCTTCCAGATTCAAGACTACATCTCAGAATACTTCTTCCACATGGGCTGCAAATAACCGACAACCTTTCCTGTAACACTTCTTTAGCTGCATGACTGATATTTCTCTAACAGCCACGACTCTGGGAATTCCTTGGACTGTTACCTGATTTCCCTCTTCGTCCAGACATGTAAAACTCTTGTTACAAAAGTATAGAAGGGCATGGTGTTGGTCCAACCAGTCCATCCCAATTAAGCAATCGTATGAGCCTAAAGGCAGAATGTTCAATTCAGCCTTAGTGCTCATTCCTTTCATGTTTGCTGAACAGGACTTAACCAATTCAGTGACCTTCCTCTTGGTCCCTGTGGCTAATTGCAATAACCAAGACTTCTCATGTTTTCTCCTCATTAGATGCAAACTGTCCACCACTCTAGGATCTATATAACTATGGATAGCCCCTGAATCAATTAAAATAACAAGTGGTCGGTTTTTTATCGTACCTTCCACTTCAATCATGTGCGATTGAAATTCTGCTTGTTTGTTGTCTAAGACTGCGTATATCCTCGACATTCTGATGCCCATATGCTCCATTGTTTCATATTGTTGAACAGTATGGACATTTCTCGCTTTATCTTTTCTGTGGGGGCAGTCTCTGTACCTATGATTCCCTTTACAGCCCCAACAGTCCATAGCTGGCGGTCTTGGCATCTGCTCACTCCCTTCAACTTTCCTGGGATCTCTAAAAGATGATTGTCCCCAAGGACTGTTCCTGAAAAAGGGAGGCATGTTTCCCTTCTGCCTCTATTCTTTCTTAAACCTCTTCTGGTCATCCCAAGCCTTCCGAAAGGTAGGCTTTTCTCTTTGCTATTCGTATAAGCATTTTGCATTTCTTATGGTTTCTTCCATGGTATTAGGATCATCATATTGAATCTTGTCACCAATGGAAGGTGGCAGTCCACTCAGATACCTCTGAATTTTGACAGTCTCGTCTTTGATGAATGGAACATACTTCAGTAGTTCTAGAAAAATTCGTTCATACTCAGCAATGGTCATGCTGCCCAACTTGAGTTCGAAGATCTCCTTCATCTTTCTATCATAGTATCTTTTGGTCAGGTATTTCTTCTCGAAATACCTCTTAAACTCCTTCCACATGACCTCTTTCTCTCTGATGTGTTGCACCTGCACCAACTGATCCCACCACATGGATGCTTTTCCTTTCAGCTGGTACATTGCAATTCTTCCTTCTACATGGGTAGAATAATTCTACAGTTGGAAGTATTTCTTCATACCCAACAACCATGTTTCGACATCTTCCTCCTTCTTATGTTCACCATCGAATGTAGGTGGTTTAATCTTGTTGATTTCCCCTTTCAATTCATTCCTTCCATATTTTCGGTGTTTTCTGGTAGGGGACGAGCTTGAACTACTGTGTGTCTCCTTGCCAGAATGCTTCGGGGAGTAACGGTAATGTCTGCTACCACTCCTCGATCTTCTTCTCCTCTCAGGGGTTCTAACACTTCTTGATATGCTTGTGTCACTCCCTTTTTCCAGTTTCTTTTCTATTCTTTCCAGGCTCTTCATCATTTTTAAGTTGAATTCTCCCTGTCGATTCCTGATTTTCATGAGCTTTTGGCTATCAACTAGGCGAGCCTAGGCATCTTTCTGCAATATTTCAATGATTTTCATTATATGTTCTTCCTTATCCATCTCTTTTCCATTCCCATTAGAGTTTGTTCCTTCAACTCCCAGGTTGGCATTCCTTCCCACCCTTTCGTCCTCTGTTTTGGAGGCATTCTACACCTCTTTCAATTCCATACTCGACATCAGTTTTTGACTGTCCTGACACTCATTGAACTTTGCACACACGACATGCAACCAACTGAAGTTTGTCAGGCCTTAACCCTTCAAGAAAACTTACAACATTTATAAGCCAATACGAACAAGAACAAAACACGTTTCGATTCAAATAAGTTTTTTGAGCTCTCGTTCGGCTCTGCAATTTCAGGACTTCGGAACTTCAGAATCTCATTCCACGAAGATCCAACAGTTAAATCTTCATAACCAAAGTCACCCTTTTGCAACTCTCAATCTCGCGAGTTCGTGAGTCGAAGACCCTCGACTCACTTCCTCCAAACGCCGATACCCGAGATGCGATATGGGTATGGCTCCCTCCTCGCTAGCACCTGCTATGCATGACCGTAGGCTAGGGATAAGTGCTATCACTTCTTCGTCAATTCACGACTTCGCGAGTTGGAGTGTTGAGCCTTTGTGCTCCTTCTTTGCGAATTTCAAAATCATGAATTACTTTATTCTCCGGGCCCATAGCACAGCTGTCGCCCTTCACCACCATGGCACGTGGTACATTCAGGAGGGTCCACGTCACCTTTGGTGACGTCATCGAGTCCCACCACTCTCACCTGTCTTCTTGACTCACTGGCACGTGGTACGCATTCATGCGCCCACGTCCATTCCAAGCAAGGAATCCAATGGTCAGATCCCCTCCTTAGATCAACGACGCAGATCTTTTCGGCATTTCGAGGTTTTGGGCATCAGGAGTTCGTGCACCCCACATCTCGAACTTCCATCAGCCAAAATCCTAAAATTTATGGTTTACTCCTCTGCCGAATCGGATGGTCAACTACCTTCCTATGAGCTATGGTGTAGATCATTTCAGGATTTCTGGTTTCAGAGGTGTTCACCTCTCCTCACTTCCCATCTCCCAAAATGTCGATTTCTTCCTGGACAATTAATGGTCCAGATCTCTCTTAGATCGATGGTTATGATCCAATCATGAATTCGCATTTCATGAATTCTCACGAACTCACCCTTTGACCATTTCAAGTTACGAGTCAGTGAAAGGCTGATTGCCCTCCACACGTTCTTTCTGATGTACGGTCCTGACTAATTTGGAATTTCGTGTATCACGATTTCCACACTCCTGTGCAACTCCAAAGGGCTTTAAACCCACGCACACTTCCCATATCTGATAGTCACGAGGGTTCACCTTCCCTCCTGAACATATCCTAAGGTTCTAGCACTGTTGGTGTGGAGTCCTCTCTTCCTATGGCCATAGACCACACCGGCTATAGTTTCACACACTGCTATACCTCCTGAGCTTATAGGCACGGTCAAGTAACTCATTGACACTCTGAACCATACCAGGGTCTGAAATTGGTCCCTCAGGCACAATTTCTTCTCACACTCTCAGTCCAAGACCACTCAACTAGCCCATCTAGGCTTAGTGTCGAAACCTTGGTTCTGATACCAAACTATAACACCACTTTTCGGTTACCAAGGATTTTATCGCTCTCTGTTACCAATCTGTACACACCTTTTACATAACTCATACACACATTATATAATCCACATGCATTTAAGAAAATAAATACATTTAAGCTCAGAGTAAACATATTATTTACTGATATAATTAACAATCAATAGCATTTAATAATAATTAATACACACAACATAATTCATGATAACATAAGCAGCACAGTCATGCAAAACATGATTAAAGCATAATCAGATACTTATCTTTTAACAGTGGTAGATTCCACCAACCAAGTGCAGGCCTTCCACGAACCTCCCAGCCTTAGACCGCACTGCTCATCAAGCTCAGCAGTGGGTCACCCCCGATATGGGACTAAGCTCCACCCCGAGACAAGGAATCCTAGGCTAGGCTAAGGTTACAAGGAAACAACACAGTCACAAGGAAGGAATTCACTCCCAGGAACCTCTCATGCTCACTGCCCACAGACCCTCATTCCCCACATGCCTGTTCCACCCCAGGAGTATACACCTTCTCTTTCACCTAGACAGTCCTTCGGCTACTAACCTCCCTTGCCTTGGGTTACAACAACAGACCAGACCGGAAGTTTCCGAGCTCTGTGGAAGCTACAGGGTTCCTTTCAGGAGTCCTCTCCTTCCTCTACACACTCTCTCACCTGGAGAGAATCGCTGACAGGCCAACAAGCCACACACAGTCCAGTACTGCGTGGCCACAACAACCCATGGGGAAAATAGACACAAGCTTTCCCAAAATGGTTTAGTAATCACAGGATGGTCTCATGGTCATGGCTTCAGAACAGAGATCTTACGCACAGGCTCGATCTCGGACAGTGGATGCACACGGATTCTCCAGACACAACACGGGATTTTTCGGTTCAAAACAGAGGTGAAACCGGCTCTTTCAGAATCGATCACAGGCTTCTGGTTTAGTATGTAGGTATACATAGGTTTTATCAGAGCCAGACACAGACTTTTCGGATCACAGGGATGCACAAAGGTTCTCAGCAGAACTCGGGTCAGTCATACTACTCAGAGCCCGTACACGCTTAGGCAGTCCGATCGAATGGGCGAAGGAGACCCCTCTCACAGCTCACCCTGGCCATTTTATTCGCATGCACCAGGGTTGACACTTGTTTCCCTAGGAACTGTATGCATTCCACCAGTGTGCATGCCTTCCCGATGGTTAGGAACTTAGGATAAAACATGAAATGCTCATGCCTTTTTGAAATAATATTAAAATATTATTCCCAAGGATGAAGCCCCCTAGGCTTAACACTTAGCCCCTTTTCCCACCTTCCAGCCTCTAATTCCTTTCCCTCTCTATGGATTCTTATTCCCCCTTCACTCATTCATCGTGGTCGGTCTTCACCTAGCGGTGTTTACAAAATTTTATTAATTGTTCTGCATGATTACATATACAACAACAATCTCCTGGCCTTCAACACTTAGGCTCCCTGGCCTAACAAAAAAATAAGCCACCAGCTTATAAAAACTTGGCTCACCAACCTATAAAACATAATTACAATTCCTTTCAGAACATGATTTACGATAGGGCTCGGCCTTGGGGACACTACATCCCTCTTGAGATTTTTTTAGATGAACTCAGAACCTCGTCAACGCACTCCTTGCGGACTTTCACTGCACTCCTTGCAGGAATTCTCAGGAAGAGAAACAATTGAAACTTATACTCTCCCTCTCACGGACTTCATACAGTGAACATGAAATCACAGATACATATACAACATAGAAACGAATGCATAATAGAGAATATAAGCAAATTGTAAACATACCATTCAATAGATGCAAATAGTAACCATAAAACACCATGAAATTGAGTCAAAGCATTCTTATATTAACTCAAGTGCACATGTACATGGATTCAATAGAAACAACTATCTGCTTATACAACTTCTACAACTCTGTTCTCATATGCTCTATGCTCAACAACTTATTACTTCTATCTTCTTCTGAATAAAAATCCTACAATAAAATACATACGAGGGAGCTTTCTAGAGTTTTCCCTCCTACACTCTAAGCTATCTAATCAAATTAAAAGCTACAATTACTTTGCATTCATTACAATAAATGTCTCCATATCCTAAAGATGAGAGAAACTGCTCAAGATCTACGTTACAATTCAAAACATTTAAGAGCACTTATGTCTCTCTAGATATTACATAAATCTTCCGTCTATTTTGAAATTCAAAATATCTTCAAATTGTACGCTGGTGTGTATCCAACTTTCCTTCGTTTTACGCTTGCATATGATGCTCCTGCATCATACTCCTCTGGATGAAAAATTCATGAACTCTTGTTCATGAGATCCTACATCGTCTATCCATGTTTTTGGATATCTGTTTCATTTCCCAACTGGCATCCTCAATCTGGTGTCCCTTCCATTTTACAAAGTATTCAAAATATGTCTTTCTCCAGGTCTTCTTGTTAACTCTCTGATCAATGATATTTTCCATCTATGGCTTTTCAGCCACAGGCATCTGTTTGACCCACTGACCTTCCCTTTGATTCTCTTCTCCTCTCGCTTCATTTTCTCTGCAAGGATACAGATCTGCTACGTTGAATATGAGTGATATGCTCACACCATCTGGAAATTCTATCTCATAAGCATTTGCCTCAAATTTTCGTAAAATTTTACATGACCCTATCTTTTTCATCTTCAGCGTATTATACGTTCCCATTGGGAATATTTATTTTCTCAGGTGCGCTAAAACCAAATATCCCACTTCAAACTGAATCTCTCTCCTGTGTTGATCTTCTCTGCACTTGTATTCCTGGTTATACTACTGTGACCGCTCTTTAATCTTACTGTGGAGCTCCTGCATCTCTGCTGCAAAATCTTCCGCTCCAACACTTCTGAACTCACTCTACTCTAAGTCTCTCAACTTGGATACTCTTCTTGGTTTCATTTGATCCAGATGGATATCGGTGGCCACCCACCTTTTCCAACTGGCTCAAAACAGTTTTCTGACAATTTTGGCAATTTACTATTTTTAGCAGTTTTAACTTCTGGGGCCATTTTGAGGGACTAAATGAAGGTTTTTAAGGATCGAGTTCCTCAATGATAGTCGTAGGAATTATTGAGACCGCAAAATGAATCTCCTCGATGATACCTTTCCAACAGGCTATGACATGCCTAAAACGAAGATCGTATGCAAAAGTTACGACCCCAGGAAGTTGATGTACTAACTTACCCAAACGGAGGCCACGTGACTTTTGGCACTTCATCTCCTAGGGTTAGGTTTTTGGATGTATAGGGTTTTTGGAATTCTTTATTATTGTAAAAATGCCTTTAGAGCCTCATTGTAACCTTCTTCTTGTGAATGCGCGCTGCCATCACATCTCTTCTTAGAGATAAACCACCACCATTCCAGCAAGCTTGTTTCCGCTGCATTTTACAGTTTTAACTTATTTCGTTATTGAATAGAAAACCAATTTTACTATATCTCTATTATTTTGTGTTAATAACTTGTTAATAATATGTATTCATTTCGTTCTACTCATAAAATCTAGATCAGTGGTATCAGAGCAGTCTGCTCCTTGTCGTCTTAATGCATGTCCCCAACGAGGTCGGAGTACAAAGAGTTGGGTCTCGAGCTTGTTTATCTTGAGGATAGAAGCTCTCACATGCCCAAGAGACCTCCCATGGCAAGATAAAAGAAAGATGACGGGATAGGATATCCTTTCAAACTGTTGATTGAGGAAGCCCTCACGCAACAGAGGAACGAGATGATGAATAGCTTCGCACAAATCCCTTGACAGCTACCAACATGCGACACATCTTCTTCAAACGGAGGCACCGCCCCCTTCAAGGTACAAATAAACTTTGATATTCCTATATTTGAAGGTCAGATAGATGCAGATGCTGTAGACAATTGGTTGAATATACTAGAAGGGTATTTTTCTGTCCATAACTTTTTGAATAGAGAAAAGATTACTTTTGCGCTCCTCAAAGCCATTCCCCATGTCAAAGGTTGGTGGGAAACTTTCTGTGAGAAAAAAGAAACAGAGGAAACCTCATTATATTCAGTCACGACCACCTAAGAATCCTTCAGGGATTCTATTAAGGAACAACACTACCCTGTCGGAAGTTATGACGACCTATATACCAAATGGACCACACTGCGGCAAGCAAGTGACCAAGCAGTGCCATATTTCATAAATATCTTCCATACCTTGTGCACCAAGTTGGGTATCAAAGATTCAGAGTGACATCTGGTGCTCAAGTATCATGGTGCTCTGCATAGATACATCCAGACCGAAATGGAATTTCTAGACATCTCATCCTTGGGCACAGCCTACCGATATGCCATCAAAATTGACCAGAAGCTCAAACAAAAGATGCGAAAATTTGGGCCTGGGAACCCCTCACAACAAAAACCAGGAAAGGGAAGCCCCAACCCACCGAACAAAGGATAGACAAAATATGGGCAGTATAAGGAAAACCAGTCCGAACCGCAACACCAAAAATAAAGAGAAAGATACCGGGAAGTGGTGCAACTTCCATAAGAGCCCTTGACATAACACTGTTGACTACCGCTCAAAGCAGTCACTGGTGGCCAAAGTGAAAGCCTCAGAATTAGATGCGGATTTTGACTCCGAGCCAAAATGAGAAAGGGGAAGACGACTCATTGACGCGGAAACCAGTGCCACCGTTGCAAGGACGATTTTAAGGATGGAAATTTATTTTAAAATGTAAAAACCTTGGCAATTCTTACTACTTCTTCATATGGAAACTATAAATGTTTGGCGATATTTTTGTAAAAATATTCAAATTTCTAAAGATTTTATATAGTTTGTATAACATTTTGATGATTTTTGAGGTAAAATAATATTATCCTATAGAATTTGGGCGAATCATTTTTAGAATAGCGAATATTTTTTTGGGAAAAACCATGGAAAATTAGCTCATGAGCGAAATTTATCCCCTAAAATCATCCATGCACCATTGCTACCACAAAGGTCCAGCCTGGTGAACCAGGCGAGCGAGAAAAAGGATACCGCGTCTTCCATTCACAGATGTGGGTAAAAGGCACCCCGCTGCACTTCATAGTTGATAGCGGTAGCCAAAATAACCTCATCTCAATAGAGGTCATCAAGTGGCTGGCCCTGCCAACAATGCCTCACCCACAACCCTACACCATTGGATGGCTCCGCCCAGCAAGCGATCTCCGCGTCAGCCAAGAGTGTCGACTGTGATACGACATCAAGCCCTTAAAAGATGAGGTATTGTCTGATGTTGCTCCTCTCAAAGTTTGTGATCTTTTGGGCCAACCTTGTTTATGGAAACATCATGCTGTATATGAGTCTAGGCCTCGTAGTGTTATTATTACTTTGAACAGGAAATTGTACAGGATACCTGAGGCAGTCCCACCTAGTGCTATTTCCTAGATCTTTTCTAAGCAATGCAGGAAGGTCATCTCTCAGATGGGGAAGTTTGTCTTCTTCGTGATTCGCTCTCAGAATAAGTGAAAAATCGTAGCCAAATCCAAGGTCTCTGCGGATGACCTCTCCACATAGCAGAAACAAGTAGATAAGGTCGTGGAAGAATACTCAGATATCTTCTCCTCACCTACAGGGGTACCTCTGCATTGCCAGGTCAAGCACCCCATCGATCTGACCCCTGACGCACAGCTGCCCAATGGACCAATCTATCATTGCTCTTTATTAGAGAATGAGGAGATCAAGCGATAGATCTAAGAACTGCTCCACAAGGGGCACATCCGCCCCATCTCATCATCTTGCAGGAGCCCAATCGTGTTGGTATAGGAAAAATGGAATCTGGCGACTCTATATTGATTACTGGGCTGTGAATAAAATCACAGTCAGAAACCGGTACCTGATTCCCCAAATCAATGACCTCCTTGATCAACTCACGGGGGCCAAATACTTCAGTAAGATTGATCTGAATTCTGGCTACCACCAAGTCCCAATAGAACAAATAGATGTATGGAAGACCACCTTCAAGTCAAAGAAGGGCCTTTTTGAATGGTTGGTCATGCCCTTTGGTTTGAAAAATGCGCCAGCCACTTTCATGAGGATGATGGACGATATCCTGTGACCATTCACCAATACTTTTGTAGTGGTGTATCTGGATGACATTCTAATTTACAGCAAGACTTTGGTCGAGCACTTGCAGCATATTCAACAGGTTTTGCACACCCTGCGGTAGCACAATCTATACGCCAACTTGGAAAAATTCTCCTTTGGTATGGACAGGGTCCATTACCTGGGCTACATCATTGATCAACATGGCATACATGCAGATCTAGCCAAGATCCAAGTCATCTGCGACTGGCTAGCCCCAACAACACTCACTGAGCTTCGGAGCTTCTTGGACCTTGCCAATTTCTACCACAGGTTTGTGTTGGGTTTCTCCCATATTTCATGGGCCCTCAGCTAAATAAACAGGGGTGGTGGTAAGGCGAAATTTGTGTGGGGCCGGTCCCAACAAAAAGTGTTCAATGATTTGAAGCAGTGCTTGTGCTCAGCCCCAATACTTTCACTACCATACCTGCAACATCCCTTTGAGATCGAGATAGATGCTTCAGACTATGCTGTGGGCACCGTTCTCACACAGCACGACCACCCCATGGCCTATCATAGTGAGACACTGTCAGATATTGTCCATAAGTACCCTACTTACGACAAAGAAATGTACTCCATTATGCAAGCATGCCGCCAGTGGAGACATTACATTCTTGGGAAGGAGACAGTCATCCACACTGATCATAAGCCACTGCAGTTCATGCAGACACAGGGAAAATTGCAGAATGGCCTCCATCAAAAGTGGTCCACATACTTCAAGCAAATCCACCTCAACATCAAGTATAAAACAGGAAGCACCAAGTGCGTCATTGATTGCCTCAGAAGACCGCCAGTCGCGACACTCACCATGGTGCTAGACTCTTGCAGCCATGAGACATTTGGATGGCCCCAATTCTATGAGACAAACCCTGACTTCGCCACCACCTACCAAATGTTGGGTGCAAATGCAGTTGTCGTTAATTTCCATCTTCAGGATGGGTTGTTGTGTCGTCTGGGCCATATCTGTGTTCCATCAAGTGAGCGAGTGAAGCTGACTTGGGAAGCCCACTATAGTTGGGTGGCAGGACACTTTGGCATCGAAAAGACAGTGGCAATGCTACAAAAACATTTCTTCTGGATGAAACTTCGATAGGAGGTCGGCAAGTACATTAGGTCCTGCACTGCCTGCACTATTGCCAAACCAAACACTAAGAAATAGGGCTTGTACACCCCTCTTCCTACTCCTAACAAGCCATGGGAATCCATCTCAATGGACTACATGTCGGGCCTCCCATCTACCAAGTGGGGAAATGACTGTGTTTTTGTGGTTGTTGATTGCTTTTGTAAGATGACGATTTTGGTTGCCTGCAAGAAGAGCATCACAACAGAGGACACTGCCAAGATCTTCTTTGAACGAGTTTGGGTACATTTTCGAATCCCACAAACCATTGTCTCATATCGGGATAGTCGATTTCTTAGCACATTCTGGTCGAACCTCTGGTCAGTGCTGGACACCAAGCTCACCAAATCCACGACCTTCCAACCCCAGACAGATGGCCAAACCGAGGTTGTAAATCGAATGATTGTGCATATCCTTCGCATGTATAATTAAAAGTACAACTGAGCCCTGCATAGCTACAATCGAGCCCTGCATAGCTTAACCGACCACATCCCCTTTCAAGTGGGGTTGGGATTCCAACCATTTGGTCCCATAGATGTTGTACTTCCCCTTGCGGTCACCTCGAACGACTCATATCCTGCTTGAAATGAAGCTAACAAAGCCACCCGGTTCATTGAGAAGATCCAGAACATCCACCAACAGGTTCAGGATATCCTATAGAAGTCCAATCACAAGTACAAACAACGCCATGATCAACATCGGGTGTCGCATAAGTTTCAGGTGGGCGTCAAAGTTTGGTTGCACTTGCAGAAATAACACCTTACAAGACCCAATCAGAAGTTTTTCCCACTTCGATATGGGCCGTACAATATCACCAAGGTCATGGGGGATAATTCTTTTGAGCTCAACATTCCTCCTTTCCTTGGCCTACACCTAGTGTTCAACGTGGATCTCCTTTGCCCTTATTTCCCACCATTATTGAACACCTCAGAAGTAGCAGAACAACTGACACCAACAGAGCTCAACCTCGACTGCATACAAAAGGAATCCAATGATCAGACTGTGGATAGACAGATCAAGGGCACTCGACAACAAAGGATCCATATTTATCGAGTCGTTAAAGTAGGGCAACTCCTGCACCAAGGCAAGTGGCTCACCCAGGGCCAAATTCAACAGAAATTTCCTCATCTGATGGGGGAACTCAATGCAATGGATACCATTGATTCATAAGGAGGGAGGATTGATCCATATGGATATTCTTGGCCACCCACCTTTTCCAATTGGCTCAAAATAGTTTTATGACAATTTTGGTAATTTACTATTTTTAGCAGTTTTAACTTCTGGGGCCATTTTGAGGGCCTAAATGAAGGGTTTTCAGGATCAATCTCTTAAATGATATCTAAAGGCATGATTGATCCCCCAAAATGAATCTCCATGACGATACCTTTCCAATGAGCTATCACACGCCTAAAACGAAGATCATATGCAAAAGTTACGACCCTGGGAAGTTGATGTACTAACTTACCCAAATGAGGCCCACATGACTTTTGGCGTTTCATCTCCTACGGTTAGGTTATTGGATGTCTAGGGTTTTTGGAATTCTTTCTTGTTGTAAAAAGGACTTTAGAGCCTCATTGTAACCTTCTTCTCATGAATGCGCGCTGCCATCACAACTCTTCTCCGAGATAAGCTGCCACCATTCCAACAAGCTTGTTTCCGCTGCATTTTACAGTTTCAGCTTATTTCATTATTGAATAGAAAACCAGTTTTACTGTATCTCTGTTATTTTGTGTTAAACACATGTTAATAATCTGTATTCATTTCATTCTTCTCATAAAATCTAAATCAGTGGTATCAGAGCGGTCTTCTCCTTGTTGTCTTAATGCATGTCCCCAACGAGGTTGTAGTACAAAGAGTTGGATCTCGAGCTTGTTTCTCTTGAGGACAGAAGCTCTCGCACGCCCAAGAGACCTCCCATGGCAGGAGAAAAGAAAGATGATGGGACAAGAGATCCTTTCAAACTGTTGATTGAGGAATCCCTCATGCAACAGAGGAATGAAATGATGGATAGTTTCACGCAAATCCTTCGGCGGCTACCAATAGGCGATGCATCTTCTTCAAACGGAGGCGCCGCCCCCTTCAAGGTACAGATAAATTTTTATATTCCTATATTTGAAGGTTAGATAGACACAGATGCTATAGACAAGTGGTTGAATCTACTAGAAGGGTATTTTTCTGTCCATAACTTTTCGAATAGAGAAAATATTACTTTTGCGCTCCTCAAAGTCGTTCCCCATGTCAAAGATTGGTGGGAAACTTTCTGTGAGCAAAAGGAAACAGAGGAAACCTCATTTTTTTAGTCATGACCACCTGGGAATCCTTCAGGGATGCTATTAAGGAATAATACTACCCTGTCGGAAGTTATGACGACCTGTATACCAAATGGACCACACTGCGGCAAGAAAGAGACCAAGCAGTGCCAGATTTCACAAATATATTCCATACCTTGCACACCAAGTTGGGTATCAAATATTTAGAGTGAAATATGGTGCTCAAGTATCATGGTGCTCTTCATAGATACATCCAGACTAAAATGGAATTTCTGGACATCTCATCCTTGGGCGCGGCCTATTGATATGCCATCAAAATCGAGAAGAAGCTCAATCAAAAGACACGACAATTTGGGCCTGGGAACCCCTCACAACAAAATCCAGGAAAGGGTAGCCCCAACCCACCAAACAAAGAATAGAGAAAAGACGGTTAGTATTAGGACAACTAGTCCAAGTTGCAAGCAAAGAAGGACACCAGAAAGACAAAGAAAGATACTGGGAAGTGGTGTGACTTCCATAAGAGCCATTGGCATAACACTACTGATTGCTGCTCAAAGAAGTCGCTGGTGGCCGAAGTGAAAGCCTCTGAATCAAATGTGGATTTTGACTCTGAGATAGAACTAGAAAGGGGAAGATGGATCATTGACGCAGAACCTAGTGCCACTATTGCTACCACCAAGCTCCAGCTTGGTGAACCATACGAGCCAGTAGAAGGAGAGCGCCTCTTGTATTCACAAATGTGGTTAAAAGGCACAACGATGAACTTCATCATTGATAGCGATAGCCAGAAGAACATCATCTCAGCAAAGGTCATCAAGCACCCAGCCCTGCCAACAACGCCGCACGCACAACCCTACACCATTGGATAGCTCCACCAAGGAAGCGATCTCCGCATCAGCCAACAGTGTTGACTGTCGTACGACATCAAGCCCTTTAATGACGAGGTATTGTGTGATGTTTCTCCTCTTGAAGTTTGTGATGTTCTTTTGGGCCAACCTTATTTATGGAAACGTGATGCTGTATATGAGTCTAGGCCTCGTAGTGTTATTATTACTTTGAACAGGAAATTGTATAGGATACCCGAATTAGTCCCACCTAGTGCTATTTCCTTGATCTCTGCTAAGCAATGCAGGAAGGTCATCTCTCAGATGGGGAAGCTTGTATTCTTCATGATTCTCTCTTAGAATAAGTGAAAGATCATAACCACATCTAGGGTCTCTGCAGCCGACCTCTCCACATAGTAGAAGAAAGTAGATAAAGTTGTGGAAGAATACTCAGATATCTTCTCCTCACCTACAGGGGTACCTCTACACTGCTAGGTCAAGCACCCCATCGATCTGACCCTCGATGCACCGCTTCCCAATGGAATAGTCTATCGTCACTCTTTGTTAGAGAATGAGGAGATCAAGTGACAGATCCAAGAACTTCTCCACAAGGGGCACATCTGCCCCAGCTCATCACCTTGCAGAAGCCCAATCGTGCTAGTACAGAAGAAAGATGGAACCTGGTGACTCTGTATTGATTATCGGTCTCTAAATAAAATCACAGTCAGAAACCGGTACCTGATTCCCCGAATCGATGACCTCCTTGATTAAATCACGGGGGCCAAATACTTCAGTAAGATTGATCTGAAGTCTGGCTACCACCAGGTCCCGATAGAACATACAGATGTATGGAAGGCCTTTTTGAATGGTTGGTCATGCCCTTTGGTTTGAAAAATGCTCCAGCCACTTTCATGAGGATGATGGACGATATCATGCGACCATTCACCAATACTTTTGTGGTGGTGTATCTGGATGACATTCTAATTTACAGAAAGACTTGGGCCGAACACTTGCAGCATATTCAACAGGTTTTGCACACCCTGCGACAGCACAAGCTATACGCCAACTTGGAAAAATTCTCCTTCGGCATGGACAGGGTCCATTACCTAGGCTACATCATTGATCAGCATGGAATACATGTGGATCTAGCCAAGATCCAAGTCATCCATGACTGGCCAACCCCAACAACACTCACTGAGCTTTGGAGCTTATTTGGCCTTGCCAATTTCTACCGTAGGTTTGTGTTGGGTTTCTCCCATATTGCATGGGCCCTCAACCAAATAAACATGGGTGGTGGTAAGGTGAAATTTGCATGGGGCCAGTCCCAACAAAAAGAATTCGATTATTTGAAGTAGCGCTCTTGCTTAGCCCCAGTACTTTCATTACCAGACCTGCAAGATCCCTTTGAGATCAAGACAGATGCTTCAGACTATGTTGTGGGCACCATTCTCATTCATCATGACCACCCCATGGCCTATCATAGTGAGACACTATCAGATAATGTCTGTAAGTACCCTACTTACGACAAAGAAATGTACTCCATTTTGCAAGCATGTCGCCAGTGGAGACATTACATTCTTGGGAAGGAGATAATCATACACACTGATTATAAGCCACTGTAGTTCATGCAGACACAGGGAAAATTGCAGAATGACTGCCATCAAAATCGATCCACATACTTGCAGCAATTCCATGTCAACATCAAGTATAAAACATGAAGCACCAATCGCATCGCTGATTGCCTCAGCAGACCGCTAGTTGTGGCACTCACCACAGTGCTAGACTCTTGCGGCCATGAGACATCTGGATGGCCCCAACTCTATGAGACAGACCCTGACTTCGCCACCACCTACCAAATGTTGGGTGCAAATGCAGTTGTCGATAATTTCCATCTTCAGGATGGGTTGTTGTGTCGTCTGGGCCATATCTGTGTTCCATCAAGTGAGTGAGAAAATATGATCTGGGAAGCCTACTACAGTTAGGTGGCAGGAAACTTCGGCGTCAAAAATACAGTGGCGATGCTACATAAACATTTATGCTGGCCGAAACTTCGACAAGAGGTCGACAAGTACATCAGGTCCTGCATTGCATGTGCTATCGCCAAACTGACCAATAAGAAACAGGGCCTGTACACCCCTCTTCCTACTCTTGATAGGCCATGGGAATCCATATCAATGGACTACATGTCAGGCCTCCCATCCACCAAGTGGGGAAATGACTGTTTTTTTGTGGTTGTTGATTGCTTTTCTAAGATGGCGATTCTGGTTGCCTGCAAGAAGAGCATCACAACAGAGGCCACTCCCAAGCTCTTCTTTGAATGAGTCTGGGTACATTTTAGAATCCCACAAACCATTGTCTCAAATTGGGATAGTCAATTTCTCAACACATTCTGGTCGATCCTCTGGTCACTGCTGGACACCAAGCTCACCAAATCCACGGCCTTCCACCCCTAGACAGATGGCCAAACCGAGGTTGTAAATCGAATGATTGTGCATATCCTTCGCATGTATAATTCAAAGCACCCTTGCACATGGGATGAGAGCCTTCCCTATGTCTAGCATAGCTACAACCGAGCCTTTCATAGCTCAACCAGCCACAATCCCTTTCAAGTGGGGTTGGGATTCTAGCCATTTGGTCCCATAGATGTTGCACTTACCCTTGTGGTCACCTCGACCGACTCATCTCCTTCTCCAACTGAAGCTGACAAAGCCACCCATTTCATTGAGTGGATCCAGCACATCTGCCAACAGGTTCAGGACATCCTACAGAAGTCCAATGACAAGTACAGATGACGCCATGATCAACATCGGGTGCCGCATAAGTTTCAGGTGGGCGACAAAGATTGGTTTCACTTGCAGAAGGAACGCCTTACAGGACCCCATTAGAAGCTTCACCCACTTTGTTATGGGCCATACACTATCACCAAGGGCATGGGGGATAATTCTTTTGAGCTCAACATTCCTCCTTTCCTTGGCCTACACCCAATGTTCAACGTGGATCTCCTTCGCTCTTATTTCCCACCATTATTGGACACCTCCGAAGTAGTAGAACAACTAACACCAACAGATATCAACCTAGACTGCATACAGTAGGCATCCAATGATCAAATTGTGGACAGGTGGATCAAGGGCACTTGACAACAAAGGATCCATCTTTATTGAGTTGTCAAAGCAGGGCAGTTCCTACACCAAGGCAAGTGGCTCACCCGGGGCCAAATTCAACAGAAATTTCCTCATCTGATGAGGGACCTCAACAAAATGGAGACCATAAATTTTCAAGGAGGGAGCATTGATCCATATGGATATCGGTGGCCACCCACCTTTTTCAACTGGCTCAAAATAGTTTTCTAACAATTTTGGCAATTTACTATTTTTAGCAGTTTTAACTTTCGGGGCTATTTTGAGGGCCTAAATGAAGATTTTTTGGTATTGAGATCCTTAATGATATATAAAGGAATTATTGATCCCCCAAAATGAATCTCCTTGATGATACCTTTCCAACGGGCTATCACACACCTAAAATGGAGATCGTATGCAAAAGTTACGACCCTGGGAAGTTGATGTACTAACTTACCCAAACGGGGCCCACATGACTTTTGGCGCTTCATCTCCTAGGGTTAGGTTTTTGGATATCTAGGGTTTTTGGCATTCTTTATTATTGTTAAAATGCCTTTAGAGTCTCATTGTAACCTTCTTCTAGTGAATGCATTATGTCGTCACATCTCTTCTCAGAGATAATCCACCACCATTCCAACAAGCTTGTTTTCGCTGCATTTTACAGTTTCAGCTTATTTCGTTATTGAATAGAAAACCAATTTTACTGTATCTCTGTTATTTTGTGTTAAGCACCTGTTAATAATCTGTATTCATTTCGTTTTTCTCATCAAATATGGATCAACATTCCACACATTATCTGGAATGGGATCTGTCCTGTGCTTCTATTAGGTGAGTCATTATATGCAAATTCTGCTTGTGGCAGAATTTGATCCCACTGTCTGTGATGTTCAGCTACTAAAATCCTCAATAAGTCTCCCAAACGTTGATTTAATACCTTAGTCTATCCATCCATTTGTGGGTGATATGTTGAGCTAAAATATAAGTCTATCCCCATGTTTTTCCATATTGTCCTCTAGAAATGACCAACAAATTTGGTATCTCTGTCCAAAACAATACTCTTGGGTAAACCATGAAGTCGAACAACTTCTTTGAAAAACAGATTTGCAATGTGTGTTGCATCACTGGTTTTCTGACATGGAATGAAATGTGCCATTTTTGAGAATCTGTCGACTACCACGAATATGGAATCACAGCCCCTCTATCTCCTTGGCATTCCTAAAACAAAATTCATGCTTACCACATCACATGACCTCTCTAGTATTGGAAATGGTTGATATAATCCTGTATTCTGTCTTTTTCCCTTTGTGTGCTAGCAAATTCTACATATTTTGAAAAATTTCTCTACATCTATCCTCATCCCTAGCCAATAATACAGAATGTTCAATTGCACAAATGTTTTGTCCTGGCCGAAATGTCTAGCCAATCCTCCACTATGTTTTTCCTTCAAAATATTTTCTCTCATAGAACTCTTCGGGATACACAATTGATTTCCTTTGAATAACAGTCCATCCTGAGTCAAGTATTCAATCCATTGGATTCTATCTCTTAGAAAAATATTCTCACATGCTTCATAAGCGTCCTTGAAATATGAATCATCTCTATACATTTCCTTAAGGCTATCAAAACCTAAGGTCTTCACTCAAAACTCCTGCAGAATCAAACATTTCCTGCTCAATGCATCAACAACCTTGTTAGCAGTTCCAAAAATGTGATTTATAACAAAAGTGAAGTTCTGCATAAATTCAACCCATTTTGCATGTTTTTGGTTCAATTTTTCCTATTTAGTTATAAATTGTAATGCATGATTATCGCTATACAGAATGAACTCTTTCGGAACCAAGTAGTGCCTCTAGTTTTCAATGCTTGTATGATTACATAAAACTCTTGATCATACGTGGAGTAATTTCTTTTGGCATCGTTTAGCTTATCGCTGAAGTATGCAGTCGGTCTATTGTCTTGACTTAATACTGCTCCAATTGCAAATCCACTTGCGTCACATCTGACTTGAAATGTTTTACTGAAATCTGATAGAACCATAACTGATTTTCCAGTTATTTTCTCCTTTAGCAACTTGAAACTTTTCTTTGCTTCCTCTTTCCAATGAAAATATTTATGTCTCATCTTGACTGTGTCCATCATTAGTGCACAAATCCCACTAAAATTTCTGATGAACTTCATGTAAAAACTAGATAATCCATGGAAGCTTCTAACTTCAAAGATATTCCTCGACGATGGTCATTCTTTGATTGCTTTAACCTTTTCAGGATCCATCTTCAACTCATTCGAAGAGATCACAAAACCCAAATAAATGAGTTCCGCCTTCATGAAAGACTACTTCTTCAGATTTATCAACAACTTCTCTTGCTGCAACCTCCTCATAACTAAAGATAAATGTCTCAAATGTTCTTCCGCAGTCTTACTGAATATTAGTATATCATCAAGATACACAATTACAAATTTCCCAATGAAATCTTTCAAGACTTCGTTCATCAATATCATAAAAGTACTTGGTGCATTTGTCAATCCAAATGGCATGAAAATCCATTCATACAGTCCTTCATTCATCTTTAATGTTGTCTTCCATTCACCATCTTCCCTCATTCTAATCTGATGATATCCGCTTTTCAAATCAATTTTTGAAAAAAAAAATTCCCCACTCAAGCAATCCAACAAATCATCCATCCTGGGTAAAGGAAATCTATATCTGATGGTGATATTGTTTATAGCCCTCGAATTTGTACACATCCTCCATCCACCATCCTTCTTTGGAATTAACATTGTTGGTACATCGCATGGACTTAAGCTTTCCCTAATCAACCCTTTGTCCATTAAATCTTGGACTTGCTTATTGACCTCTTCATTATCCTGCGGCATCAATCTGTACGCTTCTTTGTTTGGAAAACTCACCCCTGGTATAAGGTCAATGTGATGGCTTATACTTATGATGGGTGACAACGAACAAGGTAAATTGTCCACCACTATATCAACGAAATTCTCTAGTAGTTCCTGAATTTCTTTAGGTAGGTCATCTATTGAGGTACTGGTCAAGATGACTCTAGGTTTTCCTACCACAACAAAATGCATTTCTTGATCTTTCTTGACTTCATCAAGAAGCTCCTTCCCACTCATGAGAAGTATAGTATTTCTTTCTTCTTCTTTTACCTTCTTGTCTTCAATTGGCAACAACATATGCGTTCTACCATTCTTTTCCAAGGTGTATGTATTCTTTCTTCCGTCATGGACAACATTCCTGTCATATTTCCATGACCTCCCCAACAAAATATGACAGACATCCATGGGAATAACATCACATAATATCTCATCTCTATAACCCCCTATCTTAAATTCAACTAAACATTGTTTAGTGACAGTTACCTGATGTCCTTTTTGCAACCACGAGACTTAGTATGGGCTTGGATGTGAAACTGTCTCCAATTCCATATTTTCCACCATCTCTATGGAGGCTATATTATCTGTGCTTCCATTGTCCACAATTACCTTGCATACCCTATCCTTGGTCTTGCAAGAAGTTCTAAACAAACTATTCCTCTGGACTGGATTCTCTATCTCTTTCTCTAGCTTCAAGAGAATTTTCCACATCATTAAAAATATTCCACCTTCTACATCTTCTGCCTCAACATTTCGCCTTTGCACTTATGAAATGTGAACTTCACCTCCTCCATATATTTATATATCGGGGCATTCAAAAGACTTGTGTCCTATCTTTCCACAGATAAAACACTTTATTTCTCCTCCTCTGCCTCTTTCTCTTTCTCTTACTCATGGAAAAGTATTTATGTCGGCATATTGTCTCCCCTGTGAACTTCCTCCCCTTTCTGGGTGATTATGAGGATTATTTTCTTTATCGTTGGGATTTTGTACTTTGTCTTGGGAAACTTCTTTGCCTCTGCTTTGACATTTACCTCTACCTCTTTGACGTTACTTTCGGGCCAATTTTTCTTTTGCTTTTAAAGCAACTTGATAAGAATCTTCCACATTCCTGATTGTCACCATGCTTATCTTATCCTGAATCTCATATCTCAGGCCATTCATATATCTGGCGACCTCTTCATCATCACTCTCCCAATGACCTACTCTAATGTTTCACCTATAAAACTCTTCAGTGTATTCCTTCACTGTCATCCCTTTCTGTCTCAAATTCTGCATTCTACGGAATATATTGATTTGGTAATCTCTGGGTATGATTTTGGCTTTCATCTTTGCGACCATCCTATCCTAGCTCTTAATTATTTGTCTTCCTTTGCAACGCCCATCAACTTGTAGTTCATCCCACCACAGTGCTACATGCCCTTTTAGTCTAGTGACAACATGTTTTAATTTATTATCTTCTTTGATATCTTCATAATCAAAGTATTTATCTAGAGCTCTAAACCAATATAGCATCTCCTCAACGTCTAAGTTACCTTCATACACCAGGATGTCCATTTTTGCTCTGGCCCCTATTCTGGCAACAACTTTGAATAGATGTTCTTTTGTAGCATCTCCGACTACAAATTCTTCTTCGGCTCTAGCCTCGTTCTCACTTTCTTCCTCACTGACATCTCTAGTATCAGTTGTTCGCCTCTGTGTTGTCTCTATGGCATCCAATCGAGCACGAAGTTCCCTCATTTCCCTTTCCATGGATGGATCGGGTAAATTTATTTCTTAATGTCTTCTTGGTGGCATTGTTTCAATCTATCCACGTAGAATTCAAATCACATCTTTCCTCTGTCTTCCCTCTACAGAAAACAAAAGTTGTAAGTTCTGATACCACCTGACATGGCACCCCTACCTTAGCAGGTTCTGCGTGACCTCCCAGTCATTGGATATTTCTATCCCCTAAGATGAAATGGCTCCTTAGTTCCCACTAGAACCTTTGTACATATAAGCACAGGTCCTTCTTAGAAGTTACACCTGTGAAAACAAGCACTAGGCGCGAACCTCCACTCCACGTGACCAACAAATGTGATCACATCCTTCAGCCGAAAAGGTGTTTCGGGTTTCGTGACTTCGCGATTCCTATTGTGAGTCCCTGTGACTCCTTCAATTCATGAAACCCTGAAAAGGGATGACGAGTCCACTAGGTCCTCCCTTATGCCTCAACCATGTGACCTCCAATCTAATCCTGGGTCCACTTCTGAGCGCGTCGAGATTTCGTGACTCGTGAGTTCACGATATGGCTCTTGTCCTTTTCCCGAAGTCTGAACTCACGACTTCTTCCCATCAGATTGACGACGCTAAGATTCCCATGATCTGACGGTCCAGGTTGTATCAGAATTTCATGTATCGAGATTTCGTAACTCAAGACCTCCAAGTCACGACTTTCTCCACACTCCGAATCTCGAAATGCCGAAATACGAAACCATAAGATCAATGAATCTCATTGATCCAGATCTAATGATGAATATTCCTCCTAATTTTATGAGTGTTGACATACAATCAACCTTTACTTCTTCGATGATCCATTGGATCTAACAGTCCAAGGAAAATCGGTAGTTCCCCTTCTGAAAACTTGAACCGTCCATTCAGACTCTTGATACTCCTGGCCAAACAACTCGATGTCTTTTCTCCTGGGCTTGGCTTCTGTGAGGTGACTCCAACCCTCGTTCTTCTTTCAAATTATTCGAAGTCTCTTTCTTTCCTGAGCTTGATTATTGCTACAAATTCAAGGATTCTAAGGAGTTCTTGAATGCACTCCTTGCAATATTCATGATAACCTATAGTTATCTGACATCTTCAACTTTTCACAGTCCTTGCGACAAAAGTTATTCAACCTCTCACTTAGGTTGGTAAAGTCCTAGACTTCAACTACCCTATGCACATCTTGCATGACTCTGTGCTACACTTTCACTTCTAGCAGTGTAAGAACAATGGTATCCCTCCTGAGATTTTCTGAGATGAACTCAGAACCTCATCAATGCACTCCTTGCAGACTTTCACTGCAATCTTTGCAAGAATTCTAAGGAAGAGAAACAATTGAAACTTATACTCTCCCTCTCACAGAATTCATACATTCAACATGAAATCACAGATACATATACAACATAGAAATGAATGCATAACAAATCATATAAGCAAACTATAAACATACCATTCAATAGATGCAAACAATAACCATAAAACACCATGAAATTGAGTCAAAGAATTCTTATATTAACTCAAGTGCTCCTGTACATGGATTCAATAGAAACAACTATATGCTTATACAACTTCTACAACTTTGTTCTCCTATGCTCTCTACTCAACAACTTCTTACTTCTATCTTCTCCTGAATAATAATCCTACAATACAATACATACGAGGGAGCTTTCTAGACTTTTCCCTCCTACACTCTAAGCTATCTAATCAAATTAAAAGCTACAATTACTTTACATTCATTACAATAAATGTCTCCATATCCGAAAGATGAGAGAAACTACTCAATATCTTTGTTACAATTCAAAACATGTAAGAGCAGGTATGTCTCTCCAGATATTACATAAATGTTTCGTCTATTTTGAAATTCAAAATATCTTCAAATTGTGCATTAGTGCGTATCCAACTATCCTTCATTTTGTGCTTTCTTACGATTCTCCTTCATCAGGTTTCTACATTGAAATTACCAGCCTTATGGCTGTAGAAAACCAATACTTATTGCAGAAAACTTACCCAATTAAATGAGCTCCTTGTTAGCTCAATGGGTGTACCTAGGTTAGTAGAAGGTTAGGGCAGTTTTTTAGGCCTAGTCTAGGGTTAGTTTAGGAGCTATTTAGGGTTAGTAGGCTAGGGTTAGTGCAGCCTTAATGGATCTAGGTTAGGGTTACTACAAAAAAAATATTTTTTGTTGAAAGGGGATGCCTCAATGAGGCAAGGTAGCTCAAGGCTAGGAGAAAAAAACCCCAGTGAGAGAAGACCAATATCTTGAAACTTTCATGTTTTCCAATGCAACAATTTATATCTCCAATGCAAGATTAGTGCCTTTAATAATGGGTTAATGAGGTCTTGAATAAATATCTAGGACTACTAAACCCTTGGGGGTGTAAATCCTCTTACTTCCCAAGGTAAGTAACCTAGCTAGGGTTTGAAATTAAGGGGTGTAAATCCTTATACTTCCTCAACAATACCCTTGCAAATAATTTTAGAAGATTGATAATTATGGTGGAAACTAGGATAGGGGTGTATATCCTTATACTCCCTATCTAACCTTGGCCAAAACAAATTTAACTTGAATTTTCAATTATAATGACAAAGTAAAGAACCATACCAATCCAAGAAAAGCCTTTAACATGCCAAAGTAAACCTCCACAATGAGCTAGAAGTGAACTTCAAGAGATAGTGCATCATCATCATCATTAACAATAACCAAAAGACATCATTCCATAGCACAAGAGGAAAAATAATCCAAGTGTAGCAAAAATTTCAGTCCAAGTATCCTCTCACAAGAGGGAGAGTTATGCTAAAGTGAGATCTTATGAGCTCTTATTTATATAAAATGTCACTAAGATAGTTTTTTCCACATAACTTAAGGTAAAACACAAAACTAGGGGTCCACAACCCTAATATTGCCCCTTCACAAAGATAATGATTCGAATTTCATTTTAATTTCACTTCTGCACAAAGAAAACCCTAAAATGAATGTGACATCTCCCTTTTAGGGGACTTTTTTCCTCTTTGACCAAGTCGTTGGATTTGTAGTAGCATGGTTAGGCCTCCAAAGGCCACTTGTCGTCAATACACGTTCTCTTCTTCATGATCAAAGCCTTATTTTACCAATATGTCCACTTGTCCATGTCTCACCACCAAACCCTAGCCCCCAAGGATGGTGTCAAGCCTAAAAAGGTGACATTTTTCCTCTCCTAGGAAAATCGTTTGGCATGTGAGGGTTGGGCTAGGTATTCCACATTTTTTTTTAGGTCTCCAAATTTTTTTCTGTGTGATTTGACATGTGGACCCATGGCATCCAACCGGTGGGATTGCAGCCCCAAGGAAGCCCAATCTAGGCTTGATCGTCCAAAACTGTCCACCAACTAGGTCCTGCAGAGACAAGTAAGCACGCCCTCCAAGGATCTCAAGTCATAACATCATGATAAGTAAATAAAATCAATAAATGAGCCACCTAAGCATGTGCATCAAAGATTACTCTCTCAAGCAATTAAGTGCTCAAATAAATTATGCGACTTGCCAAGCTAGGATATGGGAGGGTTGATGAGGTGTCCTATTGGGTAGATCTTTTTCTAGGTCAAGGAGTGTTTCCAAGAGATACCTCTCTAATCCATGTAAAGTGGGTGAAGTTGTTAAGGGTCAAGACTCAATGGGCATGGGTTTCATGACATTCAAGGGGTTGTAGTGTCTCATTCATGGGTTCCTTTGTAGAGGGTGTGTGGCACCTTCGTTTGCAATGCAATTTTTCCATTCTTTGTTTCCTTCAAATTTTAAGGAGAGGTTGAAGGCCATTGTCCTGGCGTAGTGTCCAAATAATGATAGTGTCACTCATAAACACCTAGTGGAAATGAGAAGGCTGGCTCATGATGAGATCCCCTTTCTCTCATCCATGCAACTGAGATACATTACTCTAGCTTGGTGACCAAATGATGATAATTCCATACCACTAGATATCTACGAACATGATAGGATGACTCGTGATGAGACCTCCTATCCTCCAAGTAACCCTTTTAAGTATTCTTAATCATTATTCTTGTGGGTCCCCTTTTTATTACAGAAATTTTTTTCATTGATTTCTAGGGGGTTCCCTGGGTGAAGCATATAGAAGGTTTATACATAGGATTGTATATTTTACCCAACAACAATCTCTTTGCACCTTTAGTCCCTTCTTCCCATAGAATGAGGGACAACCCTTTCTTGGGTCAATACACTCTAAAATCCCAAGAGATAAGGAAATCGAGGAAAATAGTGATGGAAAGTGGTAATTATGATTGGGAACGATACGATGGTTCTTCAAGGGATTTCCTAGTAGCAAACCCATCCCAAAGGAAGACCACTTACCATGTCACAATGTTAACCACTAAGGTCAAGTAAGAAAAAAGGCATAATGTGAAATCATATGTCATGAAATCTAAAGCAGTCTAAGATAAAACATACACAAATGCCTCAAAGATTGAAATGAAAATTACCATAATACCTGACTTGTGCCTCGTGGAGAAAGGCCCATTTCCTCTTGGAAGCCAACTGGTGTGGTGGATGCCATCTAAAAATATACGACCTCTATGGTGGTGAGAAGGGTATCCATCTGTGAAAAAGGGTATTGCTAGTCATGTAGTCCCTTGACACTCCATATATGCAACTTGAGGGCCTCAAGACATAATCTCCTTATTTATCCCCAAAAATGGGGATAACATCTAACTCCTACTTGGGGACATGTGGTCACTATAGAGTGCATGAGAACCAAAACATCTCTTGATAGACCTATAACTTCCAAAACTCAAAAAAAGTGATTAGAGAATCTAGGGTGGTGGTATCACCCTTTATCCATATATATATATATATATATATATATATATATATATATATATATAATACAAAAGAAAATCTAATCTAGAAAAGAAAATTTTTGACATTTAAAAAAAAAAAATTAAACTATGCATGAAATCAATATGCAAGTAGAGAAAAATGAAAATGAAATGCATCTAAACTAATATGAGAAATCAATATGCAAATGCAGGGAAACAAATATGACCTACCTACTTACTTAGGGCACAGGGCCTGAAGAATTCATGTGATCTGTACTTAAGGTTGGAGAAGAGATCCATCCACTGGTAATGGCATCTTTCTCTCATCTAAGGTTGTCATATAGTACTTTTATTTATTGGACTTCTTCTTGATGATGTAAGGTCCAAGCCATGAGTTGTTATCTCTTTGGTCATATATGGACTTTCCCTTTCTCTTGTCCCACATGAGCGCAAGAGTTCCTTCATTGAAATTGATTCAAGGTGTAAATGCATGGATGTGAAGGAGGCTTTGTGTGGACCATCTCTTTGATGATTTATTTGTGTTTCTCATCTTCTTTCTTCAAAAACTGGAGATACCCAGGCTCCTTCCCATGGTATTTTGAAATTTTATTTTTGTATTGATCTGTCCATGGGACAAGCATGTCTATGGAGTCTTCCTGCATCAAGGTTATTTCAGATGGATCATATTCAATAAATTGTGAAGGCACATCGTAATCGCATTCAGTTACATAATCAGGACCATCAAGATCCATCACATGCCTATCATATTTCTCATAATTTTATAATATCTTGAAAGTACCATCTCACATGGGCATGTGTGCATGGGTAAGGTCCATGCTAAGAAAACCCCCAAGAGAAGTAGACTAGCTCCTAGATAAGAGCATCACCGAGACAAGTAGAACATCGATTACCATTATGTCCATGAGGATGTTGATATGTGGAAAATCAATTAGAAAAACCTCAACGTCCTCACACACCTCGAGAAACTTGACCTTTTTAGAATCAATACCGCATACAATTCCATAGGGTCCGGTTGTATTCAAGCCAAACTTTTCCATCACCTTCAATGATATGGCATTTGCTGAGGCCCCAAAATCAAACATGCAGTTGTTCAAGCGGAGGCCATTCATGCCTATGAAAGATGGAAGGGAGGATTATTGTCCCTTGGTCGATCAAGATTATATTGTTTAATATTATATTAATATCTTCCTTCTCAGTTGGCACCTACAATATCTTCAAAATTTCCCTTTTCACAGAAGGGATCTTTCACATCTCTTTCACTAGAACCGTCATATTCAGTTTTCCAAACATGCTTGCAACATCCATATTCAACCGAATCTCATCTACAGGAGTTGGATTAGGAAGCAACTCATGTACCATAGGTGGGGGTGGTGGAGCCACCTTCTCCGTTGATGAAAGAGGAGTGTTAGGATGATATGGAGGGGCTAAATCTTTATTCCTTCTAGTGTAGTTCATATATTCCCTCCTCCTTAATTCCCTCTTTTGATCATTTGTCAACTAATTCAAGGTCTGGAGTCTCCCCTCTCTTTCTCCTCTTCTTATAGATTCATTGATCTTGTCTTGAGTGACTTTTTCCTCTTGGAAAAAAAAAATCATATCAATGAAATTTATATCATCGACATAATCTTCGTCTCGTCAAGGGCATTCATCTTCTATGTGAGGTTCTTGGAATGGAAGGCACCAAGATTTTATGTCAATTATCCCAAATGGTTTCAAAGAATCTGAGGCCTTTACATCTTTTTGAGGTATTTTTTTCCAACTTGTGGCCTCTCTTTTCTATCTGGAAAACTGAGGTCTGGGAGCATATTGATTCCTCTCCACAGTAGTCAAACGATTGTTGGGTATGTGTTATATTCTTTGCATGTGTGTGTGGGGGCTCGTCAGATTCGACAATTGCATTTGACGAGCCCAACTTACTTATCCCTTTGTGTTGTGTGCACCGGGTACTTTCCTGGGGGGTCCCAAGGGGGGCCAGGATTTCTCCCCCCTAGTTACGCTCAACAACCCCAATTTTATTTTTGAGCGGTTTTTGGTATTTTAGCGGATTTTTCGATTTTTAGTAGTTTTCTAAATTAATCCTGGATTAAGGTATTAGGGTTTTTGTACCTACGAAATACCTAAAATATTGTATATATTGTATTGTGAATGGTGAAATTAATACAATGAAGAGTTGAAAGGTGCAGCACCAAGGAAGGTTGGTTTTCTCCTGGTTAAGGGTTTCCAACGTAAGTCTCTGTGTACTATGTGTATGAGCCATTGATTAATTTATGTTTTTCTTAAGAATATGTATGCATTTATTTACTTCATAGGTTTAAAAATTACATGTGGTATCAGAGCCATTTTTGGCTTCAGGGGGATGCCTTTGTTGCTGAGGGTTTGGCTCGGTCTTGATAGATCAAGTTTATCTTGGGTCTATGATAAACTTGGGTTCAATGGAGGATTTTGTAGTGGTGATTAGAGTGTAGAAAGAGAAATGGAGAGCTCTTTTAGAATTGATATAGTTAAGTTCAATGGTAAAAACTTTGAGCTATGGAAAATCAAGATGGACGACCTTCTTGTAGACAAAGAATAATGGATCACTATGTATCCTGGTACACAACCTACTGGTACATAGTATACTGACACACAATCTACTGGTACACAATATTATAGTAAACAAACTACTAGTACAAAACCTACGGGTATGCCAAAGGAAGATTAGTATAAGTTGGATAGAAGAGAAAGGAGTACTATTCAACTCTGCCTGGCAGATTCAGTGTTGTTGAATGTCTTGGGAGAATCTACAACCAAGGAACTATGGGATAAGTTAGGGAATTTGTATCAATCAAAGTCCCTGGTAAACAAGTTGTTTCTTTGAAAAAATTTGTATCATCTTAGGATGGAAGATGGATATTTTGTGACAGAACATCTAAATGCCTTCAATACTCTGGTAAGTCAACTTTTCTCTATTAATATTAAGATTGCATAAGAAGATAAGTGTATTATTTTTTTATGTTCTTTGCCAGACTCTTGGGATAATCTAGTTGTATCAATTGTAGTACCACTCAATCTACATTGAAGTATGAGGATGTAGTTGTATCCTTGTTATCTAAAGAGATGAGGCGAAAAAGCATGGATGGTCAAAGCATAGGTTCTTTATTTGTAAGAGGTCATACCCAAGACAAGAATCCCGGTAAGTCTTCGGGTGGGAGATCTAAATCTAAAGGTATATCTAAGTCTCCAGGAAAATATTTGAGGAAATGTTGGAAGTGTGGTAAATTAGGATATTATAAGAAAGACTACAAGTCTAAGAAGGTTGATAAACCAAAGGGATCTGATAATGCCTCTTCCATAGAGGTGAAAACCTCCACTGAAGAAGGAGGTGATGTTTACTTGGAATCTACAGGTACACATGCATATCGTGGTGTATGGTTGATCGAATTAGGTGTGTCATATGATATGACTCCTCACATGGAGTGGTTCTGTGAAGATGAAAAATACGATGGTGGTGATGTTTTCCTAAGAGATGACTCGACAGCCAAAATCATGGGACATGGATGGGTTAACTTTTTGATAAAATATGGAAGTATTAGAACTTTCCCTAGGGTTATTAACATTCCAAAACTATCCAGGATCCTAATATATGTAAGCAAGTTGGATGATGCAGGTGTGGATTCTGTATTGGGAAACGACACTTGAAAAATGGTATGAGGAGCAATGGTGTTTATGAGGGGAGTTCAGTGTGGAGCTCTATACAAGTTGATGGGAAACACTTATACTAATGGGTGTATCTATTTTGTTTTCCATTGAGTAGAGAAATAAAGAAGACAAGACCTTTATTGTCCTTGGAAAGAAGACAAGACCTTTATTGTCCTTGGAAAGAAGACCATGATGTGTCATCAAAGACTGGGGCATATTGGAGAATAGGGCATTCAAACACTACACGGTATAGGTATGGTTGAAGGTATATCTAATTGCACTCTGGATTTTTATTTCTATGAACATTTCATATATAGTAAACAAAATTGAGTAAGATTCCCATCTGGTGCTACAAGAGAAAAGGGGATCTTAGAGTTGATACACAGTGATGTGTTTGGACCTGTGCATGTTCCATCACTAGGTAAATCTGTGTATTATGTTGCATTCATAGATGATTTCTCAAGGAACACATGGATTTATTCTCTTATAAATAAATCCGAGGTATTTGATAAATTTAAAGAGTTTAAGGCTCTGGTAGAAAATCAGACAGAGAAGAAAATAAAGGTATTGATGACAGATAATGGTGGAAAATTTTGTGGAAATGAATTCGAAGAATTATTTAAGAAGTGTGGTATAACAAGGAAGAAGACTACTCCATACACACCTTAGTAGAATGGAGTTGCATAAATTATGAACATGACACTGGTGGAAAAAACAAGGATCATGCTTAGTGGTGTTGAGTTATGATAAGAATTCTGGGTAGAGGCAATGGGTACAACATGTTACCTGGTCAATCGATCACCCTCATCATCGTTGGATGATAAAAATCCACACAAGGTATAAATTGGTAAGAAAACCTCTCTTGAACATCTCTAAGTGTTTGGTTGTGATGCTTTTGTGCATGTTCCAAAGGAAAATAGGATTAATATGGATAATAAAAATGAAAAGTGTATCTTTATTGGTTATAAAGATGGTGTGAAAGTTTATGATCTTTGGAACCCAGAAACTAAGAATATTGTTTATAGTCAGGATGTTTTTTTAATAAAGGTGAAAGAGTTTCCCAAACAAGAATTCCTACCAAGGAAAAAAGAACCTGAGAAAATAGGGTTTGAGTTGGATGATGAAAAATATGAATCAACTGAAGAAGATGAAGCAAAAGAAGAATAACTTGATACCCCAGTATTGAGGAGATCAGTGAGGGAAAGAAGGAAACAAAAAAGGTATAGTCCACCTAATTTTCGTTCTAATTTTTCTTTATCTATTGCTGATGATGATCCCAGAACTATCATGGAAGTAGTGAATTCAAAGGATAGTAAACTCTGGAAGAAGGCCATGGTTGAAGAAATGGATTCCTTGGATAAGAATGAGGCATGGGATGTATTTGAGTTGCCAACTAGAAGAAATTTTTTTGGTATGAAATGGTTGTTTAATAAGAAGTTTAATGCAGAAGGAAAAGTGGAGAAATACAAATCTCGGTTAGTAGAAAAAGGTTATTACCAGGTAGAGGGAATTGGATTTGGTGAGATTTTTTCTCTTGTTTCCAAGTTAACTTCTATTAGATTTATTTTATCCATTGCTAATACTTTTGATCTTGAAGTGGAACAGATGGATGTGAAGACATCATTCCTACATGGGGGTCTGGAAGAATAAATATACATGAAGCAACTAGAAGGCTTTGTAGTGAAGGGAAAGAAAGAGTTGGTCTGTAATCTAAAGAAGTCACTATATGGTATGAATAAATCACCTAGGATGTGGTACCAAAATGTTTACACATACATCCTTGGATTGGGATTTGTGAGAAGCAGGGATGATCACTGTGTATATTCCAAGCAGGTTGGTAATCACTTCATTTATGTAGTGTTGTATGTTGATGACTTGTTGTTGGTAGGAAATAACATGGATGTTATCAAGGAGGTGAAATCATAGCTATCCTCCAAATTTTACATGAAGGATCTCGGTGTTGATAACTTCATTATGGGAATGGAGCTTAAAAGATATCGTGCAAACAAGAAAATCTGGTTGAATCAAAGAAAATGTGTTGAGATGATATTGCAGAGGTTTAATATGCATGGAAGTAAATAAGTCAAGGTTCATATTCCTATAGGTGTAAAGTTATATTCATATTAGTGTCCAAAGACACAAGAATAATAAGAGGACATGTCCCATGTTCTGTATGCCAGTGCAGTTGGAAGTTTGATGTATGTAATGGTCTGTACTAGACCGTACATTGCACATGCAATAAGATTTTTGAGAAGGTATATGTCAAAACCAATGAAGGAGCATTGGAAAAGAGTAAAGAGGGTCTTCAGGTGTTTGTGTAGCACTACAAGTTATGGATTATGCTACCAAAGAAGACTAGGATTGGATAGAGTGTTGGACATACATGGGTTTTTTGATGTAGACTGGGTTGGAGATCTGGATTGAAAAATATCTACAAGTAGGTATGTGTTTAACCTATTTAGAGGATAAATCAATTGCATGATCAAAAGACAGGCTGTAGTGGCACTCTCAACTATATAAGCTGAATACATGGCAACCACTCATGCAAAAAAGGAAGCAATATGGTTATAGAGATTGTATTCAGATATTGGGTTGGTACAATAAGCAGTGAGATTATATTGTGACAATCAGAGTCCGATATTCCTGGAAAAGAACCATTCTTATCACTAGAAGAGAAATCATATTGATGTTCAGTATCACTTTGTGAGAGACATGGTTGAAGAAAAGGTGTTGCTGAAAAAAGTTGACACTTTGAAGAATGTTGCAGATTAATTAGCAAAGTATGTGAACAAAGGTAAGTTCTCCTGGTGTAGACTAACAATGGGCATTGTTGCCATGTATTATTGACTATGTAATCATGTGAACCCATGTATGAAAATAAAAAAACAAGAGGGATAATGTTGGGTATGTGTTATATTATTTGCATGTGTGTTTGTGGGCGTGTCACATTCAACAATTGCGTTTGACGATCCCAACTTCCTTTGCCCTTTGTTTTGTGTTTGTTGGTTGATTTCCTGGGGGGGAGGAGAGGATTGTCCCCTCCTGTTTATGCGTAGCATTCGGGGTAGCACCCCAAAATTTGTTTTTGGGTGGTTTTTGCTATTTTAGCAGTTTTTTCTATTTTTAGCGCTTTTCTAAATTAATCCCCGATTAAGGGATTAGGGTTTTGGTAGCTACATAATACCTACAATATTGTATATATTTTATTTTGAATGATGAAATTAATACAATTAAGAGTTGAAAGGTGCATCATCAAGGAAGGTTGGTTTTCTCCCAGTTAAGGGTTTCCATCCTAAATCTCTATGTACTGTGTGTATGAGCCATTAATTAATTTATGTTTTTCTTAATAATATGTATGCATTGCTTTACTTCATAGGTTTAAAACTTACAATGAACCATAATATGATTCTGCACCTGGGTGACTGAGTACCCATTTGATCTATTTTCGGATTCACGAGGGATATCAGATCAAGGGCATTATTGTTGGAAACCTTAGTTTTTGCTTATGCCTTGACACGAGGGTAATGAAAAGGTTCCACCCTTGAATCAAGGAGATTTTATTCAATGTCGACACTGTACTCTTTGGCCTGCGCCAACTATGTGGGATTCTTGTCCTTCAGAATGAAACAAAATTTCCATTCAAAAGAGTTCATATAAAGGAGACAAATTGATGATGTTGTAGGACATAATTCTATGGGAATTTGATTGTACAACCTATCAAATATAGTGTTGAATTCCGTCATCATTTCATTATCTTTTTTATTTATCTGATTGAACCGAGCTCCAAGTGTCCAACCATCTTTATTTGTTGATCGTTTTCTCTCAAATAAGTTGGAAAAATATTCATAGGAAGTGAGATGATCGTCAGGGAGGCCTCTGAACCAATCAAGAGCTTCTTCATTCAATGATGAAGTGAATAATCTCATGGCCACATCTTCATGCTCAATACCTGGATTTTCCATGTCTCAACCCATGATGTAAATATGGTCCTCAACAATTATCACATTGTTTCCTAGGAACTTTGGCAACCACTTGTTAGACTCTTTTGTCATTGTATTAGGGTATCCTTGGATATTAGACATGTTAAGGGGTTTGTAGAGGTCATTTTCCCAAGGGTGATCCATTGGAGCAAGAGGAAGGGTACCATGGAAAAGATTTTTGAAAACATGAGACTTGAGCGAAGGTCTTATTTGGTAGACCTTAGAAGGATTGAACCTCCTAGGGGAAGAGGTTTGGAAGAGGAAGGGTTCTGGGAAGGTGGAGTTGCCAGATGAGCTTCAAGAAGAGCTCATCAATAGAAGTGGACAAGGGAATTTCCATTGGGTGGAGTCACTAGGAAATCTAGGGGAGAGGCTTTGGGATATCTTGCCAAAGTGTCGTTAGGGTTCAGAAGAGCATTCAAAATCCTCCCCAACAATGACGCCAAGTTTTTATCACAAAACTTTTAGGTTGGTAAAATATGGACCCAACCACCAAGATGGAGAGGACTATGAGACACTATACCCAATGTCACCTCGATATAGCTCTCGTTCTTCAAGGGTGACTAGGTCACTCTTGGGAGGTGATCCTAGTGACCCTAGGGGGAATGAAAGGGGGAAACATAAATAGAAAGAGTGAAGCCCCTTAATTTCAATATTCTAAATGGAAATGGAAGGTTGATAGTGAGTATTAGGTTGTCTTGAGGTTTCCAAAGACTTGGATGAATTGTCCGAAAAATAATACCTTCCTGAGACACAATGAAAACCACTATGCAATATAATATGTTAGTTGGATCAGAAAGTTAGGCTTGTTGTCCCTAATTTATAGCAACATATAACAATATATATCGGTGAATATTTACAAGTATTATATTTTCTAACAAGTTGTTAAAATTCCAATGGAATGTGCTTGAAACAAAGTAGATGTACATTAGAGAATTTCACAATCTATAGCATGAGAATTTAGCAATGAGTAATGACTTGTAGAAATTTTAATGCAAATTATGTGTTTCCTGGATTCTCATGATCTAACAATTATATGCCACCGTTAAATACATAATCCCTTCTACAAATATTCTTGCATAATTTAAAACACGATCGCCAATTTCAATATCAATAAGAAAGATCAATCACACATCACAAAAATGTTTTACCGGGAAAGCATAAAGCTAAAAACCCCACTATCATATATTATGTATATCATGGATCATGAAACAATCTCATACAAAACTCTAATCCAATATCTCTCAGTACGATACAATCGTCTCACACTGTCATAAAAAAGTTAGCAAATACATGTGCCAATTCTCTACCTCCAAACAACCTGCCTCCTCTGCGCAATCCCTGCAATGGAATACCTGTAAATGAATTCGAATTCCTCTTACCTAAACTACACATTGCTCATGGGCACATCCACTGTGTGTGTGATTTCATGAGTGCACTTCACTCAAATAACAATTGATAGCCAAACTGTCCCTTTCACCTATTATCTCAACTAGGTCTCCACTAGATCTGACATGCATGTAGTTAACAATGGTAAATCTTCAGTTTCATGTGAGATCACTGATTTTGAATTAATTAATAATTAATTCACTAAACGCTTACTAGTGTAATTTTAGTTACAACTAGTACAACTGAGCTTAAATCACTTAACTGAGTTAAACTACTTCACAACTCACATAACTACACTTATAACTCTGTTACAACTTCAAGTCACTTAGTTACAACTAATTTGACTTCCATGTCCCACTAGTCAACCTTTGAACTGGAATTTCCTATAGCTAATTGATTTTCCATTTCAGTTAACTATTTCAAGTAATTATGAGATAATAGATTAATATTTATTGTCCAATTTATTTAAGGGAAAAATAAATTAGACACACATTTCTTGTTGACTTTTCAACATTCCCTCTCAACAAGAAATGGATTATCCTTCACCCCAATCCCGTCTCTATGGTATTCAAATTTTCTCCTGGTGAGCGTCTTCGTCAGAATGTCTGCATCCTGATGTTCCATAGGAATGTGTTGAAGCAACATGATCTTCCACTCCACACAATCTCTGAGATGATGATATTGGATATCTATATGCTTAGATCTATCATGAAACACATGATTAATCGAGAGTTTAATGCAACTCTGATTATCACAATGAATCACTGTCGGATCTAAATGAGAACCAAACAAAACAAACATGATCTTTCTCATCCATATAGCCTCATATGCATCTTGACTCGCTTCCATGTATTCCACTTCCACTGAACTGAGTGCCATGGATCTCTTCTTCCTGTTGTACCAAGAAACAACTGTAGATCCGATACTAAATATACCCCCTGATGTGTTCTTTCTGTGTGTTGGGATGCCTTCCCAATCTACATCCATGAAGCCATGCAACTTCATCTCACCTGTCTGTCTGTACCATAAGACATACTCAAATGTTCCCCTCAGGTATCTCAGGACATGCTTACCTTCCTTCCAAAAGATCTTGGTAGGCTTAACCATCGCTTGACTCAGCTGGTTAACCGCATAGAAAATGTCTAGTCTCATGTTCACTAGATACATTAGCGAACCCACTAATTGTCGATAAACAATAACATCCACTACCTCTCCAGAAGTAGCATCCACTTTCTTCCAATTTCCTGGAAGAGGAGTATCCATGGGTTTGCAACTCTCCGTGTGAAACTTACCCAATATCTCCCTTGCATACTTTCCTTGAGACACAAAATGTTCATCATCTCGCTGCCATATTTCCAATCCAAGGAAATAATGAAGGAGGCCCAAATCCTTCATCTCGAACTCCTTTGAAAGGTCCTCCTTGCATGAGTGTATCAACTTCTCATCACCAATCAGTATTAAATCATCAACATAAAGAACAATGATTAAAAGCTTACCCTTCACCACAATTTGGTATAGGTTTGCATTCGCTTCACTTTTGGTGAAGCCCAGTTCGGTGAAATAGTTGTCTATCCAAGTGTACCAAGCACGAGGTGCTTGCTTCAACCCATACAATGCTCTCTTGAGTCTACACACATGCGAATCCCTGTCAAAGGTCTCAAAACCTTCTGTTTTCTCAATGTACACTTCTTCCTCAATGATCCCATTGAGAAACACAATTTTTACATCCATCTGATGAATGTGCCAACCTATCTGTGCTGAGAGTGCAAAGATGGATCTTATGGAAGAGTACCTTATGATAGGTGCAGAGGTCTCATCATAATCTATCCACTTGATATGTGAGAAGCCCCGAGCCACAAACCTGGCCTTGTATTTCTCCAAACTCCCATAAACAACTTTATTTACCTTGTAGATCCATCTTGAACCTACCACTAATTTGTCAACCGGTCTTGGGACAATTTCCCATGCACTATTTTTGACAATGGAGTCATATTCCTCCACCATAGCATCAACCCAAGTGGGATCCTGCACTACTTCCTAAAATGAATATGGTTCAGTCACAATACATTTTCTCATGAGATCCATTTATCTAGTAAATCGGTTAGGAGGCTGTCTTTGTCTACATTGTGAAGTAGGGGCTTCTACATTCTGTACAACATCTAGTCTTAATCTATCAGCTTCCGTGGTGCGCTTTCTACCATTTCTGATGGATGGATCTGCTTGAGTGGCTTCCTCCACTCCATGAACCTCCTCATGTGGTTGATCCACATATTGAGACTCATCTTTGGGAACCAACATTTCCTCCTTTGCATGAAAGTCTAGCTCCCTCTCAAGCAACAACCACATGGCTTTCCCCTCATCAAATTTTATATCCTATCACATAAAAATCATATTACTGTTAGGAAAATACACACGATAATTATGGGGTGTTTCTATGTACCTCACAAACATCCCAACTTTAGCAGTCGGTTCTAGATTCTTCCTAGCATCCTTGGTCACATGCACATAAATAGATGAGCCAAAAACCTTAAAATGAGAAACATCAGTTTTCTTACCAGTGAAAACTTCTTCAGGTGTAATCATGCCAAGTACTCTATGAGGACAATGATTTTGCACATAAAAAACAGTGTTGCATGCTTCCTCCCACAAATGTATTGGTAGGCCCTGATCATGCAACATCGCTCATGCTGTACCCATGATCGTTCTGTTCTTCCTCTCCACGACTCCATTTTTCTGTGGGTTATGAGGCGCTATGAGTTCTCTTTGAATTCCTTCTTTACTGCAGAATTATTTGAATTCGTTAGAGATGTATTCTCCACCATTATCACTCCTTAGAGCTTTCACTTGCTTCCCTGACTCTTTCTCCACCAATGCTTTAAACTCACAAAACTTTGAGAATGTTTGATCCTTCTTCTGCATGAAGAAGATCCAACATTTACGAGAAAATTCATCAACAATAATAACATAATACTTATGTTTTGTTGTTGAAGCAATCGAGAATGGTCCACACACGTCTGTGTGAACTCTCTCCAGGATCAACGAAGCCTGATTCTCCTTTTCATGAAAGGTGGACTTTACATACTTCCCCATGGTGCAACTCTTGCACTGATCTAACTAAGAAAGTGTTCCCATTGGAAGTCTAGTCGATATTTGTTGCATGATTTTCAGGGCTCCATGATGAAGATGGCCCAATCGCTTGTGCCATAATTCACCCTCATCCCTGCTCACAACTTTTTCTGCCTTGCCCATCATGGCAGTGCAACCATCTACCTCTAGCATGTAGATATTCTTAACTCAAATCCCTATCCTCTTGACTTGACCCATTGTTTTGTGTCGTAGGAAATATTTTCCACCGCTAAAAAAAATGTCATAGCCTCTGTCCTCCAACATTGTGACTGAGACCAGGTTTTTCTTCAGACCTGGAACATGCATAACATATTTTAATTGAAATGGTTTATCTGAATCCATCTAAAAGGTAATGGAACCAATTCCAGTCGCACTGTATCGTCCATCGTTGCCCATCTCTATATGCATTTTGATATCTTTCTCCTCCAAGTCACTGAAAAGATCCTTATCTTCCTTCATTTGGAAGGAAGCGCCACTATCCAAATACCACACCGATCCCAATGCACTTGAAGCCATGCATGCAATCAAAGAGAAGTCAAGTTCAAATTGTGATGAAAGGTCCTCACCAGTTGCAGCTCTAGCAACCTTCTTGTTCTTCTTCTTCCGCAGAAAGTTAGTAGTGAGATGCCCATGTTCGTGACAGTGAAAACACTTCACTTTGGAAAAATCCAACTTCTTGACTTTAGACTCATATTTTGAATGGAATTTATTCCCCTTCCATTTCCTTTCCTTGGAATCCAAATCACAATCCTCTTCATCATCATGCTTTGATGAAGAGCGATCTCTAGTGTTTCGCCTGAACTCCTCCTGCACTAGATCCGGCCATAGTCATTCCCAATCTGGCAATTTTTTCCTTCCATTGATAGAGTCTTGATAACTATGCCAACTCTTGGGAAGTGCTAGGAGAGAAAAGATCACCAAATCATCATCAAAAACTGTTATCCCCACACTCCCCAGCTCATCCTGAAATTGGACAAACTTCATGAGATATTTTGGAATGGATTCGCCCTTCTCCATCTTGATCTTCCTGAGTTTATCTTTGAGCATCAATTTCCTATGGTCGTTTTTGTTTTGGAATAGATCCGTGAAAGTCTTCCACATTGCATGTGGTGTGTATTTCCCATGGAGGCTTGAGACAATATGGTCTCATACTCCCTCCAACAGAATCCTCCTCGCCTTTGCAACTTTTTTTTTCCATGCATCAAGATTTGCAACATCTGGAACATCTAGATTAGGAACATCTTTGTTAATGAATTCCTTCAAGCCATTTTCTTTGAGTACTGCCTCCATGCTGTCCTTCCAAGCAATGTAGTTCGAGCTGACCTTGAGTGCATACTCTAACCTCAAGCCATTGAAATCCATTTCGATCTTGAATCAACTATAGCACCAAAAAAGTATTTTTGCAAATTCGAATTCTATCCAGTCACAAAATCAACTTATGCAATCTTCTGAGCTCTGATACCATGTAGAAATTTTAATACAAATTATGTATTTTCTGGATTCTCCTGATCTAACAATTATATTCCACTGTTAAATACAAAATCCCTTCTACAAATATTCTTGCGGAATTTAAAACACGATCACAATTTGCAATATGAAGAAGAAAGATCAATCGCACATAACACAGATGTTTTACTGGGAAAGAATAAAGATAAAAACCCCCACTATCATATATTATGTATATCATGGATCATGAAACAATCTCATACAAAACTCTAATCCAAGATCTCTCAGTAAAATACAATTGTCTCACACTGTCATACACAAATCAACAAATACATGTGCCAATTCTCTGCCTCCAGACAACCTCCCTCCTCTGCGCAATCCCTACAATGGAATACATGTAAATGAATTCAAATTCCTCTTTCCTAGGCTGCACATTGGTCATGGGAACATCCACTATATGTGTGATTGCATGAGTGCACTTCACTCAAATCACAACTGATAGCCAAACTGTCCCTTTCACTTGCTATCTCAAGTGGGTCTCCATTGGATCTGACATGCATGTAGTTAACAATGGTAAATCTTCAGTTGCATGTGAGATCACTGATTGTGAATTAATTAATAATTAATTCACTGAAATCTCACTAGTGTAAGTTCAGTTACAACTATTACAACTGAGCTTAACTCACTTGACTGAGTTAAACTACTTCACAACTCACATAACTACACCTATAATTCTGTTACAACTTCAAGTCACTTAGTTACAACTAATTTGACTTCCATGTCCCACCAGTCAACCTTTGAACTCAAATTTCCTATAGCTAACTAATTTTACATTTCAGTTAACTATTTCAAGTAATTATGAGACAATAAATTAATATTTATTGTCCAATTTATTTAAGGGAAAAATAAATTAGACACACATTTCTTGTTGACTTTTCAACATGACTATCATAAAAGATGTATGCAGAATATTTTATAGATTTATGGATGTAGCATAATTTTTGTGACAACAGTGAATTCAGCCACTAAAACTTGCAAAGAAACCAGTCAAAAATTGTATTAAAGCAAGTAGAATAAATTGGCAAATTCTTAACAACTTTTGACGATGAAAACACAAGTTATGAGTGACTTTAGGTTAGATTTTTTGCAATGAAATTACCAGCCTTATGGCTGTATCAAACCAAGACTTAGTTCATAAAAATTAGCCAACTAAATCGGCTCCTTCTTAGCTCAATGGGTGCTCATAGGTTAGTAGAAGGTTAGGGAAGATTTTTAGGCCTAGTCTAGGGTTAGTTTATGAGCTATTTAGGGTTAGTAGGCTAGGGTTAGTGCAACCGTAACGGCTCTTGGTTAGAGTTACTACAGAAAAAATATTTTTTGGTTGAGAGGGAACACCTCAATGAGGCAAGGTAGCTCAAGGCTAGGGGAATAAAACTTAACTGAGAGAAGACCAATATCATGAGATTTTCATGTTTTCCAATGCAACAATTTATATCTCCAATGCAAGATTAGTGCCTTTAATTATGGGTTAATGGGATCTTAAAGAAAGAACTAAGACTACTAAACCCTTGAGGGTGTAAATACTCTTACTTCCCAAGGAAATTAACCTAGCTAGGGTTTGAAATTAAGGGGTGTAAATCCGTATATTTCCTCAAAAAAAACCTTGAAAATAATTTTAGAAGATTGATAATTATGGTGGAAACTAGGATAAGGGTGTATATTCTTATACTCCCTATATAGCCTTGACCAAAACAACTTTAACTTGAATTTTCAATGATAATGACAAAGTAAAGAACCATACCAAGCCAATAAAATCCTTTAACATGCCAAAGTAAACCTCCACAATGAGCTAGAAGTGACCTCCAAGAGATAGTGAATCATCATCATCATTAACCATAACCAAAAGACATCATTTTATAGCACAAGAGGAAAAATACTCCAAGTGTAGCGAAAATTTCAGTCCAGGTATCCTCTCACAAGAGGGAGAGTTATGTTAAAGTGAGATCTTCTAATCTCTTATTTATACAAAATGTCACTAAGATAGTTTGTCCACATAACTTAAGGTAAAACACAAAACTAGGGGTCAACAACCCTAATCTTTCCCCTTCACAAATATAATAATTAAAATTTCATTTTAATTTCACTTTTGCACAAAGAAAAAACAAAAATGAAGGTGACATCTCCCTTTTAGGGGATGTTTTGTCTCTTTGACCAAGCTGTTGGAGTTGTAGTAGCATGGTTAGGCCTACAAAGGCCACTTGCCATCAATCCATGTCCATGTCTTCATGATCAAAGCCTTCTTTCACCAAGACATCCACTCGTCCATGTCTCACCACCAAACCCTATCCCCAAAGGATGGCACCAAGCCTAAAAAGGTGGTGTTTTGTCTCTCCTAGGAAAATCGTTTGGAATTTGAGGGTTGGGATAGGTATTCCACATCATCTTCTAGGTCTCCAAAACTTTTTCTCTATGATCCAGCATGTGGATCCATGGCATCCAACTGGTGGGATTGCAGCCCCAAGGAAGCCCAAGATAGGCTTGTTCTTCCAAAAATGTCCACTAACTAGGTCTTGAAAAGATAGGTAAGCACACCCTCCAAGGATCTAAATTCATAGCACCACGATAATTAAATCAAATCAATAAATGATCCATCAAATAATTTGCATCAAATATTACCCTATCAAACAATCAAGTGCTCAAAGACATTATGCGACTTACCAAGATTGGATATGGGAGGGTTGACGAGGTGTCATATTGGGTAGATATTTCTCTAGGTCAAGGAGTGTTTCCAAGAGATCCCTCTCTAATCCATGTAAAGTTGGTGAAGTGGTTAAGGGTCATGGGCATGGGGTTCATGAAATTCAAGGGGTTTTAGTGTCTCATTCATGGGCTCCTTTGTAGAGGGTATGTGTCACCTTCGTTTGCAATGCAATTTTTCCAAGCCCATCATTTTGACATTATTTGTTTCTTTCAAAATTTAAGGACAAGTTGAATGCCACTGTCCTAGCACGGTGTCCAGATAATGATAGTGTTACTCACAAACACCTAGTGGAAATGAGAAGGTTGGATCATGATGAGAACCCCTTTCTCTCAGCGATGAAACTGAGAGCCATTACCTTCGCTTGGTGACCAAATGATGGTAATGTCATACCACTAGATATCTATGAACATGATAGTTTGGATCGTGATGAGACCTCCTATCCTCCAACTAACCCTTTTAAGAATTCTTAATAATTATTCTTCTGGGTCCCCTTTTTATTACAGATAAGCGTTTCATTTCTTTCTAGGGGGATCCATGGGCTAAGCATCTGCAAGGTTTATACATAGGATTTTATCTTTTACCCAAAAACAATCCCTCTGGGCCTTCAACCCCTTCTTCCCATAGAATGAGGGAAAATCCCTTCTTCTATCAATACACCCTAAAATCCTAAGAGATAAGGAAATGGGAGAAAATAATGATGGAAAGTTATAAGTATGGTCGGGATTGGTACAATGGTTCTTCAAGGGAGTTCCTAGTAAAAAACTCATCCCCAAGGAAGACCACTTACTAGGGAACAATGTCAACCACTAAGGTGAAGCAGGGAAAAAGGAGTAATGTCCAAGCATATGTCATGAAATCTAAATAACTTTAAGATTCAACATACTCAAATGCCTCAAATATTGAAATGACACTTACCATAATACCCGACTTGTACCTCATGGATCAAGAACCATTGCCTCTCAGAAATCAGCTAGTGTGGTGGGTGTCATATGAAAATATACGACCTCTATGGTGGTGAGAAGGGTCTCCATTTGTGCAAAATGATACTTCTAGTCATGTGGTCTCTCCACACTCCATATCTACAACCTGAGGGCCTCGAGACATAATCTTCATAGTTATCCAAAAAAATGGGGATAACACCACCCAATCTTACGATGAAATATACCATATGTATTCGCATTCCCAAGAGATATTGGTGATTATCTTTCCTCTGTGTTTTCTTAGTTCTGAGGTTTGAAACGTAACAAGTTTTAAATTTCATGGAGTTCTAAGAAGAATTTGATAGCAATGTAGTAGAGATGTAATGCAATGGGGAGCTTGCAACAAAAGCCAAGGAAATTGCGGAAATAATTGTTAGAGGGCACGATGTTTCAGGTGCAATGAATATTGCATTTAAATCCTAGTGTTTGTATCCTCGAACATAAGACATATCCTACTAAATCTTATGTTTGTTAAACTCCACTTTCTGCCTCAGATGAATGCGATATTTCGCTTCTGTTCTGGCATTTCATCTGAAGCTCTTCTAACAAATGTGACCTAGTTGATGCAGTATGCATGAGTGACCATAGAAGAGAATGAATGTTGTGCATTCAAAAACTCTAGGAAGGACTGAGGTCAGTTAAGATTAAGAATTTCCCCTGAGTGAGAGGTGGTTTTGAGTAAACACTCATTTATGTTGACACCTCATTAATATGGGCTCCTAATCATGCTATCGATCTAGATGGATGAGAAAGATACTACTGCTATTCATTGGAAGAAAGAAAGAAAACACAATCAATTCAATTCATATACTAATTTGAAACAACAAACTCACTGGCGGCCGGTATGGTGTTCCAAAATATCTATATATGGGAAAGATATTCACTCCATTTAGGGCTCCTACCACAGAGACTTCACAAGCCTTAGTACCAAAAAAATATTCTTCACAAGTTGAACAAAAATTACAGCTATGAAGGTTCTATTTCTCAAACACAATAGACAGATAGCAGGTAGTGGTTGGCATTGACATCAACACATACAACTAGTCTAAGAAAACAATGTCTACCATGTTTCTCGAACACAATAGGTAGACGGTAGTAAGTGGATGACATTGATGTCAACACATAAAACTACCAGATGAGCCATGCCTCTCATGATGATCCCAATTGTGAGCATTAATCTCTCATCCAAGGTTTTATGGAATCCATGGGATTTAATTCACACTCATCACAACTCAAGGTAACTAAATAACATATTTGTCTGATTGTTTTTTTCCATTACTTAAATGAAAAATAATTTAGGACAATATATGTTTGTATATACATTGTAGACCGGATTTATACAAATGCATATATTGCCACAATTTCTCTACAATACATTTCTTATTTCTAACTCGAAGACTACCATCATATACAAGGAAAAACATGACTAACCAATGAGTACCTTTTTGAACATCTCGTTGTGTAGTTGTTTGGTAGTTCGTAGTTCTTGAAACCCTAATTTGATTCACATGTGGTTGTTATGGCATTATGTATTTGTTTGGAACAATCATCAAATAATGAGAGTGTCTTAGACTTTACTCACGATGACTCGAAAGAGAGAAAGGACTCTTAAAATGAAGCAGGATCAGAATTATGGTGATAGAAAATGGGTGAACCTATGAAAACATACCAGGGATTAGTAATAGATAGGGGAGGGACTTAGGCGGGAAGAAATTACACCTTATCATCTTAGATCGATGGGATTACTAAATCAACAATTTCCTACAATAGCTTGCAGGTGATGTACCTAAAAGCATTATGGTTTATAATTCCTACCAGATAATGTGACCCTCCATCTATGTTGGTTTTTTGTTTGGGGAAACAACTTGTGGATGGGCATGCAAATTTCCATGAGGATCCATCGACTACAGTGAAGCTGATAATTCCATCTTATAGAGTTGCAATGTTAAATCATCATACTAGCCATTATTAGATCCAAATTAACTGCAATTTCAAAGCATGACAAATTGGCCACTTAGAAATTAAAAAAAAAAAGTTATTTCATTTTTAAAGTTTGACAATTCAAGGAAAAAGGGGGCATACACTAGGGTATTATAGTCACATCACCTAATATTGGACCAATCTAATATTATGTTGGTGAAATTTGATAAATAGGAAAATATATTTGTTTTTAATAATAAATCAATTTTAAAAAAAAATAGGTAAATAACTTCATGAAAAATCTCTAGACTTACCAAAACACACCATTTAATCCACCAAAAATCACTAAGTAATAGACGGTAAATGATATTTGACCACGTAGCGAATACTATAGTCCCTGGTTAGAGGAAGGGACTAATAAAGAGAGTAAAGCTTCAAGCACATATCAATATGAATGTAGTTTAATTGGGCACCTTTATCTATATGTATGAAATAACATATATTCAATGTGGATGTGAAAGAATAAAGGGAGACACAATATGTCTATAAGACTATAAGACTTTGGAGAGTGCAATGCATATAAAATAGAAAGTGAGCTCATGTAAGATAATGATTCATTCTAAATTTGTAAAAATATTTTCCAATGGATATATAAATAAATAGAGTAGAGCTTTACACACACATCACCATCAATACACTTTCATGGGGCACCTTTACCCCATATACATGAAAATAACATATTCAATGTGGATGTGAAAGAATAAAAGGGGACACAATATGCCTCTAAGACTTCAGAGAGAGCAACACATATAAAATGGAAAGTGAGCTCTTGCAAGCTAATGATTCCTTGTCATGACCTATTAGTTGTAATGGAAATATAGAAATAAATCACTCTATTAACTTAAGAGGAATTATTTGAGGTACATGCACAACTTAATAGAATATGATGTAAAATGTTGAAACATAGAAAATTCACAACTTAATAAAATATGTTGTAAAAAGATGAAACATAGAAAATTGAATTAGATTCTAAATTATATAACTTTTACTTATGGAAAATTTGTATAGCTTAGAAAAATTCATGTTATTCTAATTTTGGAATGTTAATTTTCCTCTAAATTATAATACGTTAAGACCATGTTTGAGGGCCTTGTTGGATTAATTTCAAATGAGGGTTCATAGCAGTGTCCAACAAAGGGGGTCTGATGTAGTCTATGCATTGGTGTTTTCAATCTCCATGAAGAGTGAGGTATCACCTAAAGTTGTTTCAAGATTGAAGCTTGTATAAGACTTATATAGTATGACTATTGTCACAAACACCCAACCCATTACCTATACTTCCACTTTAACTATTATGACAATATTAAACCATTTGTGTTGTATCAAGATTGAAGATTGTATAAGGCTTATATAGTATGACTATCATGATGAAACCCCAATCCATTACCTATGCTTCTGCTTTAACTATTATGCAAGTATTAAACCATTAGTTCACGACCATTCTCTATTTATGCAGTGATTAATTATCATCAAAATCAAAACCATGATCCTAAAATAACAATGCAATAAATATTCAAGCATATTATGGTTATTCAACATCATAGACAATGAAAAATAGTAAAATATGTCATGACCATACTATGTAAACACAATAATTTTTTTTAAAGGGGGGCCTCATTCTATTATCTCCACCATAATCCAATACATAATCCAAAAATGTTCTTCAATTTTGAGACCACAAATAAATAGAGTACATGAGTAGTATATAGAACCAATAAGGAGTCAACATTAACAATAGAAATAAAACAACAACAACCACCCTAGCAACAACAACCCTTTTCATAGCCAAAAAAATTTACATTTATACAATTTCACTTGAAGGAAAAAAGGTACTTTCAAAATGAGTAGAGACATTGGCCTACTTTCAATGTCAACTTTATGAGCAAATTGATATTGGCTTTCACTATGGCCAAGTGTCTTTAGTATTTCACCATTGAATTAGTCAATCATCTAGAATCCCACCTACTATCCTAGTTTTGATCACCTTTCATGGTCTATGCCCCTTAATGTTTTTAACGGTATTCACTTCATGTGGTGTGACTCATATCTTTCATGTTTGTTTAAACTATGTCACCTTGTCCATTCCTACAACCAAAATTTTTCCATCCTCAAAATCAAAATAAGGGACCCAACAAACCGCAAACACACTTATTGACTCACTCTCGAGTCAACTTCCACCACCTTTAATTGAATTTGCAACCTCCCACCACTCCCCCTCCTCCTCCACCTACCAAAAAAGGGTAAACTCTAGGACACCTCCAAAACCTTATTTTTGAAGTAAAATAATTTCTCTAATATATTCATCCACTTTCCTACCAAAATGTTAATTCCTACTAGATAAAAAATTGCTTGGTAAAGGTTCAACATTTATGGTTGAGTGTTGGCACGTAGAGGGAAGACCTGGGGTTAATAATCAATATACTATTGAAACCCTTAGACGCCAACTATCTTCACATCACCTACAAGCAAGTGAAGTTTCAACTGAGGCATCTAGAGTGGCTGCAAGAACCAAGGTTCTGTAGTGATGAGGGGAAGTGAGACACTCTTCATGTTCTTACTACCATTTACTCATGTGCACAACTTCCATTACTTAACAATTAATTAATACTCAATATATTCTATGCACAACATTCTAACATCATATATGAACAATACATTCATCATATATCATCATTGCACCATAACATTAAACATCATAAAATGCAAAGATCACACATCACAACACACAGGTTTAATGTGGTTCACCCAACTTGGGATATGCCCACAACGGTTGGATTCTTTTATTAGTCATTGATAATTCTCTTACATCTGCACATTGTGCTACAAAATATGCAGCAATAACATTACCCAAACCTGGATAGTCATTTTTCTACAGTGTGATCTTCACTCTTCAGTGATAGCATCCAAACACTTAACAAAAAAACTTAGTTCTCTCCAAATTCATCCACACTTGAACATTCTGAACTCCTATACCCAAAAAACATTTACATATTTATACATCAAATAGGGCTAAGCCCATTACAAAGTGGGCAAAATGTCCCAAAATTGCTAACTAATTTCCTCCTTTTTCACGCTTCTTTGTCGCACATCCTCCTCTCGCATGATTTGACTCCTTAAATTATGATCCCTTCACACACTTTGGTTCTTCTTCTAACTGCCTTTTCTTCTTTGAATTGTTCTAGCGCAGATCCCAAAACTTATCAAAAATGCCTATCAAAAATTGAGTTTTATGAACAAAAAACCAATCAATTTTAGTTGTAAAACATTTGCTAAAATGCATTATATCATCCAAGCATGACTAGGAAAATTTTCCTAAGATAATTTTTTATCTCCATTGTTGATTGAGACAAATGGTCCAATTCGTCGTATGCACTTTTTATTTCTTTCAATTTCTCTTCTCTTGCCACTAGGTCCACTAGTTGCTATGTCTCTTGCTACAACCAAATTATCGTCTCCTAAATCGCTTATACTACTTGAGTCCCTTTTCTCTACAATCTGCACCTAGTTTTGGGTTGCATTCAAAATTTCCTTGCATTTGTTAGCCACCACCTATATCTTGTCCTTCATTGCCTCTACTAACTTGGTTTTTGGTCCCATACTTTGTAGTACCTAGTATGGTTTTCAGAATTCTTTTGATTTTTCTATGTCTCATATCTCCTTCAACTTTTTCTTCCCTCTCTAAAATTCCATAACTTGTTACTACACCTACTCGTCTATGTCTATTAGAGAGGCCCACAATACCAAGTCACCAATTTTTGTATCATTTGTTTTCAGTGCTAGCCACATTTGAATGGATTTTCCTCTTACCACTTTGATTTCATCTCCCATTGCATTCTTTTAGCATTGTAGATTTTTTTGTTCCTTCAACAAATCATCCAACTATAGATACAATTAATTGTGCTCTATTCTCATCATTCCAGGTCTCTCTCTCTCTCTCTTTCTCTCTCTCTCTCTCTCTCTTTGTCTAAACTCATTTCTATAAAAAGAATGTTTCCTTACCAAGTATTTAGTTGGGACCTAGGTAATATATTAAGGTCGCATGACTTGAGAATGCAATGGCATTGTAGGATCCATTTGAGTTAATGGCTTTTCATTGATTATTGTTGCACTATGCCATTTTAATCATTATAATATGGGTCCATGCTAGTGCCAAAGTGGATGGATGTTACACATTATTTTCATCACCCTTATGATCGTTAATGATGTAAACCTATATATTGTCTTAAGAGGGATCAGTGGCCTGAATTCCTGAAGAAATAAATGAGAAGAACTTTACCTGAGAGATGAAATCATATTTTCCTTTGTAAAAACCCTAGTAAGGAGGATCGTTGTACCCTGTCTAGTTCTATGGGTGCGACGTGTTGAAAATCCAACAAGAAATGTGTGTACAATTTATTTTTCCCTTAAATAAATTGGACAATAAATATTAATCTATTATCTCATAATTACTTGAAATAGTTAACTGAAATGGAAAAGCAGTTAGTTATAGGAAATTCTAGTTCAAAGGTTGACAAGTGGGACATGGAAGTCGAATTAGTTGTAACTAAGTAACTTGAAGTTGTAACAGAGTTATAAGTGTAGTTATGTGAGTTGTGAAGTAGTTTAACTCAGTTAAGTGAGTTAAGCTCAGTTGTACTAGTTGTAACTAAACTTACACTAGTGAGATTTTAGTGAATTAATTATTAATTAATTCACAATCAGTGATCTCACATGCAACTGAATATTTACCATTGTTAACTACATGCATGTCAAATCCAATGGAGACCCAGTTGAGATAACAAGTGAAAGGGATAGTTTGGCTATCGGTTGTGATTTGAGTGAAGTGAACTCATGCAATCACACACATAGTGGATGTGCCCATGAGCAATGTGCAACCTAGGCAAAAGGCATTTGAATTCATTTGTAGGTTATTCCATTGCAGGGATTGCGTAGAGGAGGCAGGGTGTCCGTAGGCAGAGAATTGGCACATGTATTTGTTGATTTTTGTATGATAATCTGATATGATTGTACTGTACTGAGAGCTCTTGGATTAGAGTTTTGTATGAGATTGTTTCATGATCCATGATATACATAATATATGATAGTGGGGTTTTTAGCTTTATGCTTTCCCGGTAAAACATCTGTGTTATGTGCGATTGATCTTTCTTCTTCATATTGCAATTGGCGATCATGTTTTAAATTCCACAAGAATATTTGTAGAAGAAATTATGTATTTAATAGTGGCATATAATTGTTAGATTAGAAGAATCCAGGAAATACATAATTTGTATGGAAATTTCTACATGGTATCAGAGCGCAAAAGATTGCAAAAGATGAGTTTGTGATTGGATAGAATTCGAATTTGCAGAAAGACTTTCTTGGTGCTACAACTGATTCAAGATCAAAATGGATTTCAATGGTTTGAGGTTAGAGTATGCACCTGAGGGAAGATCGAACTGCATTTCTTAGAAGGATAGGATGGAGGAAGTACTTAAAGACAATGGCTTGAAGGAATTCATTGACAAAGATGTTCCTAAGCCAGATGCTGCAGACACTGCAAATATTGATGCATTGCAAAAGAAAGTGGCAAAGGCGAGGAGGATTCTATTGGAGGGAGTACGAGACCACATTGTATCAAGCCTCTATGGGAAATCCAGACCACATGCAATGTGGAAGACTTTGACGGATATATTCCAAAACAACAATGACCATAGAAAACTGGCACTCAAAGATAAACTCAGGAAGATCAAGATGGAGAAGGGAGACCCCATTCCAAAATATATCACGAAGTTTGTCCAATGTCGGGATGAGTTGGGGAGTGTGGGAATAATAGTTGCTGATGATTATTTGGTGAGCTTGTCTCTCCTAGGACTTCTTAAGAGTTGCCACAGTTATCAAGACTCTATCAATGGAAGGGAAAAATTTCCAGATTGGGAACGACTATGGTTGGATCTAGTGCAAGAGAAGTTCAGGCGGAACACCATAGATGGCTCTTCATAAAATAATTATGATGAAGAGGATTGTGCTTTGGCTGCCAAGGCAAGGAAAGGGAAGGGGAAGAAATTCCATTCAAAATGTGAGTCTAAATTCAAGAAGCTGGATTTGTCCAAAGTGAAGTGTTTTCACTGTCACGAACATGGGTATCTCGCTACTAATTGTCCGCAGAAGAAGAAGAACAAGAAGGTTGTTGGATCTGCAACTGGTGAGGCCCTTGCCTCGCAATTTGAACTTGACTTCTATTTGATCACATGCATGGCTTCAAGTGCATTGGGATCGGTATGGTATTTGGATAGTGGCTCTTCCTTCCACATGATGGGAGATAAGGATCTTTTTAGTGACTTGGAGGAGAAAGATCTCAAAATGCATATAGAGATGGGCGACGATGGACGATACATTGCGAATGGAATTGGTTCCATTACCTTTTAGAGGGAGTCAAGTAAACCATTTCAATTAAAAGATGTTATGCATGTTCCAGGTCTGAAGAAAAACCTAGTCTTAGTTGCAATGTTGGAGGACAAAGGCTATGACATTGTTTTCAGTGGTGGAAAATATTTTCTGCAACATAAAACAACAGGTCAAGTTAAGAGGATAGGGATTTGAGTTAAGAATATCTACATGATGGAGGTAGATGGCTACACTGCCATGATGTGGAAGGAAAAAAACGTTGTGAGCCAGGATGAGGTCGAATTATGGCACAGGCTATTGGGCCATTTTCATCATGGAGTCCTAAAAATAATGTAGCAAATATCTACTGAACTTCCAATGGGAAAACCTGCTTAGTTAGATCAGTGCAAGGGTTGCACCATGGGGAAGTATGTAAAGTCCACCTTTCATGAAAAGGAGAACTGTGCTTCGGTGATCCTGGAGAGAGTTCACACAGACGTGTGTGGACCATTCTCGATTGCTTCAACAACAAAACATAAGTAATATGTTATTTTTGTTGATGACTTTTCTCATAAATGATGGATCTTATTCATGCAAAAGAGGGATCAAACAGTCTCAAATTTCTGTGAGTTTAAAGCATTGGTGGAGAAAGAGTTGGGGAAGCAAGTGAAATCTCTAAGAAGCGATAATGGTGGAGAATGCATCTCTAACGAATTCAAATACGTTTGCAACAAATAAGGAATTCAAAGAGAACTCATAGCACCTCATAACCCACAACAAAATGGGGTCGCAGAGAGGAAGAACAGAGCGATTGTGGGTGTAGCACGAGTGATGTTGCATGATCGGGTCCTACCAATGCATTTATGGGTGGAAGAATGCAAGAATGCGGTTTATGTGAAAAATCATTGTCCTCATAGAGTACTTGGCATGAGTACAACTGAAGAAGCTTTCACTGGTAAGAAACCTGATGTTTCTCATTTTAAGATTTTTGGCTCATCTGTTTATGTGCATGTGACCAAGGATGCCAAGAAGAAGATGGAACCGACTACTGAAGTTGGGATATTTGTAGGGTACACAGAAACACCCCATAATTATTGTGTGTACTTTCCTAACAGTAATATGATTGTTATGCGACATGATATAAAATTCGATGAGGGGAAATCCATGAGGTTGTCGCTTGAGAGGGAGCTAGACTTGCATGCACAAGAGGAACTGATAGTTCCCAAAGATGAGTCTTAATATGTGGATCAGCCACATGAGGAGGTTCATGGAGTGGAGGAAGACACTCAAGTAGATCCATTCATCAGAAATGGCAGAAAGTGTGCCACGAAAGCTGATAGATTGAGACTAGATGTTGCATAGAATGTAGGAGCCCCTAGTTCACAGTGCAGGCAAAGACAGTCTCCTGACTGATTTACTGGATACATGGCTCTCATGAGAAAATGTATTTTGACTGAACCATATTCCTTTCAGGAAGAAGTGCAGGATCCCACTTTGGTTGATGCTATGGTGGAGGAATATGACTCCATTATCAAAAACAGTGCATGGGAAATTGTCCCAAGACCGGTCGACAAATCAGTGGTAGGTTCAAGATGGATCTACAAGGTAAAGAGAGTTGTTGATGGGAGTGTAGAGAAATACAAGGCCAGGTTTATGGCCCGGTGCTTCTCACAGATCGAGGGGATAGATTATGATGAGACCTTTGCACCTGTCACAAGGTACTCTTCCATAAGATCCATCTTTTCACTCTTAGTGCAGATGGGTTGGCGCATTCATTAGATGGATGTAAAAACTACGTTTCTCAATAGGATCATTGAGGAAGAAGTGTACATTGAGTAGATAGAATGTTTTGAGACCTTTGACAGGGAGTCTCATGTGTGTAGACTCAAGAGAGCATTGTATGGACTGAAGCAAGCACCCTGTGCTTGGTACACTTGGATAGACAACTATTTCACCGGACTGGGCTTCACCAAAAGTGAAGCGGATGCAAACCTATACCAAATTGTGGTGGAGGGTAAGATTTTAATCATTATTCTTTATGTTGATGATTTAATACTGTCTGGTGATGAGCAACTGATATACTCATGCAAGGAGGACCTTGCAAAGGAGTTCGAGATGAAGGATTTGGGCCTTCTTCATTATTTCCTTCGACCGTAAATATGGCAGCGAGATGGTGAAATTTTTGTGTCTCAAGGCAAGTATTCAAGGGAGATAATGGGTAAGTTTCACATGGAGGGCTACAAACCCATGGATACTCCTCTTCCAGGAAATTGGAGGAAAGAGGATGCTACTTTTAGAGAGGTAGTGGATGCTACTATCTATCGACAGTTAGTGGGTTCGCTAATGTATCTAGTGAACATGAGACCAAACATTTGCTATGCGGTTAGCCAACTGAGTCAAGCGATGGTTAAGCCTACCAATCTCTTTTGGAAGGCGGGTAAGCATGTCCTAAGATACCTAAGGGGCACATATAAGTATGGCTTATGGTATAGACAGATGAATGAGGTGAAGTTGCATATCTTCACGGATGCAGATTGGGCGGGCAGCCCAACAGATAGAAAGAGCACATCAGGGGGGGTCTTTAGCATCAGATCTACAGTTGTTTCTTGGTACAGCAGGAAACAGAGATCCGTGGCACTCAGTTCAACGGAAGCGGAATACATGGCAGCAAGTCAAGCTGCATGTGAGGCTATCTAGATGAGAAAGATATTGGTTGGTTTGTTTGGTTCTCATTTAGATCTGACAGTGATTCATTGTGATAATTAGAGTTGCATTAAAATATTGATTAATCATGTGTTTCATGATAGATCTAAGAATATAGATATTAGAAATCATCATCTCAGATATTGTGTGTAGCGGAAGATCACGTTGCTTCAGTGAATTCCTACGGACGATCAGGATGCAGACATTCTGACGAAGGTGCTCACCAAGAGAAAATTCGAATACCATAGAGACAGGATTGGGGTGAAGGATAATCCCTTTCTTGTTGAGAGGGAGTGTTGAAAAGTCAACAAGAAATGTGTGTCTAATTTATTTTTCCCTTAAATAAATTGGACAATAAATTTGAATCTATTATCTCATAATTACTTGAAATAGTTAACTGAAATGGAAAATCAGTTAGCTATAGGAAATTCCAGTTCAAAGGTTGACTGGTAGGACATGGAAGTCGAATTAGTTGTAACTAAGTGACTTGAAGTTGTAATAGAGTTATAAGTATAGTTATGTGAGTTGTGAAGTAGTTTAACTCGGTTAAGTGAGTTAAGCTCAGTTGTACTGGTTGTAATTGAACTTACACTAGTGAGAGTTTAGTGAATTAATTATTAATTAATTCACAATCAGTGATCTCATATGCGCTTGAATATTTACCAGTGTTAACTACATGCATGTCAGATCCAGTGGAGACCCAGTTGAGATAACAGGTGAAAGGTACAGTCTAGCTCAATTGTTATTTGAGTGAAGTGCACTCATGCAATCACACACATAGTGGATGTGCCCATGAGAAATGCACAACCTAGGCAAGAGGCATTCAAATTCATTTGCAGGTATTGCTCAGAGAAGGCAGGTTGTCTGGAGGCAGAGAATTGGCACATGTATTTGCTGATTTTTGTATGATAGTGTGAGACGATTGTATTGTACTGAGAGCTCTTGGATTAGAGTTTTGTATGAGATTGTTTCATGATCCATGATATACATAATATATGATAGTGTGTTTTTTAGGTTTATGCTTTCCCGGTAAAACATATGTGTTATGTGTGATTGATTTTTCTTATTGATATTGCAATTGGCGATCGTGTTTTAAATTCTGCAAGAATATTTGTAGAAGTGATTCTGTATTTAACAATGGCATATAATTGTTAGATTAGGAGAATCCAGGCAATAAATAATTTTTATTTAATTTTCTACACGACGATCCCAGATCATCGCATGATGTATTAAACCTGGTTTGCGACGTCATCGCACTCTGCTTAGTTCTAAGGGTGCGCCAATTTTTTATGTGGGAAAAACAAGCATATTCACGATGCTTCTAGAAGGAGAAGCTTCTATGGTGAGGTGGCCTCCAATCAGTTTGGATCTTACTCGCTTTTTTGATTTATTTGGATCATCCTAACTTACTCACCTTATCCTCTTCAGCTTATAAAAGGAGAGGAGCTCTCATGGAAAAAGTTAGTTGTTTTGTAGCTTGGGAAATTAGCTTGGATTGAGTTGGCTAGCTTTTGGTGTGAGCTTGAGTAATTTTTATAGCTTTGGGATTTGTTTTGTCAAGATAGATTGTTGATCTCAGAATCCGTGGAGCATAAGTGTGTGGGAAGAAAGGAACTATTGGAAGGGACCTTACAACATCAAGGCATTGGTTGTATTCTACTTTTCATATCTTTAATACAATGATATATTTCTTTCCCAGAAAATTGGTCTTATTTTATTGTATGACTCCTTGATCACATACATAGGTTTTGTTGAGTATATGTTGTTTCTTTCACTTCATTGGCTTGTGTCTTTTTTATAGGTTCAACATCCCATAAGCCTTGGAATGGAGAGAGGATGACACTAGCAAGGACAAATGACATTTAAAAGGTATGTCATTTATGTTTTGTTAGTTAGTATGATTGATAATTAAAACTTAGGGAAAGTTTTATATCCTATCTTGTTTTGTTCTAGTTTTGGGGTGAAAATTGGGAGATCCGTTTGTGTCCACACTTACCGATTTGTTCGATAAAAAAATTGGCAACCATACTGGGGAACAGATTATTTTCCTAGTTTTTCTTATTTCCTTTCTTTGATTGCTTGGGTTCTATTTTCCGAGTCACTGGGAGATCCATCTTGACTCTCTGATTGTTAAACTTCACTGGAACAAATTTCTTTCTTTTTGTTTTTCCCATTTTTCCTGTGATCGTCACACGCTGCTTTGAGGGACAATGTGACAATTTAAGATCAACACACCTTTCCTTGAGCACACAGTGCAACATCATCGCACTATGTTTTTCTATGGCTTGTGACGATTAGGAATCGTTGCACTCTGTTAGTCTACAGCCTGCAGTGATTGTGAAAAAAATTGATTTTTGATGGTTTTTCTTGCCCAAATCTTAGACATTGTTTTGGGGTGATTTGTTGGGTCTGATTACAGTCTGCTTGAAAGATTTGAATATGATTTTAGTTGTCTTTGAAACAAAAATATTAATTTCTTGCTTTCCATTAGATTGGGGGAATCTTTGCATTTGAAGTAGCGAAATTGCATGGTTTTTGGCATTTTTAATCTTGAAATAGCCAAGAATCGTTTATTGGTGTACAGTCTCTTTGGCTCATTTCTTGAAGTTCTTGATATTGATGAGTTTAATAAAATTTTGGGACATTTTGCATATGGGAATGATAAACATTTTCTCCTTCTCATAATATAGCTTTCATCGAAGTGAAATATTTGCATTCTCATTTCTTTGCATTGTTTAGAGTCGGTCAAAACATCGTTTAGTCTACGCCATTTTCCTCTTAGTAACAATAGCCTTAAAATAAAGTTATTATAAAAATTGATCAGACATTTTTATATTTTCTGGTAGCAAAGCTACATTAGATTAGTTGTAGGGATTTGGAATAGGTGTGAAAGATAACTTTCCAAAGTTGTAAACAAACATAGAATATTGAGTTAGGGAGAAGTAAATCCACTTATTACATTTTTTCCTAGGAAGCCCTTCTAACACAAGGGTCAATCATGAGTTCGCATTAGGACTGGTAGATTTACTCACCTTTCTTTGTCGGTCTTAGTGTAGAGATTGCGCGTATTATTGGGGGTCACTTGAGGGCATACCCACAATTATGTGTGGGAGCTTCTCGAGTTGATTTTGGGCTAGATACCCTGCCTTTTTGCATGGATCAGACTGTCGAATGTTTTCCCAAGCATCATTTTTGTATTTGGTAACCTTAGCAGCCTACCTTTTTAGGATTTTTACACAAGGTGAGTGTGGAGGGGAAAGTCTTCACGGTACCTCGAATCGACATTGGTCAAACTCACTTGGGCTCCTTGAAGGGTATACCCACATTTATGTGTGGGATCTTGCACCAAGTTATAAGTCCATTAAGTAGGCCATAAACGTAACTTTTCCACCTGCTCTATTTCATCCCCTTCTTACGTTGTTCCCACAATGTTGGATTTCATCACCAACTAGTGTGTTCATTGTGAGAAGGTTTTGTTTGTTTGCTTGCTTCCTAGATTTTTTAGCGTGTTTTATTTGTTTTCCCTTACATGAATCTAGGTTGGATCTGTGTTTATGGCATCAGTTCCCAAAACGACCAACAAAGGAACCCCTTGTCCAGGGGAACCTTTTGTTTTTCCTTCTTACGAAAATGTCGGTCCTCCTTACATCTCTACTTTGAGCCTTCCAAGTCTCACAATTGGATTACCGGTATGGTTGTTTTCCACTCAGGTAATCTTGAATGTAGCTAGCGCTTCAGTTGTAAGCACTTCCCCCCAAGAACATCAACCTCATGTTGATCCTTCTCCTTCTTCACCAGTAAGATCTTCTTCACTTTCTTCACTTGCAAGTTCTTCTTCTGTTTCATCTTCTTCATCGAGTGAAATCTCTGAAGATAGTAGCCCAGTGGATAAGAAGAAGAAGAAAATCAAGATTAAGAAGAAGAAAAATAAGAAAGGGTCTAAACTTCCAACCATTGTCGGACATGTTGGAAAACAACTAGTTACTGATAATCATGTTGGGAGTGTTGATGATGCCAAGATCACCCAAACAACCCGTAAGCCCAAGTAACCTTCCAGGCTTTGTAAGGGTAGCCATATTCTTAAGGATTTCCCTGGTCTATCCAAGGTGGTTAAAGTATGGTCTACGCACCCCCACCAATCCATGTCGTCAGCCTCTGGAAAACATGCTGATGACCTCACGTCAACTAGTCAGGATGTTGTTGGGAAGAAGAAAAGTAGAGTCAATTTCCAATGTATGTTATGTAGAGGGAGTCATCAAACTCATGTTTTCCCTCATATGGAAAAATCCTCGAATTACTAGAAGACATGATTGTTTCCCAATCTCAACTTCCAACTGCTTATCACAAGCTTACTCTCAACTCACCTATATTTGATGGAATGATCAACATGATCCCTTTGTCGATCAGTCTGGTTGATCAAGTAGTCAATTTGGTCATATACTTAGTTGAACCAGTTGACAAAGTGGTCGATCCCATCCCATCCTTGTTCGATCCCACTCTCTCATTAGAGAGAGAAACCCAAGTGGTCGATCTATTTCCATCCGTCGGCCCCATTCTCCCCTTGGAGAATGCAACCCTAGTGGTCGATCTGATATCATCATCGATCGATCCTACTCTCCCACTAGAAAGTAAACCCGATACTACCCAAATTTTTCTTGTTGATACAGAATCTACCGTGCTAGGGAGAATTCCTCCTTCTCTCATGGAACCTCCTCCAAGTAACGAGGCCATCCTTTTTGATTGGGGTGCACTAAATGGACCTCATCTTCCCTCTCACATTCCTTTCAATATTACAATACAGTTTTTTGGTCGTGACGTTTCTCAGATGTTGATAGACAAAGGTTCGTTCGTTAGTATTTTGTCCTCTATTGCTTGGAAATATTTGGGTTATCCTCAGCTTGTGTCAGTTACATAGAACCTATTGTATTTTAACAGAAGAACCAATCACCCTTTAGGGGTCCTTCCTCAGTTTCCCATAACTTTGGGAGGGAAAACTACCCTTATTGATGTCATGGTAGTCCAAGACCCATTGGATTTCGATTTACTCCTTGGGAGAGATTATGTCTATGCCATGAAAGCTATCATTTCCACTCTTTTTAGTGTGATATATTTCCCACACGATGGAAGAGTGGTGACTATTAATTAACTTTAGTTTGTTGGTATTGACTAGACTATCAACTCAATGACTTCCCTAAACAGTTCATATATGAAGTCGGTATCACCCCTACCACAGGTCAATTATGTGACGTTGTCTCCCATGCCTTCAACTGTCGATGAAGATGAACCTCCCACTGTAAGCTCAATATCTTATGACTTAGATATAGTAGTTGACATGGTGATCTCTTTGATAGCGTCTTTAGAGTTTGATCTCCTTACCCTCGTCGTGACCCTCGACATGTGTTCCTTCCAGTGCATTGTTCTTCCATCCAGTGAATATCTCTTGGAAGCCATGACCGAGTTTTGTCCCTTGAAATTGTGTCCTTCCAGAGAATTTTCCTCTAGGAATCCATGATCAAGAAGAGTTTTTTTAGCATGGTTTTATGATTTCAAGATCCTTAAAAAATGAAACCAGTTGTGAGCATAGTTCTTGTTCCTGTGTCAAGCTCGTTAAAAAATGAAACCAACTACAAGGATAGTTTTTTTCGTCTTTGTGACAACCTTGTTAAAAAATGAAACAAATCTTACGAGCATAGTTCTTGTTTATGTGTCAAGCTCGTTAAAAAATAAAACAGAGGTATAGTGATTGAACCTGGATTCTCGAGAATAGTTTTTCTTCTCCATGGCAAGCTCGTTAAAAAATGAAATAGATTTCTCCCCTCTTCGATTGAGTCAAGTACTTCATTACATATAGTATTTGAAGCTTCATTTCATCCTCCTGTGTCATTAGATGAAACGAATATTGGGGGGCAATGCTTACAACCTTTGGACATTATGCTGAAGTTAAATTCGATAGTTTCTTAAACTGGGGGCTAAGTACCAACCATCCATGTGTTATGCGTTGGTAATTCCAAGAATAGTTTTGTATGGTTCAAGATTGTGTAAAAATGAAACCACCTACCTCAAGCATAGTTTCCTCTGGTTCAAGATTGTGTAAAAATGAAACGAGGACCAAGCATAGTTTTGTTTAGTTTTAAGCTTGTGTAAAAATAAAATCTATCCCAAGCATAGTTTTGTTTTGTTTTAAGCTTGTGTAAAAATGAAAACAATCCCGAGCTCAATCTTTGTTCTTTCTCATTCTCATAAATACCTGAGAATGTAACCGAGTAAAATTTTGTCACTTTTTTGGACTCGTAAAGGTTATACAAAAAAGGAAACCCTGGAGTTCCCTTTAATCTCTTTTCAGACTCTTTAAACATGAAAAGATTGATGAGCAACCTTGTTCTTTTCACGCTCGTAAAATTATTTGAAGAAAACATCTGATGAGAGGTAGGTTATCACTTTTTTGGTCTTGTTAGATTAACTAATGAAAAAGGACCTGATGGAGTTCTCTTTAAGTGTTTTTCAGACTCTCTAAAATTGAAAAACTCCTCAGTTTTCTTTCTTTGGAATCATTAAACAAGCATCGAAAGACCCATATGGGATTGAACCACTCCTTCTAAGGTTTCATTAAACATACTCTGAGGTACTCATCCGAAGGATGAGATTATATCACAAGCATATGTTATCCTCCTCAATCTTACGTAAAAATAAAGAGGTACTCGCTAGAAATGGTGGGGGGGAATCGAGAAAGAAATTTATCTAAATTGGTATTCTATGGAAGAGTCACTTTTGAACATGACACCCTTTCACTCTCTCTGTGTCTAGGTTGGAAAATTTTCTTGTCTCCTGATCATAGTCCTTTATAAGATTACAAATTGGTCTGTGATCCCTATTGTTGAGTCAGTGTTTCCACGACAGTTGTTGCGTCGTCAATATTTTCAAAGAGAATTTCAACCTGGAAATTCTTCTATTGCGTCGACCATTTCTATATTCATTAAGCCTTCTATTGCATCATCCATCCCTGAGTTAGTGTTGAATCACTTATTACTTTGATCTACTTCAAATCTTTTTACCCGTTTCGTGTCATTGATGGAGGATGCATTAAGGCCTTCCTGTGACGAGTCTTTTCCTGCCAAATTCAAATCATTATCCAGGAATTAGACTTAGAAACTAATTGGTACCTTGGAGCTTTCATGCCTCTATGGCAGGTTTCCTCACTTTTGATAGTGATTTTTCCTTATTGACCCCTGATCGGGAGATTCCGTCGAGTATTCGACTTTATCTCATTAATTCACATTCGTTGGATTGTACTAGAGTACCTTGGGGGTCATTGACAATAATGGTGATTTCCCTCCCACTTTTTAATGATATACACTAATGACCGGTAATCAAGTGGTTTCTACCATGTTCGACTTCAACACATGTATTAATGTGGTTAGATTCGTACTATAGAGTGGTGGAGATAAAGACCCTGCATCTTTTCTCACATATTCAAGTTGCATTGGAGTATATTCAGATTGTACTGTTGCATAGATCCACTATGTATGTCTCATGGCTATGCTCAAATTTGAGTCTTTAACACATATATCCACAGTGTATTTTTGCTGTCTATGTTCATATTTGAGTCATATTAGCATGGATCCACAGTGTATGTTTGGAGGCCATGATCCGTATTACTTGACATGGATATTTGAATGTCGACATTTATCCTTTGAGTCATTTTTATTCTGAGTATGGGAATGCCTACCTTAGTGATGATATATTATTGTACTATATTTCCTTGTTTGTTGGCAGGTTTCCGACTGACATGTTCATTGTTCCCTACATACACTCGGCAAAGTATTTTAGCTATTACTCTATTCTAACTTCATACTTTTGTGGGCTCTCTGTTACAAATTATTTTCGTCACCCTTATGACTGTTAATGATGTAATCCTATCTGTTCTCTTTAGAGGGATCAATGGCATGAATTCCTAAGGAAAGAAAGGAGAAGAAATTTACCTAAGAGATGAAATCATATTTTCCTTTATAAAAAACCTAGTAAGGAGGATAATCGCACCTTGTCTAGTTCTAGGGGTGTGACGATCCCAGATCGTCGCATGTTGTACTAAAACTGGTCTGTGACGTCGTTGCACTATGATTAGTTCTAAGGGTGCGATGATTTTTATACGTGGGAAAAATGAGCATCTTCTTGATGCTTCTAGAAGGAGAAGCTTCTATGGTGAGGTGTCCTCCGATCGGTTTGAATCTTACTCGCTTTTCTGATTTAGTGGGATCATCCTAACCTCCTCACCTTATCCTCTTCAGCTTATAAAAGGAGAGGAGCTCTCATGGAAAAATTTAGTTGTTTTGTAGCTTGGGAAATTAGCTTGGATTGAGTTGGCTAGCTTTTGGTGTGAGATTGAGTAATTTTTGTAGCTTTGGGATTTTCTTTGTCACGATAGATTGTTGATCTCAGAATCCATGGAGAAGAAGTGTGTGGGAAGCAAGGAATTGTTGGAAGGGACCTTACAACATCAAGTCATTGGTTGTATTCTCCTTTTTTTCATATTTTAATACAGTGATATATTTCTTTCCCATAAAATTGGTCTTATTTTATTGTATGACTCCTTGATCACATACAAAGGTTTTGTTGAGTATATGTTGTTGATTTCACTTCGATGGCTTATGTATTTTCTACAGGTTCAACATCCCATAAGCCTTGGAACGGAGCGAGGATGACACTAGCGAGGACAAATGACGTTTAAAAGTTATGTCATTTATCTCTTGTTAGTTAGTTTGCTTGATAATTAAAACTTAGGGAAAGTTTTATATCCTGTCTTGTTTTGTTCTAGTTTTGGGGTGAAACTAGGGAGATTCATTTGTGTCCACACTTACCGATTTGTGTGATAACAATGGCTTCATTTTGAATCCTTTTTTTCACATCGATCGTGATGTAATAAATGATTTTAAGTTCGTCTAGTGGGACTACATAAACACAAACTAATATTCATGATGTTAGGCTAATTGCAAAATGATTTTCATGGTTTTTTCTTAATCTAGTGGAGGCACTAAAATCCTAGGTATATTTTCTAGTTTTTGGCATGGAATAGGGATGTTGTATTCATGCATTTAAACTATGGCCAATGGGACATCTTCCATATCATCATATTTATTTTCACCTTCTTTCTCTTCTTTCTCTTCATATTGGTTCAACCCACCAACTAGGTATGTCTTGGGGTCCTTGTTGTCTGCCTCAATTGCAGTGAGTTGGGTCTAGTATTAGTTGTTGGATCCCCCGTGTGTGTTTTTACCCTAGTTGCACCAATTATTGTATTTTCATAATTCCTCACCCTTGCTTTCCCCTTGTGTTTCTTGTCCCTCAACTATTTCTTGAGGGTCCATTTCAATCTCAAACATATCTATTAGGGAAGAAGGTTGTTATTCTTCTATCAAGTCAACAACAACCTTAGGAGGATATCCTTTATTAACTTATAATGGGGTTATCAAATGAAAAAGGGGTGTCATTGTGGTGCATGATAGTTTTGTCTAGTGTGAAGTCCCAAACTAAATGTCCTTCACTACATAAGGTAGTCCTTAAACCTCTATCACTATCCTATGGTTTGTGTTTGGTGTTTGATGACTCCTAGGATTTTTTGTAAGTGGGGCATGGGTCAAAATATCTACTAGCTATGTAACCCCATGGTATAATTATTCTCATTACTATGGGTAAAATCTAGGGCATTTTAGAGAGTATTTTTTTTCCACTACAAGCCCTAGATGTCTAGCCTGCTTCTTTGATTTGACCTGATGAGGTGATGACCTTGAGTTCTTTTCTCTTCCTTTATTACTTTGGTTCTCAATGGATAAGTAATGAGACATGGTACATGATTGGTAATTTTTCAAACTCATCCCATTCATTCAAATTATTCTTTGGGAAAAGGATGAATGTCCATTTCTCAGTAATGTTGGTCCTAACTCTTGGCCATCTATCCACTTATTTTGTGATAGTTTTGGATATGAGGATTAAGGTAAAAAAGCATAATTCAATCCTCTCTACACCTTCCATGATCATCTTGACATAGCTATTGATTTAAGTAGCTTCAAATTTTAACCACTTTTAATCTAATTGGTTGATAATCTTTGTAGGGAACCAAGGAAGATGCCAAGATAACTCCACCATCCTATTATATCATAAAATGAATGCCTTTTCATTGAAATATACATACTCAATATTCTTTTTGGACCTCCATGGTATAAATGTTACTGAAATCAACCCTTTCTCCAATTAACTAAGCCGACAACTTTGTGTTGGTTTTTAGTTGAACATGGAAAAATAAAATAGAGAGTATCCATAGTTAAAAGTTGACATCTTTGAGTAGACATCAATTGTAGCCTCAATAAACTTGTTCAGGAATATTGGACACTAGTTTAGGAACCTACCTTCTGAAAATGCTCAGTTGCTAGCATAATGTCAATATTTCTTTCTTTCTTCTTTTACTTTCTCATTACATAACAATATAGTATTTGATCCATCGTTTTCATGGGAATTCATTTAATGGAGATGATATCATCCCCCATATGTCTTCTATGGGTTCCATGTCATGTGCACAATTCATCATCTCCAAATTTCTTGGCACCCTTTTGTGGTTATAATGTTGTGTTGACCTTTGCCCCATTCACTAAATGAGTTGTGAGGTCATGAACCTGCTCCAACAAGAAAGGGTAAGGCATCTGTCAAGCTAGAGCTTACCCAGATGCACTCTAGAAAAAATGAAATTTATGTAGCATTGCATTAGAGTTGGCAACCCAAAGGTGAGTATGTGAAACAAGTTCAAAAGGGGTGGGACTTTAAGAGGCTACACTTTATCAACCATTTCTATTATTTTTCCTTTGTTGCTCAACTAAACTTTTTGCATGTAGTACACCAATTGTAGGTCTAGGAATTGCTCAAACTTTATGATATTGTGCTCCACGATTAATGTGTATTCCAACTTTCCCTTGAAATATCCCATTTGAATGACTCTAGGGTCGATGTGGGTTCATCCACCACCACTTCCTTGCTTCTTGTTATCATGAAAATATTCACTTTTCCCATGTTCTCTATCATCATATCCATTCTTGTATAAATGATTGACGATCCTTGGATTATATGTTGAATCCTTTCTCATTGGCCTCCACTCTGGTGGATAGGAAAAAAATTGTTCTCACTAGTTCTCAAGCACTTGTCACTTCTTCAACTCTTCAATCTATAGAATGACCTAGCAGGTTGACTGGGTTATTTTATATAAATTCTTGCGTTTAATATTGAGATATAATTACCATAAATTTGAAATGTGATTGTATTGAGTGGTATATGACCATATTTGAGTGCATTTACTATTGATTTTTTTTCATAAATGAGATTAATTATTCCATGAAATAAGCCCTGAAACTGTCAATTGAGCCCTATCTCTTACCCATTAACCTGACTCATGTCATTTCACATTTATGACTCAATTAATTCATTGAGTGAAATTCGAATAATATTAATGTAAACATACTCAATTACTTGACTTTTTTAATTCTGTTTTTAACAAAATAGTGCTATAGCACAACAACGCAACTCAAGGACTCTATATTGGCATGATTTTCTTACTGAATTGACCATTTAGAAATATATTTAACCCTTGAATACAAAGGTGGTGCCTGGATTCTATAAAAAAACTAAAAAAAATCATAAAAACTAACTCCCGACCTTCATTCCCAACTTGACTCAACTAACTAAAGACTCCCAACCATAGTGTTAAGATTTATTCAACTAACATGACTGAAGAAATGGATTATTTGTACGACTAATACATATTGACATGGTGATCTCTTCGATAGGGTCTTTAGATTTTGATCTCCTTACCCCCGTCGCGACCCTCGACATGTGTTCCTTCCAGTGCATTGTTCTTCTGTCCAGTGAACATCTCTTGGAAGCCATGACCGAGGTTTATCCCTTGAAATTGTGTCCTTCAGGAGCATTTTCCTCTTGGAAGCCATGATCAAGAAGAGTTTTTTTTAGCATGGTTTTCTGATTTCAAGATCCTTAAAAAATGAAACCATCTTTGAGCACAGTTCTTGTTCCTGTGTCAAGCTCGTTAAAAAATGAAACCAATTACAAGGATAGTTTTTTTCGTCTTTGTGACAACCTCGTTAAAAAATGAAACAAATATTATGAGCATAGTTCTTGTTTATGCATCAAGCTCGTTAAAAAATGAAATAGAGGTATAGGGATTGAACCTGGATTCTCGAGCATAGTTTTTCTTCTCCGTGGCAAGCTCGTTAAAAAATGAAATAGATTTCTCCCCTCTTTGATTGAGTCAAGTACTTCATTACGTATAGTATTTGAAGCTTCATTTCATCCTCATGTGTCGTTAGATGAAATGAATCTTAGGGGGAAATGCTTACAGCCTCTGGACTTCATGCTGAAGTTAAAGTCAATAGTTTTTTTAAAATGGGGGCTAAGTACCAAGCATCCCTGTGTTATGCATTGGGAATTCCAAGCATAGTTTTATATGGTTCAATATTGTGTAAAAATGAAACCACCTACCTCAAGCAGTGTTTCCTCTGGTTCAAGATTGTGTAAAAATTAAACGGGGACCAACCATAGTTTTGTTTTGTTTTAAGCTTGTGTAAAAATAAAATCTATCCCAAGCATAGTTTTGTTTTGTTTTAAGCTTGTGTAAAAATGAAAACAATCCCGAGCTCAGTCTTTGTTCTTTCTAGTGCTCGTAAATACCTGAGAATGTAACCGAGTAAAATTTTATCACTTTTTCGGACTCGTAAAGGTTATACAAAAAAGGAACCCCCTGGAGTTCCCTTTAATAACTTTTCAGACTCTCTAAACACGAAAAGATTATCGAGCAACCTTGTTCTTTTCATGCTCGTAAAATTATTTGAAGAAAACATCTGATGAGCGGTAGGTTATCACTTTTTCGGTCTCGTCAAATTAACTGATGAAAAAGGACCCGATGGAGTTCTCTTTAAGTGTTTTTCAGACTCTCTAAAATTAAAAAGCTCCTCAGTTTTCTTTCTTTGGACTCATTAAAGAAGCGTCAAAAGACCCATATGGGATTGAACCACTCCTTATTAGGTTTCATTAAACATACTCTGAGGGACTCGTTTGAAGGTTGAGATTACATCACACGCATATGTTATCCTCCTCAATCTTACGTAAAAATAAAGAGGCACTCGCTAGAAATGGTGGGGGGGAATTGGGAAAGAAATTTATCTAAACCGATATTCTATGGAAGAGTCGCTTTTGAACATGACACCCTTTCACTCTCTCTGTGTCTAGGTTGGAAAATTTTCTTTTATCCTGATCATACTCCTTTATAAGATTACAAATTGGTCTATGATTCCTGTTGTTGACTCAGTTTTTCCATGACAGTTGTCGCGCTGTCAATATGTTCAAAGAGAAATTCAACCCGGAAATCCTTCTATTGTGTCAGCCATTTCTGCATTCCTTAAGCCTTCTATTGCATCGACCATCCCTGAATCAGTCCTGAATCACTTATTACTTTGATCTACTTCAAATATTTTTACCTGTTTCATGTCATTGATGGAGGATACATTAAGGCCTTCCTGTGACGAGTCTTTTCCTGCCAACTTCAAATCATTATCCAGGAATTAGACTTAGAAACTAATTGGTACCTTGGAACTTTCATGCCTCTATGGCAGGTTTCCTCGCTTTCGATAGTGGGTTTTCCTTATTGACCCCTGATCGGGAGATTCAGCTGAGTGTTCGACTTCAGCTCATTAATTCACATTCGTTGGATTGTACTAGAGTACCTTGGGTGTCATTGACATTAATGGTGATTTCCCTCACACTTGTTAATATATACACTAATGAACGATAATCAAGTGGTTTCTACCATGTTCGACTTCAGTGCATGTATCAATGTGGTTAGATTCGTACTATAGAGTGGTGGAGATAAAGACCCTTAATCTTTTCTCACATATTCAAGTTGCGTTGGAGTATATTCAGATTATACTATTGCATAGATCCACTGTGTATGTCTCATGGCTATGCTCAAATTTGAGTCTTTAACACATAGATCCACGGTGTATTTTTGGTGGCTATGTTCATATTTGAGTCATATTGGCATGGATCCATAGTGTATGTTTGGTGGCCATGAACCGTATTACTTGACATGGATCTTTGCATGTTGGCATTTATGCTTTGAGTCATTTGTATTATGAGTATGGGAATGCCTACCTTAGTGATGATATATTATTGTATTGTATTTCCTTATTTGTTGGCAGGTTTCCGACTGACATGTTCCTTGTTCCCTACACACACTCGACAAAGTATTTCAACTATCACTATGTTCTAACTTAATACTTTTGGGGGCTCTCTGTTACACATTATTTTCTTCACCCTTATGACCATTAATGATGTAAACCTATCTGTTCTCTTCAGAGGGATCAATGGCCTGAATTCCTAAGGAAAGAAAGGAGAAGAAACTTAACTGAGAGATGAAATCATATTTTTCTTTGTAAAAAACCTAGTAAGGAGGATCATCGCACCCTGTCTAGTTCTAGGGGTGCGACGATCCCAGATCGTCGCATGTTGTAATAAAACTGGTCTACGACATTGTCGCACTCTGCTTAGTTCTAAGGGTGTGATGATTTTTGTACATGGGAAAAATGAGCATCTTCTCGATGCTTCTAGAAGGATAAGCTTCTATGGTGAGGTGGCCTCCGATCAGTTTGAATCTTACTCACTTTTCTGATTTAGTGGGATCATCCTAACCTCCTCACCTTATCCTCTTCAGCTTATAAAAGGAGAGAATCTCTCATGGAAAAAGTTAGTTGTTTTGTAGCTTGGGAAATTAGCTTGGATTGAGTTGGCTAGCTTTTGGTGTGAGCTTGAGTAATTTTTGTAGCTTTGGGATTTTCTTTGTCAAGATAGATTGTTGATCTCATAATCCATGGAGAAGAAGTGTGTGGGAAGCAAGGAATTGTTGGAAGGGACCTTACAACATCAAGGCATTGGTTTTATTCTCATTTTTTTCATATCTTTAATACAATGATATATTTCTTTCCCATAAAATTGGTCTTATTTTATTGTATGACTCCTTGATCACATACATAGGTTTTGTTGAGTATATGTTGTTGATTTCACTTCAGTGGTTTATGTCTTTTTTACAGGTTCAACATCCCATAAGCCTTGGAACGGAGCGAGGATGACACTAGCGAGGAAAAATGACATTTAAAAGTTATGTCATTTATCTCTTGTTAGTTAGTATGCTTGATAATTAAAACTTGTCATTTATCTCTTGTCTTGTTTTGTTCTAGTTTTGGGGTGAAACTAGGGAGATCCATTTGTGTCCGCACTTACCGATTTGTCCGATGACAATGGCTTCATTTTGAATCCTTTTGTTCACATCGATCACGATGTAATAAATGATTTTAATTTCTTCTAGTGGGCCTACATAAACACAAACTAATATTCATGATGTTAGGCTAATTGCACAATGATTTTCATGGTTTTTTCTTAATCTAGTGAAGGCACTGAAATCCTAGGTATATTTTCTAGTTTTTGGGATGGAATAGGGATGTTGTATTCATGCATTTAAACTACACCCAATGGGACATCTTCCATATCTTCATATTTATTTTCACCTTCTTTCTCTTCTTTCTCTTCATATTGGTTCAACCCACCAACTAGGTATGTCTTGGGGTCCTTGTTGTCTCCCTCGATTGCAGTGAGTTGAGTCTAGTCTTGGTTGTTGGATCCCCCGTGTGTGTTTTTATCCTAGTTGCAACAATTATTATATTTTCATAATTCCCCACCCTTTCTTTCCCCTTGTGTTTCTTGTCCCTCAACTATTTCTTGAGGGTCCATTTCAATCTCAAACATATCTATTAGGGAAGAAGGTTGTTATTCTTCTATCAAGTCAGCAACAACCTTAGGAGGATATCCTTTATTAACTTATAATGGGGTTATCAAATGAAAAAGGGGTGTCATTGTCGTGCTTGATAGTTTTGTCTAGTGTGAAGTCCCAAATTAAATGTCCTTCCCTACATAAGCTAGTCCTTAAACCTCTATCACTATCCTCTGGTTTGTGTTTGGGGTTTGATGACTCCTAGGATTTTTTGTAAGTGGGGTATGAGTCAAAATCTCTACTAGTTATGTAACCCCATGGTACAATTATTCTCATGTCTAGATATCCTACTATGGGTAAACTCTAGGGAATTTTAGAGAGTGCTTTTTTTCCACTAGAAGCCCTAGATCTCTAGCCTTCTTCTTTGATTTGGCCTGATGAGATGATGACCTCGAGTTCTTTTCTTTTCCTTTATTACTTTGGTTCTCAATGGATAAGTAATGAGACATGGTACATGATTGGTAATTTTTCAAACTCACCCCATTCATTCAAATTCTTCTTTGGGAAAAGGAAGAATGTCCATTTCTCGGTAATGTTGGTCCTAACTCTTGGCCATCTATCCACTTATTTTGTGATAGTTTTGGATATGAGGATTAAGGTAAAAAGGCACAACTCAATCCTCTCTACACCTTCCATGATCATCTTGGCATAGCTATTACTTTAAATAGCTTCAAATTTTAACCACTTTTAATCTAAGTGGTTGATAATCTTTGTGGGGAACCAAGGAAGATGCCAAGCTACCTCCATCATCCTATTATATCATAAAATGAATGCCTTTTCATTGAAATATACATATTCATTATTATTTTTGGACCTCCATGGAATAAATGTTATTGAAATCAACCCTTTCTCCAATTAACTAATCCGACAACCTTGCATTGGTTCTCAGTTGAACATGGAAAAATAAAATAGAGAGTATCCATGGTTAAAAGTTGACATCTTTGAGTGGGCATCAATTGTAGCCTCTATAAACTTGTTCAGGAATATTGGACACTAGTTTAGGAACCTACCTTCTGAAAATGCTCACTTGCTAGCATAATGTCAATATTTCTTTATTTCTTCTTTTACTTTCTCATTACATAACAAGATAGTATTTGGTCCATCATTTTCATGGGAATTCATTTAATGGAGATGATATCATCCCCCATATGTCCTCTATGGGTTCCATGTCATGTGCACAATTCATCATCTCCAAATTTCTTGGCACTCTTTTGTGGTTATAATGTTGTGTTGACCTTTTCCCCATTCACTAATTGAGTTGTGAGGTCATGAACATGCTCCAACAAGAAAGGGTAAGGCCTGCCAAGCTAGAGCTTACTCGGATGCACTCTATAAAAAATGAAATTTATGTAGCGTTGCATTAGAGTTGGCAACCCAAAGGTGGGTATGTGAAACAAGTTCAAAAGGGATGGGACTTTAAGAGGCTACACTTTATCAACCATTTCTATTATTTTTCCTTTGTTGCTCAACTAAACTTTTTGCATGTAGTACACCAATTGTAGGTCTAGGAATTGCTCAAACTTTATGAAATTGTGCTCCACGATTAAGGTGTATTCCAACTTTCCCTTGAAATATCCCATTTGAATGACTCTAGGGTCAATGTGGGTTCATCCACCACCACTTCCTTGCTTCTTGTTATCATGCAAATATTCGCTTTTCCCATGTTCTCTATCATCGGATCCATTCTTGTATAAATGATTGACAATCCTTGGATTATATGTTGAATCCTTGCTCATTGGCCTCCACTCTGGTTCATAGGAGAAAAAAAAATTCTGACTAGTTCTCAAGAACTTGTCACTTCTTCAACTCTTCAATCTACAAAATGACCTAGCAGGTAGACTAGGTTATCTTATATAAATTGTTGTGTTTAATATTGAGATATAATAACCATAAATTTGATATGTGATTGTATTGAGTGGTATATGACCATATTTGAGTGCATTTACTATTGATTTTTTTTCATAACTGAGATTAATTATTCCATTAAATAAGACTTGAAACTGTCAATTGAGCCCTATCTCTTACCCATTAACTTGACTCATGTCATTTCACATTTATGACTCAATTAATTCATTGAGTGAAATTCGAATAATATTAATGTAAACATACTCAATTACTTGACTTTTCAATTTTTTTTTTAACAAAATAGTGCTATAGCACAACAATGCAACTCAAGGACTCTATATTGGCATGATTTTCTTACCGAATTGACCATTTAGAAATATATTTAACCCTTGAATACAAAGGTGGTGCCTGGATTCTATTAAAAAACTAAAAAAAATCATAAAAACTAACTCCTGACCTTCATTCCCAACTTGACTCAACTAACTAAAGACTCCCAACCATAGTGTTAATATTTATTCAACTAACATGACTGAAGTAAATGGATTATTTGTACGACTAATACCTATTGAATTGAAAAAAATAAATAAACATAAGAAACAATAATATATAGTTCTCCCTTTTTGGAGCATTTCAACTTGGCGGAGAAGTGAAACGTTTCAAGTTAGAACCATTCACCCACCCCTCTTGGAGTGTTCCATTAAGCTAGGACAACTTCATCAGCCTTGAATCCTTGATGGAAATGACTAGAAAAGGTCATAGCCAATGCATCTACAACTTGATAGGGTGCTTGAGGTACATGATATTATAGAGTAGTACCAAGTTTCCTTTCTCAAAGTTCTTGTTCTTATGGAAATCATGCCATTCTTTCTACCACTCTTTCTTAATCATCTAGCATTATTGTGTTAAGAAGTGATCTTCCTCTAATTCCATTAACTTGGAAAGTTGGCTCCGGATTGATTCTTCCTCTAATATTTTTATAGATTGAGGAATCAATAGTATATATATTATAAATTATACATGTACTACCACCTCTTTCTCATATACCATACCAAATTGAGAGGATTGTATTTCATAAACGTTTTTGTTGTAGTCTAGTTTCCTAGAATATCACTTGTATCTACTCATCCCAGCCATTGTAGTTAACGACCAAAACTGTGGTCAATCCCTACTCCAATATCTTATTAAATGACTCAACCATCTCATTGGCTTTTTCATGATAGGGGCTTCTAGCCTAATGCTACACCATAAATTATTGAGTTAATTTTATATAGTGTTTCTCATGAAATGTTTACCTTGACCAATCATTAAATTTTTGGGACAGTCAAACCTAGATATAATATTTTCAAAGATGAATATTATGGTTGCATGCATGCTATAGTCTCAGGTTGGTGTTCCCTCTATCAATTTGGTAAGATAAATTGTCATGGTGATAATGTATTTCTTCCTAGAGTTCCTAGTAGGAGGATTAATGAATCCAATGATGTCCACTACCCATTTCTTAAAGGTTTGCAATGCATATACTAGGTGTAGTGGTATCTCATCCTTCCTGGAAGGTCATTCTATTCACTATTAGACATCGTAAGACTTAGCATATTATTTTTCATCCTTGAATACTATAGGCCACCATAATAATTTCCAAGCTACAACCTTTCCTTTTTAGTGGCCTCCTACCACCTTACTATGAATTCCCCATAGGATTCCTCTATGGTCATCATACATAATGCACTATTGGATTATCCCATCTATGCCTTACTTATATAACTAACTTGCAATCAATTGATAGTCCAGAACTTTGACAAATAGTTGTTTCTTTTGTATGGTGAAGTATCCTTGAGGGACAACTCACATATTCAAGAATATGGTGATGTCTTCCAAGTATTCTAATACCACTTCCGCTCTAAACAAGTCGAATTCTAGAAATTAGTCTTCAGGTTACTCTTTTAACTCTCTAATATCCACTCTAGATAGGTTTTCTAGCCTAATAATAGTCCTTCCAAGATTAACCACGACCCAAAAAATAAACTCTTGAAATAGTAGCAAGCAACTCTGAATGTGACCTTCTAAAACAAGCCTTTTTACCAACTACTTGAGTGCAAATTGATCCATGAAGAATTTAAAATTCCCTCCAAGCATCTAGTTCATGAATTTATGAGATGAATATTTCATTTCCAACCCTTATCCTTCAATGGTTTTGAGTTTGGCCTTGGATAGATTCTTAAAAGAAAATTATATTCTATGATCTAATTGTCCCTCTCCAATATATGGTAGTATTTCTCCAAAATCAATGCTTGAGGCATCAACAAGTACATGAATTTTGATGGTCCAATCTAGACAAACTAGTATTGGTACACTTTCCATATTTTATTTTATAATGTTTAGGAAGAATCAACATTCTACAGTATAGAAAAATTCTTTCATCTTGTTCAATAGTCACTCCATAGATTTTGTGATAGTGGAATTCCAATTGATAAATATTTGGTGGTATGTAGTGTGTCCTAGAGTCAACCACAGTGTATGAATGTTGGTTGAATCCTCCAGATTGACAATACACACTATTTTTGTTGGATTCATAAGAACCCCATCCTTGGAAACAACATGGCCTAGTATCATGCCAAACGACGTGCAAAATAAGCACTTCTTCAAGTTCAGGGAGATCTACAACTACCGCAACTTATAAAAATCAATCATGACATTGCAAGATGATCCTTTAGTATACTATATATGATCCAATCATCCAAATAAACTTATAGGAACTTGTGAATGTACTCTCTGAGGGTGTTATTACTATTCTAGAAAATACTTTTGGGTCATTCTTGAGGCCAAATGGTGTGACTTTGTAAGCATAGGAACCCCACTCTATGGTAAAATTTATTTTCTTCTAGTCTTCTAGTTGGAACCTAAAGTTTTGGGTTCAGTTGTGCATGCATGCACAAACAAATTTATGCGTGCTCATTACACATTTTTGCATGCACCTAAGGAAATGCATTAGGAATGACATAGAGTGTGCGCTAGACCAAGGTTTTTTAGTTGCACACCAATATTAAAGTCTACCAAGCATGTGTTGGTTTGAGTTTTATCAGTTGCACCAAAAACCAAGAAGATGCCCTCCATAATAAAGAAAGGAATCATCAAGAAATATCCCCAAATGATTAGTACTAGTAGAGTACGAGCACATGGGACGACCAAAGGACGAGTTGGACAGATAATTAATATTTCTATTGATACATAAAGTCTACATGGAGCGTTGGCAGACACTAGAAGCGTGTGAAGTAGTCATACAAATGAGTGGATCAAAGAAGAAAGTGACAACAATCCCTAATAGAGAAAGATTCAAAAATAATCACTAACATCATATATAGGGCTGGTAAGACTAGTTAGAGATTGAGGAAAAGAGAGTCATTGAGTCTTCAATATTGATCTCGCTCTGAGCTTGTCGTAATTTTCTAATGCTTTGAATATATTTTTGTGTTTGTGTATGTCTGAGTGTTGAGAAAAGGCGCATTATGCAATATGTTGTAATTCTGAGGATTTATATAAGGAAGATATAAAGTTTTATGTTTTTCATATGTATATTTCCTGCACAATGTATATCTCTAATGCGATGAAACAGTTCCAGTAATAAATATGTGACAGTTCTGATCCATTTTGTGTCTGTCATGGATGAGTTGATTATGTGTCTGTATTTTTTTAATTATTAGTCCTAATAATTTGCCAAATATGAGTTGCATGAATGCCAATCTTGATCAATCTTCATGTATTTATTCTTCATCCCTGTCATAAGACCTTATGGTCTCTGTAATCCTCTCTACATCTCAGGTGAGACCTTACACAATCTTGGTTGAGGATTGATATGCTGATGCTATGGGGTTTTTGTTGGACAACTCCTGGAATAACCTTGGCTCTAAACTCCCCAATGTCAAGAAGGATGCGCACAAAAGTGGATTAAAATGCCCAAATAATGGTTCTTTTGTCAAGACTTGAAAGTCTTTCTAGGAACAATGAAGGAAATAAATGAGGTGGCATCCCACTAAAGAGGAAATTCAAGACTGGGTGGAGGCAAAAGAACATGAGTTTTCCATGCAAGAGACTCAAGGATTGAGGGTGAGTTAAAAGCAATGGACAGATAGGCACCTTTACTTGGATATGAATGAGATTTTCTTTGTTGAATTTCCTTGCCTATTGGATGAATTGATAAAAAGGAAAGTTGCTACCAATTCCCTAGTGTGGTCATTGGAGCCAGTGTGTTAAGTACCAAAGATATTTGAATACAATCACCACACAATATATATGAAAAAATATAGCAAACCACCACTTTATTATATCAAACCCTTAGGGTAGGGAAAAACCATACAATGGATCTTACTATGGAAGGGATCCTCTCCTGTTCACTTGCCTCTTTAAGGGGGAATCCTCCTATTGAGATACCACTCCAAAATGTGATAAATTCTACACCCCTTAGATGTTGCATACTGACACAACCTAAGAAGAAGATGAAAGGCATAGAATTGGTGAGTTGATAAGAAGAGAGGATGGAACACATAGTAGTAGTGCATTGTTTGGAGAGGGAGATTACATGTGAAGTGGTAGTTCATAGATCAAACCAGGAAACAATGCACATATTTGTAGTGCGTAGGTCGGTCTGGGAGACAGAGCGCACATTTGTGGTGTGGAGTTAGGACAGGAAAGTAGAGTGCAGCGTGTTGGTGCATCAAAAGAAGGGGAGGATGAAGTCTCCCCTAGTGGCGGGGGAGACAAATTGATGATAGTAGATGGTTTTTTGCAGCTGGAAGTAGATAACTCTCTGGGTCACCTTGTGAGAAGTTTCAGAACAAGATGGACTTACCCCCCTTTGTACCACCTGTTGAGCACTCAACACACCCTAAAAAATCTATGAAAATTTTCTTTTTTGGGTACCACTCAATATTCTTTGCCGACTGTCTCCACGAATTGGTGACCCGGAGTTTCCTCGACTCACTTGAGAAATTTAGCATCGACAAAAGATAAAGGTGGTGAGAATAATTTGGAAAGTCAAGGTAGTTGAGTACCAACCTTCATCGGCGTCGGCCGATGAAAGCATTTATTTCCCACGAACAAACTCAAGAACAATTTCACCGAAGGCTGATCCATTCAGTTTTGGCAGAAAAAAGTGTAATAATAAACACCACTCAGAGGTAAGGAGTAAAAAGTCGAGCCCCGATCCCTACACCAGAGTGATGTGATGCAACAAGACATTTTACCTCCTTATGTGGCATATATGCCACATTCAAAGATGGTAGTTAATTCATAGATCGTGCATTAGTTACTAATTCATGCACGGATCAAAAGGATCCATTCAACCCATCGATACAATTTATCTTCTCCCGTGCCTCCATCGTCAACTAGTTAAGGTTTATTTGCAGAAATTCGAGGGTAATTTATTTTGAGTTTACATTTATTACTTGTATTAACTGATCAATATGACTGATAGTGCCTCTCTAGTTATATCTTGTTCAATTCATTGTGCATGGTCCCATTCTACGTATCAATAAATTCAGAACAAACAGAAGAGTGAAGCCAACAACCCAGAAGAAAATGCCCAAAGTTCAATGAGTATTAAGAAATTATCATAGAAAGCGTTACATGTATGTATCTGCTAATGTTTTTCATGCATTTCATTGTTACATGTTTGCACCCAATGTTGATGTGTACATATGTTCAAATAACATTTTAAATTGTAGGAATAATGCCTCTGAAGAATCCTTCCACCAGGAAATCCTCAAGAGCCCCTAAGCTGCAAGAATCAGAAGTAGGAGAAGGCTCCTCCCCATTAGTTGTGAGATAATTAGAATTCGCTCCCAAGCTAGTGTCTTTCATTAAGAGAATCACCAAGGATCCCTTTGTCCAACCCCTAACTTTTGGAGATACAGAGTCAAGTATCAGAGCCAAGATGGCATTTCCTCGCTGAGAAGAAGTTTTCAAGAAAATCAATAAAGAAGAACCCTTCGAATATACCCCGCATAGCGATCCTGAAACAAGGAAACTCGATGATCAAGTCCTCCCCAACATTCACAAAGCTTATCTGCACATGGTGGCAAGACAGTCTCCAGTATTTCCTTGCACCAATCTCCTGAAGTGGATTATTGACCACACTGACACCCAAAAATGTTTTATCAATGATGATAACGGTGAATGCATCTGAGTCTTCCTGCAATCAGAGTTTTAGAGTTACTATAAGCTCAAATATTCCGAGCTAAAGATGAGCACCGATTTCATCTTGAGTTTCTATGTGTCACATGAGACCAGCAAAATCATGTCGTCTTGGTGGAGAGAAGACAAAAAATTCACAAACCAGACTGTTGGCTGGTATCCAACAACCAATCTCAGGGAACCATACATATATCTCATGGATCTACTCTATAGGTTACAAGGGGAGAAAGACTGCTCCTAATTCTCAAATGCTTGGATGCCTCTGGGTTTTACAGTCACCATTTCAGGCACAACCTTCAATTGGGGTGTTGTCATCTCCAAGCAGTTGAGCACCTGCATAAAACATGCTCAGGTGCCAAAGGAGGGAGATACCCCTGCCTTCTACATGGAATCATATCTACTGGACGTCATCCGTGCCAGGAACGCTTTTTCCAGGATGAACCTTAATTGGCACTCTTCGAAGCTCATGGTCCATGTATACTTCCACATCCTATGGGAAAACAGGTACAAGAAATCCTATACTGTTATCTGTGATCAGTTTATTGCATGCACGTACTTCTTGCTCTTCAAGAAAGAATGCCCTAGATTGTCAGATGAAGCAAAGAAGGCTATAACCAAAATTGGCCACTGGTATTTAGATGAACGAGAAACCTACAACAGGGTTTTCGGCGCCACAGGGGCACCCCACTTATTACCCATTTATGTTCCCGTCTGGCTAGTGTTAGGGGAAATTTGCTTTCAAACCATCCTGCAAGGATACAATGCAAATTTAGTAAAGGACAAGAAGCAGGCTTTCATATCAAATTTTGCATGGTCAAAGATACCGTGCATGGAAAATTACTCGGTCTAGGTCAATTGGAATTTCATTTCCAAACTGGTCGATTTCGCAAACACGTTCCCAAGGGATTGGTTCTATAGCACACGTCGCAGTTATCATCTTGATGGACCTATGCCCATTACCAATTCGAGGATGAAATATTTACTGAGAATTCCCAAGACTGGAATGTGGTGGCATCCAAGAAAGTTGATCCTCAAGGAACCAGTTTTAGAGCTATGAGCCACGAAGAACATGCAACATTTCTGGAGCAGGCAGTTCAAGAAGTTAGCTGACACCTGGGAGGAGAAGTTTCATATGAATTGGATGAAGAAATAAGTGATCCCAAAGAAGACATTGAAGCTGTCGGAACTCACCAAGAATCCTCGGTACAAATCAAGGACCTCCCAAAAGATCAAGCTGCACAAGAAAGGGGCATGTTGTTACTTCAGCAAACCAAGTTGTTGACGAAATGGATGTGGGATGACTTGTATATTTTCATAGGACCTACAACCTCAACTAATGTTCAAAGTATCCCGACGGAGTCAAATGATCCTGGGTCCATAGTCCCCAATAATGCCCATGGGTTACACAACCCTAAACCTGCAACATCGTCGATCGATCCTTCAGAAGAAGGGACAAATCAACTAGATACAGGTCAGGTTTCAATAGAGACACAAGCGCCCCATTCCTTGAGCACTCTTATACATATTTACAGCGACGACGAGAGTCTGGAACCCGCTCATGGCACCCTGGTGTGAGCTCAAGAGGAAAAGGGTCCCGAGAAAACCAATTCCCCTAAGCCCGAGGTCCAACAAAAGCAAGCCTTACAAATGGAAATACGGTCCGAAGGTGGCCTCGACACAAAAGAATCTAACAGATAGGAAGCAAAAGAAAGACCGAGTGGTGAAACTCCATAAAATAAAATTGACATTTCTACGGCCGACGAGAAAGTAAGAAATGAGTCTTTACCTGATGCCTCCATTACGCCCAATATTCAAGTCCTAGACGAACGAAAAGTAAAGGTCGGATCCACAAAATAGAGTGAAGAAATTCGAGAACCCACTCGTGAGAAAATATACACCGCGGGTAGCTTGAGAAACAACCTCTCATGGGGAGATCAACAGATACCAGAACCGGTAGACGAAGTAGCAGACATCTATGCGATCTCATATGATCAAAAGAGGAAGGCTATTGTTCAAAGGACTGTGAAAAGGTGAAGGATCACTTTGGATCAATCCATCTTGGTTACCACAAAAGAGAACTTAATCAACATTGCAGATGCTCGCATGTCTAAACTGATCGGCATAGGAAAATCCCTCTCATATGTCGCTCAGGACAGAGCTAGGAGAGATGAAAAGGAACTAGCCGACACCTGAGAGGAGCTCAAACATATCCGCCATCTTATCAAATACTATAAAGGAGCTACACACACCATCGTGTATCTGAAGGAAGATTTCAACGAAGTTTATAACGAGTTCAAGAAGGAAAGGCACCTGTTAACCGAGAACATAGTCGAGTTCCAAGAGGATACTCTCATGGCACTCGCGACATGTAAAGAGATGGAAAGGTGGCACAAAAAGGCACAAAAAGTGGTAGAGAGACTCGAATACATTGAGGTTGTTCAGTAGGGTCGAGAAAAGGAAAATCATGGCATTCGTCTGGTTGGAAAAATTAGTCTCGAATGCATGAAGAAATTCGTCGAATACTGGGAGAAGATGACCTGGGACCCACATCAAGAAATACAAAAGCAATGGGATGAGTGCCAGAAACACTGGGGTAAAATTAATAAAGTAATGAAATATTTCGGTCTCCCTGAATTCGACACCCCCAATGAATTCACTAACCTGAGCGATGTGTTCAAGATGCACTCCATACAAGACTTGCTTTGGGCCGAAGAGTGTGAAAAGGTCACCAATGCAAAGTCAGGGCAAGTGCAACAATTCGGAGGACACCTGATCAGAGCTCGAGCCATTCTACAATAGCTGAACTCCAGTTTGGTAACGTACCAAACAGATGCAGTAGATATCAGAGGAGTATATGTTTCCCCTATGGAACAACACAGGTTCCCATGGGCTCAAACCTGTGAAGATATATTTATCAGTTGGTTTGAATATGAAAGAAGTCACCCTTTTCAAGAGACATCTCAGGTGGATTGTTGAAAGAAAATGTTGGATGAACGTGCCACGTGGAAATTTTTGTTTGGCTTGAATTGTGTTTAGTTGTTAATTATAGTTGAATTTTATATTGTAAATAGAGACATCGACCGATTAACTAGAGGTCGATGGTTGTTGTAAGAACTATTTATTTTCGGGTTTGTTGATAATTATTTTGAGACTACTATGAATTGAGAAGTCCTTCTGGACCAAAGACAAGATATTTTCGATAGATGTATGTTATTGGAGTTGGAGAATAATTAATTCCTATCCTGTTCCAAGAATGATGCAGTAAATGAGTAAGAGCAATCGATTCTATTGTCAAGTTATCTGGTGCAATGTTTTGGTGTTCTTTGCTTTAATGATGAAGATAAATCATTGTGTTTTTATGTAATGAATGTTATGGTAGATGAATTATTTTTCTTTCCATGATCTTGGTTACATATGTTTTTATTCTTTTTGTTAGTTAGATTCTCAGGCAGTAATTGGATGCTCATTTGGTTAATGTATTATTACTAGGCCCTTTGGTATAGAATTACTGTCTGCATGTTTGAGCAATGGGTTATCCCAAACTCTGCCCCTTCCCAGTAGTTGAAATTCAATCTTGTTGCTTGTCAAGTTGGCTTATGCTGGCTTGCGTCTCTCAAACCATCCCCACTCAAGAGAAAATATAGAAAATAACGGTCCTACTTGAAGGGAGAACCTTCATAAGAAAACACAAAGCCCATCGATAAATTGGCCGGATCACAAGATATGGAGAACCATTCCATCTCAAACCTTGCAAAGTCTAATTGGGCCTTGGTGGATGGTTTGGTTCTTACTGTTGAATCAAAAGGATTTAAGACACATCAAAAAAATTGGCACTAGAAGGAGGGCCTGAGAATGAATGGCTGAAATATATAACTTATATAACATTTCGAACAGTCTACAGATTCGTAACAGTCCACATGCATGGCTAGTCATCCAACAGACAACCCACACTTACTGAGTACTCCCGAAATGGGTAACTCACCCAAGTCCGAGGAAGAACCTTTTTACCCTGAAATACCCTACGCCCTCCCTGACGAGGAAGTGAATCAATTCAGGAGAATCAACAGAGCCTACGCCTGACAAATCAGCGCATTGTCCTTAAATCCCATTCTCCCTCGAAGAAAACAACAAAGTAGACTGGTGGTTAGCACTCCCGATGAATTTTTCGTACACTTCGTCGAAGACTTAATAGACTTCCTGATCACTAAAATCCAAGAACCTCTTGATCTCATCCCTAAAATGCCAGCCAGTGACATCCCCAAGTGTGACGACTCTTCGGAAGAAGAAGAGATTGACTCCGACTCTGAAGATATGGAAGTGAACAATGGTCGTGAGGAGAAAAGAGAACTTCCACTTCAATACAACCATCCTTGGTTGGCCGGAGATGTTGTGGCCATCCCTGGACGAGTACACAATCTTCCCCAACACCCGGAAAAGCTGCTCCCAAAGTTCAACTTTGAAACTTCAGGCTTGCCTGAAGATCATATCAAGAAATTCATACTTGCGATTAGACTTATGAATGTTCAACATGAAGACATAGTATGTATACTTTTTCCCTACACGTTTGAAAAGTCTGCTTCCACCTGGTATTTTAATTTGCTGGTAGGATCTATAACTAGCTGGACTAAATTCCAAAAAGATTTTCTAGACAAATTTGCGGAAGAAACTACTACAGGAGCCCTGATGGATGAGTTGTTCACAGCCACCATGACCCCAAAAGAAAGGGTCAAGGATTTCAATCAAAGATTCAAGACCATCTTAAACAAGTTCCAGCCCACGACGAAACCCACTCAAGAATTGCATATTGAGGTTTATGCCAACGCGCTTTCAGCTTCCATTTCCATGTTCGTTAAAAGAGCCGCCAAGAAAATCCTTGCAGAGAATTTCGAAGAGGCCAAGACGATAGAATTTCAGATGAAAGGATGTAAAGAAGGCCAAGCCTCTCTAGTAAGGAAAGAAAGTCAACCCCCTCCTAGGAGAGGACTCCTTTTGATAATGTTGTCGGGGAAACCGGCTGAACAAACTCCTGATAAAGATAATGGAGATATAAAAGATCTGCAGTGCATGGTCAAGAAACTATCAAATGAGATTATAGACATAAAAAGAAGCGCAGGGGAAGGAAACCAAGGTCAAAGACCCTATAAGCCTTTCTTTAAAAGAAATAAGCCTTTCAAAGTAATTAAGCCTCCCCCAGCCAACCTAAACATTGACCTAGGGAATGTTGCATCTTATTCTTTTTGCACCTATCACCAGGAGAGCCACTCTGAAAGAGAATTCCCTCAATGGGTCCACGCCATGAACTTAATGGCCAAGCATTTTATGGATGAAGTCTCACTAACCGAATAGTCAAGCAGTTCGACCATTAATATTTCTGATTAGGAAGAAGCTGACCCACAATGAGACACAACCATGTTGATATGGGATCCTGACATGATCGCGTCTTCGGATGATTTGTTTGGGTCTCGAGAACAACCCACGAATTTTTTGGTAGTTCATATGCATAGTAAAGGTCAACCTGACTCAAAAAATGTCGACGCCGCCTGGGCCCAACAAAGTAAGTTAACTCCTGATCACCTGAAAATACCTTTCTCTGCCGGTGAAAAGCCTATAAGCATCCATACCAAGGAATTTCCCAAGATGGATTACAACGTAGTCAAATATTTGAAAAATATGAAGACTAATATATCAGTTATGGATATATGTAGGATTCCTCAACAAAAAGATTTTCTATTGCAAGCTCTGAGATTGGTAGAAGACCTGACTACAGGAAACATCCAGAAGAAGGATCTATCCTTGACTGATTTGGCAAGCAAGCCAACCATAAATACCTAATCAGAAGGAAGGAAGGAGAATCCTTTTATACCACCTTTCCTTTTAACATTCGAAGTTTTTAACATGAATCTTCACAATTGCTTGGTAGATTCTGGGGCGTCCTCTAATGTAATGCCCTTGGCCGTTTGTAATAAACTGGGTGTTTTCCATCTCAAAAGTGATAAGCATGTCATACAACTAGACATAATGCAAGTCAAAGTTATGGGAGAACTCAAAGATGTAATGATCAGGATAGCGACACATCCTAATTTCGTGCAAATAATTGACATCATTGTAGTAAATATCCTAGAGGCATATGGACTACTATTGAGTCGTGACTGGTCCGAGAAGATGAATGGGTATTTTAGCACAAATTGGGCACACCTTTGGTTACCACTAAAGGGATAAAATAGCATGATCAGAATTGACGAAGAAATACATCTGAAGCATAGGATCACTGACCTAGAAACCCCGAACGAACCCACGTCTACCGATTTCCTGGTATTGGCCAATTACTGTTAAGAACCAAATACCAATATAGCATAGAAAAACCTCAGAATAAGTCCTCAATGCCTTGAAAAAGAGATAAATTCAGATAATAAGCCTCTTCGAGGGGGAAACCTCCTTATGCCCACATAAATGTACAATTACAAGATGATTCAAAATGAAAATGTTTCCTTGGTATATATAGGAGACTAGGAGGTATAATTACAACTAATGGACTAAAGCTGACATAAATAAAATAACATTACTAATATAATATTCCCCAATTAAGGGGTAATGAGCCACTATTTAGGGCTTAACATGCCCCTCCCCTTGAGACAAGGGTTGTTCGCAACGCTTGAGTAAGTTTGGATGCTTTTGTATAAAAGACTCATCTTCCCAAGTGGAATCTTCAGCCGGTAGTTTCCTCCATTTAATGAGATACTATGAATTGGATCTATTCCTTAGCTAGCGAATTCTTGTGTCAGTGATGTCTTCATGATCCAATATGATTTTTCCTTCCTCGTCAAGTTCTGGCAATATAGTTTGAACTAGGATCTTGTCACCTATAACCTTCTTTAAGCATGAAACATGGAAAACTGGGTGTACTCGTGAAGATGCAGGTAAATCCAATTTGTATACCATAGTACCAATCTTTTGCAACACCTTATAAGGGCCATAATACTTTGGTGA
>ML785164.1:229135-261936 GCA_009831015.1 Picea engelmannii
TTTGTATGGTTGTAGTCTTAAAAACACCCAATCCCCTACTTCAAAACTTCTTTCACTACGATGTTGATCTGCTTGTTGTTTCATACGATTTTGTGCCATGGTCAGGTTGTCCTTTAATATTTGGAGAACTTATTGTTGATGCTTGATGTGATCTTCCATTACTTTAACCTTAGATTTTTATTTTAGAGAAGAAGTGATGGAAGGAGGGTGGTATCCATAGAGTGCCATAAATGGTGTCATTTTTGTTGCAGTATGAAAGGAAGTGTTATACCACCATTCTACCAAGGGTAACCATTTGAACCATTGTGTTTGTTTATCAAAGACGAAGCAACGAAGGTAGCCATCCAGAAATTTGTTCACTATCTTGGTTTGTCCATCAGATTGATGATGATAGGATGAGCTATGAGCCAATTGAGTACCCAAACAAGAAAATAATTCTGTCCAAAAATGTCCAGTGAAGATGGGATCTCTGTCACTGACAATAATATTTGGGCTTCCATGTAGATTTTGAACTGTCTCCATGAATGCGGTGGCAACTGTACTAGCTTTGAAGGGATGAGAGAGTGCACAAAAGTGTGCGTACTTGGTCATTCTATCAACAATCACCATGATGACACTCTTTCCTTCAGACTTCGGTAATCATGTGATGAAATCCATGGAAACCTCCTCCTAGTGCTAACTTGGGATGGCTAATGGTTGTAAAAGACCTGGGGTCTTAATTGTTACCACCTTATTTTGTTGGCAAACCAAACATTCTACCACAAACCTTTGAACATCATTTTTAAGGCCATCCCAAAAAAATTCCATCTTGACCCTATGGTAGGTTTTTAAAAATCCCAATTGCCCTCCTATTGGAGAGGTGTGCAATTCCAATAGTAACTTTTGTTCGAGTTGGGATTTCCTACATAAATATAAGCAATATTTGTACCATAGTGAATCATTTTTCCATGTAAATGTATGTGATGTACTGGAATCTTGTTGCAACCTTTGAATGAGAGTCCACACCTTTTTGTCATTCTTCCATTCATCCCTTGCTTCTATTATCCAATTGGGTTGGATGATCGAAATAGCACAGAGAAAGACCTCAACATATTCATCCTTCCTTGAGAGTTCATTTGCCACAACATTTTGATTCCCTTTTTTATAGACAATTTCAAAATCATAACCCAATATCTTGGTTGCCCATTTTTGTTGTTCTTTTGAAGATAGTCTTTGTTCCAAGAAGTATTTAAGACTATCATGATTTGTTTTGACCTTGAAGTGCCTACCTATTAGGTAAGGATGTCATTTCGTCAATTCATGTAGTATTGCCATCATTTCCTTCTCATAAATGAGTTTGTGTAAGTCCTTTCCCTTGAATGGTCAACTTTTGAAAGCCAGGGGCCTTCCTTCTTGCATTAGGACAAAACCAATTCCATTTCCCGAGGCATCACATTCAACAATAAAGGTTTTTGTGAAGTCTGGAGTGGTCAATATAGGAGCTTTGCACATCACCTCTTTAAGTTATTCAAAAGCTTTAGTTTCCTCTGGAGTCCATGAAAATGCATCCTTCTTAGTTAGTGTCGTTAAAGGTGTTGTTATTCTTCCATAGTGTTGAACAAACTTGTGATAGTAACTTGTCAAACCCAAAAATCCTCTAAGATTCTTCAATGTTTTGGGAATCGGCCAGTCCATCATGGCCTTCATATTGTTAGGGTCTACCTTGACACCTTCATGAGATACAATATGACCCAAATAGTCTACCTCCTTCAATCCAAAGAAACATTTGGATGGTTTTTCATATAGTTGTTGCTCCTTTAGTAGCTGTAGCACCTTGTCAACATATCGCACATGATCCCCCCAAGACTTTCTATAGATTCGTATATCATCAAAAAATACTAACACAAATTTTCAAAGGAAGGGCTTGAAAATGGAATTCATCAACCCTTGGAATGTGGAAGGTTCATTTGTAAGGCCAAAAGGCATGACCAAAAATTCATAATGGCCTTCATGAGTTCAGAATGTTGTTTTGGGATATATTCTTCCTTCATTCTAATCTAATGATACCCTGAAAGAAGATACAACTTTGTGAAATAAATTGCTCCATGTAGTTCATCTAACAATTCATCAATGACGGGAATAGGAAACTTATCTTTAATAGTGATCTTTTTGAGCTCTCTATAATCTGGACACATATGCCATGAGCCATCTTTCTTGAATACCATTACTACCGGTGTAGAGTAGGAACTTTGGCTAGGTATAATAATGCCATCCTCTAACATTTCTTCAACCATGAGCTCAATTTCACTCTTCTGGGCATAAGGATATTTGTATGGTCTGATGTTAGGAGGAACACTCCCAGGAATTAGGTGAATATCATGATTATGATTTTTAGTGGGTGGAAGACCTTTGGGAATACCTTTAAATACTTTGGAATGTTTATCAATGATCCCTTGGAGATCTAGAGAAATATATGTCTTAGATGTTTGAACATCTAGTGAGCATAGTTGTGCAATAACACCTTGATGCCCCCTTTTCAATAATTTTTTCATGCCATTAGATATTATCACCTTATCGAGTTTCCCTGTGATACCTCTAAACTCAATTTCTTTTCCTTCCAATGAAAATTTCATGAAAAGTTCTTGAAAATTAAAATCCATTGTTTCTAATGATTGTAACCATTGGATTCCTAGTACAACATCAGCACCACCCATGGGTATAGAAATCATTGGACTATTCATTACATATTCCCCCATAGTAAGATTGATCTTATTGCATTTTTCTGAGCAATTGATAGTTCCTCCATCTTCAATCATTACTTGAAACTCTAGTGCTGGATATACAAAGAAATTGAGATCTTTGGCTAATTTGTAGTGAATGAAATTATGAGTACTGCCAGAATCAATTAGGACTATTACCTTTTTCTTTTTGATATATCCTTCGATCTTGAGGGTTTGAGGAGTGTTAATTCCAGCCAATGCTTTACACGATATTGTGGGAGTCAACTCTTTAGATGAAATTGATTCTACGTTTTCATCTTGAGATGGTTCTTGTTCATGTTCTTGTTGTTCTTCCTCTTCACAATCTATGTAGAATAATTTCTTCTCACCACACTTATGTCCCTTACTGTACTTGTTGTCGCAATTAAAGTATAAACCTTTTTCTTTTATTTCCTCCAATTTTTGAGGTACCAACCTTGTAGGTTGAGGTGTTTTAGAACAAGGAGCATTATTCTCTCTATATATGTTAGGATTGGTCCTTCTAGTATCCATAGCCATATTTTTACTTTCAACATTTCTTGCCACCCTAAATGCATTCTCCAATGATTTGGGTTCCCAAAGGAGAACCTCATGTTGAATGTTATCTCTTAAAGTTCCTATGAATACATCAATCAAGTGCTCATCTAGAATATATGTTACCTTTATATTCAATCTTTGGAAGTTCTCAATGTGCTCTGTAACTGAACATTTTTTCTTGAGATTTATCAATTGGCTAAAGAAGGTATTGCTCCTTGTATCCTCATAGTGTGCTATCATTTCTTTCGTGAAAATTGTCCAAGTGAGGAGTGATTTGTGAGAACAAATCCATCTATACCATACAAATTGATTGGGTTCTAAATATAAAGAATCAATTCATACCTTTTGTGTATGTGGCACATTATGTAGATCAAATAATTGCCCCATTTCAAGTATCATGTGATAGGGTCCTTGCCATCAAACTTCCTCATATCGATCTTAGGAATGTGGTTGGTCTTCAACCCAAATTTAGTGTTTCTCCATTCTTGATTCACCTTCCTTGTGTCCTCATCATGAATTTCATGGGATACATTTTCACTTTCAAGTGTCGTTTCTATTACAATTTTTTTCAATACTTCCATAATCTCCTCTTTTAAACCATCCATCTTTGCCTCCAGCTTAGCTTCCATCTCTTGTAGTTCATATTTTGTTACTATATTCTTTTGTAAATCATTTATGTCCTTACGCATTTCTTCAACCTCATCAAGAGTTCAAGTAGGATTGTCTAGAGGCTTATTTGGTGTAGAAGTACCCTTTTTGGGTCGCATGTTGGCCAAGTATCACTTTTGAACCTTGATTTTGAGGTGGTTCTGTTAGACAATATTTATTCTACTATATATCCAAAGTTTCGGCCCTTCTGGGTATGAAACTTTATTTTTTTTAGTTCTCTTATATTTATTATCTACAATGCCACATGTCTGATCAAAATTGGATGTGCCAAATGGAATTTACGGTAACTTCCCCACAACTTTATAATTTTTGGTCTTTCCAAGAGATCTCACTTGTATAGCATTCCCCACACAAAATAATTGATATAAAATTCCGAAACTCGTACCAGAAATACTAAAGACTGTCCAATATCCAATGAAACTACTCTCACTCAATTTGAATACTCTAGGAATAAGTTATGATTGTTTTATCTGGAACACCTTTTTGAGACTAGTCACTAGGACTAGTCAGATACCCTATCTTCCATAGGGTGTATATACAAATGTAGGATTACCCAAAATATGAACTTTTTACCATAGATACCTTAATAATTTCTATGAATATCCTCCAAAGTTCAGGGTCTGAAATGTTACAGAATTTTTTTTATAGCGAAACTTCTGCAATTACTCAGTTCAGGATGATTCCAGAACCCTATCTTTCACAGGATGTATCTCCGAAAATATAAAGCCTCAAGAGCTGAAATTTTAACAAAACGTACCTTGATCCATTTAATAAATATTATCCAAGGAGTTCCTTCTAAAACATTGTAGAAAAAAAGTTATAGCAAAAATTCTAAGGTGTCTTGGATGTAGCAATGAAACCCCAAGACCTTCATCTCTGATACCATATGTTAAGAACCAAATACCAATATAGCATATAAAAACCTCAGAATATGTCCTCAACACCTTGAAAAAGAGAGAAATTTAGATAATAATCCTAGTTGAGGGGGAAACCTCCTTATGCCCACATAAATGTACAATTACAAGATGATTCAAAATGAAAATGTCTCCTTGGTGTATATAGGAGACTAGGAGGTATAATTGCAACTAATGGACTAAAGACGACATAAATAAAATAACATTACTAATATAATATGACCCAATTAAGGGGTAATGAGCCACTATTTAGGGCTTAACAATTACTCCTATGATTCCCACTTCGGGGACTTTTCTCCTCTAATGTTCGTTGTTACTCTTACCCAAAACTCCAAAATAATATTTCAAGAGGAATTGCCGACGTGATAGAGAATGCTCTCTTTTGCTAAAATCCTGTGATTGAGTTTACGGGATGAGAGGTTGGTAAGATCGAAATCGGTATAGAACGAAGAAAGGGAGATTACCTTCCACGGATTTGGACCCTCTTCTTTGATGGATCTAAATCACAAGAAGGGTCAGGAGCAGGGTGTATCCTTATCAATCCTAAAGGACCACATTATTTCCTATCATGCAGGCTAGAATTCGAATGTACCAACAACACTGCTGAGTATGAAGCTCTAGTGCAAGGATTAAAGAAAGCCATAGATTTGGGTGTCAAGGAATTGAAGGTTTTCGGGGATTCTGAGATCATTGTTAGACAAGTAAGGAATACTATTCATTTTAATTCACCTCATATTAAGAACTACCAACAGGAGGTGCATAGGCTAATAGAGAGCTTTGACGCTTTCAATATTACTGCAATCTCGAGAGGAAATAACATTCTTGCCGACTCCTTGGCCATAACCACTTCCCGACTATCGCCTTTAGAAGGTTATGAAGCCTCCTGATTCACTATGGAGCTACTCTACAAACCATTGGTGCCGAACAATATTTCCAATTGGAAAGTCTTTGAAGGTGACGAGAAAATCATAAACTTCTTGACCAACCAAGACAATTTCAAATACCTAGCCATAGATGATGAATAATTTCGAGAGAAAACAACTGAAACTAATCCCCAAACAGAACAAGATGTTGGAAATTTGAAGGCTCACACAATCCCAAAGGGGGTAGCTAATATAAAGAGTCTGTTCAATCTAAAGGATCGTTTTAAAGGACCTAAAAACACGAAGACTGGTAGCTCTTGCCCCCTCCATGAAACTATGAATCTTGGGACTCCAGAGAACCCGAAGAATGTTAATCTCGGGAAAAATTTGTCTAAGGAAGAGAGTAAATCCTAACTCAAATACAATACCAGGATATCTTCGCATGGTCCTACAAAGAAATGAAAATGTACGACACCCATATTATTCAACACACCATCCCATTGAAACCCAAAATGAAACCCTTCCAGCAAAAGCTCCGAAAATATCACCCATCCATGGAACCCCTCATTTATCAGGAATTGAGGAAGATTCTATATGCGAAGATAATTTTCCAGGTTAGCCATTCTTCTTGGGTGGAAAATCTTGTCCCAGTACGGAAAAAATCGGGAGAAATCTGACTTTGCGTAGATTTTCGGAACCTCGACAGAGCTTCAGAAAAGGACAATTATCTGGTCTCGCCGATGGAGAAACTAATGCAGACTGCGTCGGGCTCAAAGATTTTTTCCTTACTAGACAGTTTCTTAGGCTACAACCAAGTGTTGGTTTCATAGGAAGATCGTTTAAAAACCACCTTCCGAACCAAATGGGGAACGTTCGCTTATAAACACATACCTTTTAGTTTAATCAATGCAGGAGCAACCTTCCAAAGGGCCATGGACGTGGCTTTTCAGGGGCTTATCAATAAGTGCGTGGTAGTATATTTAGATGACGTAATAGTGTATTTGAAGAATAGGGAATAACACATCCAACACTTAACTCAGATTTTCGAAAGGTGTTGAAAATATGGTATATCGCTAAATCCTAAGAAAACCATCTTCGGTGTCGAGGAGGTTAAGTTTTTAGGTAATATTATATCTCAAGCAGGTATTTGCATAGATCCAGAATGAATTAAGGCCGTAGCTCAACTCCCCTACCCCATAACAAGAAATCCATGCAGTCCTTTTTTCGGGCAAATCAACTTTGTGAGGAAATTCACCCCCGATTTCACCAAAATTATCAAACCCTTGCAAAACATGATTCGCAAGGATGTTGATTTCAAGTGGAATGATGAGAAAAAAGACACTTTCAACAATATCAAAGATTCCATATCCCGGGATCTGGTGTTGCGAAGTCCCGATTTTAATAGAGAATTTTCCCTTTATAATTTCGCTTCTAACCAATCGCTAGCGGCGGTTTTGACCCAGAAAGATGATGACAAAAATGAAGCCCCAGTGTATTTATGAGTACTAATATTCAAGGAGATGAGATCAATTATCCTTCCATATATAAAAATGCCTATGTGGTCTACAAGGCAGTAAATCATTTTAGGTCCTACATTCTCAAAAATCACACCAAGGTGATTGTGTCGCACCTTGCGGTCCGATCCCTGTTTACCCAACAAGAAATGGGGGAAAGAAGGGGGAAATGGATGGAAGTAGTCCAGGAATTTTATCTAGATATAAAACCTACCAAGATAGTAAAAGGACAAGGTCTTTGTAAGCTCACAGCCGAAGCCCAGGATCAAGCAAATGAAGATTTCGGTTGGGAAAATGAAATGGCACTATGGTGCAACAAAGTATCATACATCTCCCCAAGACAGGACTCCTGGTACAAGGATTTGACTTATCTTTTGCATCATGGGGATTGTCCCGAGAACCTAAAACCTAAGGAAAGGAGAGCCCTAAGATTGAAATATGCACAATATCGTCTTATAAATTCGGTACTCTTCTGGATCAACTATGATGGGGTATTATTGAGATGTCTTGAACGAGAAGACGTTGACAAGGTGCTGACGAAACTCCATGACGATCCCATCGGAGGAAACTTTGCAAGAAACACTACCACCCATAAGATTCTAAGAGCCAACTATTACTGACCCACCTTGTTTAAAGATTCTCACACACACTCTAGGAACTGTAAGACTTGTCAATTAAGTGTCGTAAAAGAGAAAAGGGAAGCAATCCCACTTCATCCTGTGAATGTCTCTAGGACTTTTGAGCAGTGGGGGTTGGATATCATAGGAGAAATTACTCCTAGTTCTTAAAAACTCCACAAGTACATTCTTACTGCTACCGACTATTGCACCAGATGGGTAGAGGCCATTCCTCTGACTCATATAAATGATAAGGTAGTAATCTAATTTATAGAACAAAAGTTGATCACAAGGTTTGGCATCCCCTCTGTTCTGGTCTTTCATAATACAACCTACTTTTCTTCTACCCTATTGATTGAGTTTTCTCTATATAAAGGAATTATAATCAAGTACTCTGCAAATTACTACCCGCGGGGAAACGGTGTGGCAGAATCAACTAATAAAAACCTAGCAAGGATACTAAAAAAAATGGTTACATATAACCAAATATATTGGCATAATCAACTTCATAATGCCCTATGGGCCGATAGGGTCACACCCAAATAAGACATAGGAAATTCCCCATACTTCTTAGTCTATGGGAAATAATCTATCCTCCAGAACAGGGTCTATATTCCATCTCTTCAATTGTCCCAAGATTCTAAGGAAGAACCCTCGTCGACCATGCAATAGAGAATCGACACTCTTCTCATGTTGGAGGAAGAGAGAGAAAAGGATAAGTCAAAACTCATGGATCACCAACAGATAGTGAAACAATGGTTTGATAAGCATAAGGCTAAAGAAAAGATCTTCAAGGTAGGAGACTTAGTGCTTAAGTGGGACAAAGCAGATGAACCTAAGGGAAAACACTCTAAGTTTCAAAGCCTATGGCTTGGACCCTTCCAAGTAGCCGAGAGAATCGGGGCAGATACCTATCGATTGCAAAACCTGAGGGGGGAACTTGACGCCCTCCCAGTAAATGGCCAAGCCCTAAAATGATACTTTCATTGAATAAATAATAATAAAAATAATAATAAAATAAAATTAATAAATATATTGTAATATATGTAGATATGAATAAAGTGTGTGTGGGAAGAAAAGAGGAACCAGAGATTTTTCATTCGCCCAGTGAATCACAATCTATCTAGCACTCAACACACCCTAAAAAATCTATGAACATTTTCTTTTTTGGGTACCACTCAATCTTCTTCGTTGAATGTCTGCATGAATCGGTGACCCAGAGTTTCCCCGACTCAATTGAGAAATTTGACATCGACGAAAGATAAAGTTGGTGAGAATCAATTGGAAAGTCAAGGAGAACCACTCTAAAAGAGAATTCTCTTAATGGGTCCATGCCATGAATTTAATGGCCAATCATCTTCTGGATAAAGTCTCACTGATCGAACAATCAAGCAGTTCGACCATTAATATTTCCGATCAGGAAGAAGTTGACCCACCACGGGACACAACCATGTTGATATAGGATCCCGACGTGATCGTGTCTTCAGATGATTTGTTTGGGTCTCAATAACAACCCATGGAAGTTTCGATAGTGCAGACACATAGTAAAGGTAAACCTGGCTCAAAAAATGTCGATGTTGCCCGGGCCCCGCAAAGTAAGTTAACTCCCAATCGCCCGAAAATACCTTTCTCTCCCGAAGAAAATCCTATAAGCATCCATACCAAGGAATTTCCCAAGATGGATTACAATGTAGTCGAAGATTTGAAAATTTTGAAAGCTAATATGTCAGTTATGGATATATGTAGGATTCCTCAGTAGAAAGATTTTATGTTGCAAGCTCTGTGCTCAGTAGAAGACCCGACTATAGGCAATGACCAGAAGAAGGATCTATCCTCGACAGATTTGGAAAGAAAGCCAACCATAAATACCTACTCAGAAGGTAGGAAGGAGAATCCTTTTGTACCACCTTTCCTTTTAACATTCAAAGTTTTTAACAGGAATCTTCACAATTGCTTGGTAGATTCTGGGGTGTCCCCTAATGTAATTCCCTTGGCCGTTTATAATAAAATGGGTGTTGTCCCTATAAAAAGTGATAAACATGTCATACAACTAGATAGAACCCAAGTCAAAGTTATGGGAGAACTCAAATATGTAATGATCAGGATAGCGACACATCCTAATTTCGTGCAAATAAATGACATCATTGTAGTAGATATCCTAGAGGCATATGGACCACTGTTGAGTCGTGACTGGTCCGAGAAGATGAATGGGTATTTTAGTATGGACTTGGCACACCTCTGGTTACCACTAAATGGATACAAGAGCATGATAAGAATCGACAGAGAAATATATCTAAAGCATATGATCACTGAGATAGAAACCCCGAACGAACCCACGTCTACCGATTTCTCGGTATTGGGAAATTACTCCTGTGATTACCACTTCAGGGAATTTTCTACTCTAATGTCCTCTGTTCCTCTTACCCAAAAATCCGAAATAATCTTTCAAGAGGAACCACCGACGCCGATAGAGAACGCTCTCTTTTTCCAAAATCCTGCGATTGAGCTTATGGGATGAGAGATCGGTAAGCAAGAAATCGATATAGAACAAAGAAAGGGAGATTAACATCCACATATTTGGACCCTCTGCTTTGATGGATCTAAATCACAAGAAGGGTCAGGATCAGGGTGTATCCTTATCAATCCTAAAGGTTGACGTTATTTCCTATCATGCAGGATAGAATTTGAATGTACCAACAACATTGTCGAGTATGAAGCTCTAGTGCAAGGATTAAAGAAAGCCATAGATCTGGGTGTCAAGGAATTGAAGGTTTTCAGGGATTCTGAGATCATTGTTAGACAAGTAAGGAATACTATTCATTGTAATTCACCTCATCTTAAGAACTACCAGCAGGAGATGCATAGGATAATAGAGTGCTTTGACGCTTTCAATATTACTGCAATCCCAAGAGCAAAGAGCGTTCTTGCCGAATCCTTGGCCACATCCGCTTCTCAGATTTCTCCTTTATAAGATTATGAAGCCTCCCGATTCACTATGGAGATTCTCTAAAAACTATCGATGTCGAACAATATTTCCAATTGGAAAGTCTTTGAAGGTGACGAGAAAATCATAAACTTCTTGACCAACCAAGACAATTTCAAATACCTAGCCATAGATGATGAAGAATTACAAGAGAAAAAAACTGAAACTAATCCCCAAACAGGACAAGATGTTGGAAAGTTGAAGGCTCACACAATCCCAAAGGGGATAGCTAATCTAGAGAGTTTGTTCAATCTAAAGGATCGTTTTAAAGGACCTAAAAAAGTGAAGACTGGTAGCTCTTGCCCCCTCCATGAAACTGTGAATCTTTGGACTCCAGAGAACCCGAAGAATGTTAATCTCAGTAAAACTATGTCTAAGGAAGAGAGGAAATCCTACCTCAAATTATTCAGACAATACCAGGATATCTTCTCATGGTGCTACGAAGAACTGAAAACGTACGACACCCATATTATTCAACACACCATCCCGTTGAAACCTGAAATGAAACCCTTCCAGAAAAAGCTCCAAAAATATCACCCATCCCTGGAACCCCTCATGTATCAGGAATTGAGGAAGCTTCTAGATGAAAAGATAATTTTCCAGGTTAGGCATTCTTCTTGGGTGGAAAATCTTGTCCCGGTACGGAAAAAATCAGGAGAAATCCGACTTTACGTAGATTTTTGGAACCTCAACAAAGCTTCAAAAAAGGAAAATTATCTGGTCTCGCCGATGGAGCAACTCCTGTAGACTGTGTCGATCTTGGATATTTTTTCCTTACTAGACAGTTTCTCAGGCTACAACCAAGTGTTGGTTTCAGAGGAAGACCGTTTAAAAACCACTTTCCAAACCAAATGGGGAACCTTCGCTTATAAACGCATTCCTTTTGGGTTAATCAAAGCAGGAGAAACCTTCCAAAGGGCCATGGATGTGGATTTTCGGGGGATTATCAATAGGTGCATGGTAGTATATTTAGATTACGTAACAGTGTATTCAAAGAATAGGGAAGAACACATCCAACACTTAACTCAGATTTTTGAAAGGTGCCAAAAATACAGTATATCGCTAAATCCTAAGAAAACCATATTCGGCGTTGAGGAGGGTAAGATGTTAGGTCATATTATATCTCAAGCAGGTATCTGCATAGATCCAGAATGAATTAAGGCTATAGCTCAACTCCTGCTACCCCATAACAACAAAGCCATGCAGTCCTTTTTCGGGAAAATCAACTTTGTGAGGAAATTCACCCCCGATTTCGCCGAAATTATCAAACCCTTGCAAAAGATGATTCGCAAGGATGTCGATTTCAAGTGGGATGATGAGAGAAAACACGCTTTTAATAATATCAAATATTCCATATCCCAGACTCTGGTGTTGTGAAGTCCCGATTTTAATAGAGACTTTTCCCTTTATACTTTTTCTTTCGACCAATCGCTAGTGACGGTTTTGACCCAGAAAGATGATGACAACAACAAATCCCCAGTGTCCTTTATGAGTACTAATCTTCAAGGAGCCGAGCTCAATTATCCTGCCATATATAAATAGGCCTACGCAATCTACAAGGCAATAAAGCATTTCAGGTCCTATATTCTCAAAAATCACACCAAGGTGATTGTGTCGCACCCTACGGTCTGATCCCTATTTACCCAACAATAAATGGAGAAAAGAAGGGGGAACTGGATGGCAGTAGTCCAAGAATTTGATCTAGATATAAAAACTGCCAAGATAGTAAAAGGACAAGATCTGTGTAAGCTCGCAGTCGAAGCCCAAGATCAAGCAAATTAAGATTCTGGGTGGGAAAACAAAATGGCACTATGGTGAAATGAAGTAGCATACATCTCCCCAAGACAAGACTCCTCGTAAAAGGATTTGAATTATCTTTTGCATCATGGGGCTTGTCCCGAGAACCTCAAACCTAAGGAAAGGAGAGCCCTAAGATTAAAATCTGCACAGTATTGTCTTATAAATTTAGTACTCTTCCGGATCAACTATGATGGGGTATTATTAATATGTCTCGAACGAGAAGATGATGACAAGGTGTTGATGGAACTCCATGACGGTCCCGCTGAAGAACACCTTGTAGGAAACATTACCGCCCATAAGGTTCTGAGAGCTGACTATTACTAGCCCACCTTGTTTAAATATGCTCACACTCACACTAGGAACTGTAAGACTTGTCAATTAAGTGTCGTAAAAGAGAAAAGGGCAGCAATCCCACTTCAGACCGTGACTGTCTCCAGGCCTTTTGAGTAGTGGGGCTTGGATATCATAGGAGAAATTACTCCTAGTTCTTCAAAACTCCACAAGTACATTCTTACTGCTATCGACTATTTCACCAGATGGGTAGAGGCCATTCCTCTGACTCATGTAAACGATAAGGTAGTAATCCAATTTATAGAACAATAGTTGATCACAAGGTTTGGCGTACCCTTTGTTCTAGTCTTTGATAATGCAACCTACTTTTCTTCTACCCTATTGACTGAGTTTTCTCTGGATAAAGGAATTATAATCAAGTACTCTGCAAATTACTACTCGTGGGGAAACAGTGTGGAAGAATCGACTAATAAAAACCTGGCAAGAATACTAAAAAAGATGGTTACAGATAACTAGATAAATTGGCATAATCAACTTCATAATTCCCTATGGGCCGATAGGATCACACCTAAAGAATCCATAGGAAATTCCCCATACTTCTTAGTGTATAGGTAAGAATCTATCCTCTCGAACAGGCTCTATCTTCCATCTCTTCAATTGGCCCAAGATTCCCAGGAAGAACCCTTGTCGGTCATGCAACAGAGAATCAACGCTATGCTCATGTTGGAGGAAGAGAGAGAAAATGATAATTCAAAACTCCTGGCTCACCAACAGATAGTGAAACGATGGTTTGATAAGCATAAGGCTAAAGAAAATATCTTCGAGGTAGGAGACTTAGTGCTTAAGTGGGACAAAGAAAACAAACCTAAAGGAACACACTCTAAGTTTCAAATCCTATGGCTTGGACCCTTCCAAGTAGCCAAGAGAATTGGGGAAGGTACCTATCGATTGCAAAACCTGAGGGGGGAACTTGACACCCACCCAGTAAATGGCCAAGCCCTAAAATGATACTTTAATTGAATAAAACAATAATAATAATAATAATAATAATTAATAAATATATTGTAATATATGTAGATATGAATAAATTGTGTGCGGGAAGAAAAGAGGAATCAGAGATTTTGCATTCTCCCAGTGAATCACCATTTTTTGAGCACTCAACACACCCTAAAAAATATAGCAACATTTTCTTTTTTGGGAACAACTCAATCTTCTTCGTCGACTATATGCACGAATTGGTGACCCAGTGTTTCCCCGACTCAGTTGAGAAATTCCACATCGACTAAACATAAAGGTGGTGAGAATTGTTTGGAAAGTCAAGGTAGTTGAGTACTGACCTTCATCGGCGTCGACCGATGAAAGCGTTTCTTTCCCATGAACAACCTCGGGAAGGATTTCCCCGAAGGCCAATCTATCCAGTTTCGGCAGAAAAAAGTGTAATAATAAACACCATGCAGAGGTAAGGAGTAAACAACTGATCCTCAATCCCTATGCTAGAGTGATGTGACGCGACAAGACGTTTTACCTCCATATGTGTTAGATACACCACATTCAAAGCCGATATTTAATTCATAGATCACGCATTAGTTACTAATTCATGCACGAATCAAAAGGATCTGTTAAACCCACCGATACAATGTATCTTCTCCTGTGCCTTTGTCATCAACTAGTTAAGGTTTATTTGCAGAAATTCGAGGGTAATTTATTTTGAATTTACATTTATTAATCGTATTAACTGATCGATATGACTAATAGTACCTCTCTAGTTATATCTTGTTCGAGTCATTTTGCATGGTCCCATTTTGCGCAGAAAGAAATTCAAAACAAATAGAAGAGTGAAGCCAAAAACCCAGAAGAAAACGCCCAAAGTTCAGTGAGTATTAAGCAATTATCATAGCAAGTGTTACAGGTATGTATCTGCTAATGGTTTTCATGCATTTCATTGTTACATGTGTGCACCCAACACCGCTCGGTATGCATGTTCAAATGACATTTTAAATTGCAGGAACAATGCCTCCGAAGAAGCCTTCCACCAGGAAATCCCCGAGAGCCCCTAAGTTGCAAGAATTAGAAGTAGGAGAAGGCTCCTCCCCATCAGTTGCGAGACAATTAGAATTCTCTCCCAAGCTAGTTTCCATCATTAAGAGAATCACCAAGGAGCCCTTTTTCCAGCCCCCGGCTTTTGTAGATACAGAGGCAAGTATTGGAGCCAAGATGACATTTCCTCACTAGGAAGAAGTTTTCAAGAAAATCAAGAAAGAAGAACCCCACGAATATACCCCGCATAGCGATCCTGAAACAAGGAAACTTGACGACGAAGTCCTTCCAAACATTCACAAAGATTATCTGCACATGGTGGCAAGCCATTCTCCAGTCTTTCCTTGCACCAAGATCCTAAAGTGGATTATTGACCACACTGACACCCAAAAATGATTGATAAATGATGATAATGGAGAATGCGTTGGAGTCTTCCCGCCATCAAAGGTTCGTAGTTACTATAAGCTCAAAGATTCTGAGCTAAAGCTGAGCACTGATGTCATCTTGAGTTTCTATGCGTCACACGATACCAACAAAATCATATCGTCTTGGTGGAGAGAAAAAAAAAATTCACAAACCGGACTACTGGCTGGTATCCAACAACAAATCTCAGGGAACCATACATATATCTCATGGCTCTACTCTGCAGGTTACATGGGGAGAAAGACTACTCCCAATTCTCAGAGGCTTGGATGCCTCTGGCTTTTACAGTCTCCATTTTAGGCACAAGCTTCAATTAGGGTGAAAGGGGTACGTTGTTACTTCAGCAAACCGAGTTGCTGATGAAACAGATGCGGGAAGACCCATATATTTTCATAGGACCTGCAGTCTCAACTATTGTTCAAAGTATCCCGACGGAGTCAAATGATCCTAGGTCCACAGCCCATGACAACGCCCATGGTTTAGGAAACCCTAAACCTGCAACATCGTCGATCGATCCTTCGGAATAAGGGACAACTCAACCAGAGACAGGCCGGGTCTTGATAGAGACATAAGCGCCCAATCCCTTGAGAACTCTTATACATATTTACAATGACGAGGAGAGTCTGGAACCTACTCATGGCACCTCGGTGTGAGTTCAAGAGGAAAAGGGTCCAGAGAAAACCACTTCCCTTGAGCTCAAGGTCCAAGACAATAAGGTATTACAAATGGAAATAGGGTCTGAAGGTGGCCTCGACACAAAAGAGTCCGACAGACAGGAAGCAGAAGCAAGACCGAGTGGTGAAACTCCACAAAAGAAAATCAACAGTTCTATGGCTGACGAGCATGTAAGAAATGAGTTTGTACCTGATGCCTCCATTACGCCCAATATTAAAGTCCTAGATGAACGACAAGTAAAGGCCAGATCCACAAAACAGAGTGAATAAATTCAAGAACCCACTACTGAGAAAATATACACTGTGGGTAGCTTGAGAAACAACCTCTCATGTGAAGATCAATAGATACCAGAACCAATATACGAAGTATCAGACATCTATGTGATCTCCTACAATCAAAAGATGAAGTTCATCGTTCAAAGGACCGCGAAAAGGTGAATGATCACTTTGGATCAATCCATCATGGTTACCACAGAAGAGAACTTAATCAGCACTGCAGACGCTCACACATTCAAACTGATCGGCATAGGAAAATCCCTCTCAGATGCCACTCAAGACAGATCCAGGAGAGATGAAAAGGAACTAGCTGACACCCAGGAGGAGCTCGAACATCTATGCCATCTTGTCAAATACTATAAAGGAGCTACACAGACTACCATGTACCTGAAGAAAGAGTTCAACAGAGTTTATAACGAGTTCAAGAAGGAAAGGCACCTGTTAATCGAGAACATAGTCGAGTTCTAGGAGGATACTCTCATGGCACTCGCGACATGAAAAGAGATGGAAAGGTGGCACGAAAATGCATAGAAAGTGGTAGAGAGACTCGAATACATTGAGGCAGCTTAGCAGGATCGAGAAAAGGAAAATCATGGCATTCGGTTGGTTGGAAAAAGTAGTCTCAACCGCATGAATAAATCTTTCGAATACTGGGTGAAGATGACCCAGGACCCACACCGAGAAATCCAAAAGAAATGGGCCAAGTGCCAGAAACATTGGGGTAAATTTAATAAAGTAATGAAATATGTCAGTCTCCCCAAATTCGGCACCCCCGATGAATTCACTAACCTGAGCGATGTGTTTAAGACACACTCCGTACAAGACTCACTTTGGGCTGAAGAGTGTGCAAAGGTCATTGATGCAAAGCCAGGGAAAGTGCAACAATTCGCAAGACACATGATTAGAGCTCGAGCCATGCTGCAACAGCTGAACTCCAGTTTGGTAAAGTATCGAACGCATGCAATAGATATCAGAGGAGTATATGTTGCCCCTATGGAACAACACAGGTTCCCATGGGCTCAAACTTGTGAATATCTGTTTATCAGTTGGTCTAAATATGAAAGAAGACACCCTTTTCAAGAGACATCTCATGTGGACTGTTGAAAGAAACTGTTGGATGATCGCGCCATGTGGCAATTTTTGTTTGGCCTGAATTGTGTTTAGCCGTTGATTATAGTTGAATTTTATATTATAAATAGAGACATCTACTGATTAACTAGAGGTTGATGGTTGTTGTAAGAACTATTTCTTTTCGGGTTTGTTGATAATTATTTTGAGACTACTATGAATTGAGAAGTACTTCTCGACCAAAGACAAGCTATTTTCATCAAATGTATGTGATTGGAGTTGGAGAAGAATTACTTCTTATCCTGCTCCAAGAATGATGCAGTAAATGAGTAAGGGCAATCAATTTTGTTGTCAAGTTATCTGGTACAATGTTTTGGTGTTTTTTACTTTAATGATGAAGATAAATTGTTGTGTTGTTATGTAATGAATGTTATGGTAGATGAATTATTTTTCTTGCCATGATCTTGGTTACATATGTGTTTTTTATTTCTATTAGTTAGATTCTCAGGCAGTAATTGGATGCTCATCTGGGTAATGTATTATTACTAGGCCCTTTGGTATAGAATTACTCTCTACATGTTTGAGCAGCAGGTTATCCCAAGCTCAACCCCTTCCCAGTAGTTGAAATTCAATCCTGATGCTTTTAAAGTTGGCTTATGCTGGCTTGCGTCTCTCAAACCAGCCCCACTCAAGAGAAAATACAGAAAAGAACAATCCTACCTGAAGGGAGAACCTTCACAATAAAACACAAAGCCCATCGATAAATTGGCCGGATCGCAAGATCTGTAGAACCATTCCATCTCAAACACTGCAGAGTCTAATTGGGCCTCAGTGGTGGGTTTGGTTCTTTCTGTTGAATCAAAGGGATTTAAGACCCATCAACACCACCCTCTTGTGCATTTTTAATCAAGAAGAAAACAAATAATATAGTGAAGAGATTGGAGTACAAGAAATAGAAGAAGCAAAAAGAAGTGAAGAGACAAGTAAAGAAGAAGGTGAAGTCAACAATACTTTTCCCCAAGCAATAGTGATGTGGAAAAGTCAACCCCTTAGCAGTCAGAGAAGTGGAACTATCTTGTGTTTGAATATGGAAAATCAATATAGTACACTGAGACTACTTGTGTTCCATAGAATGGGTAAGGATTATGCAGAGAAACATTGGTTTACCTGTGAAGAAATCTTTTCTATAAAGATAATTATAGATAAAGAAACCAAAACTGCACAACTAGAGATCACGTTCAGGGATAGAGCCTTGACGTGGTATTTGAAGTTTAAGGCTACTAAGTTAGTGAGATAGGAAAGGTCCTTGGCCAATATAAAGAATGATCTACTTAGTGAATTACAAAATCCTAATTTAGAATCCCAATGTATTATAGAGATAAAAGAGATCAAACAAAAGGAAGGAGAAATCGTTTGGGATTTTGACCAGTGGATTAAAATCTTGTTAGATAGGCTGATGTTTCAAATCTATGATGTGAAACACCAAGAATGGTTTATTACGGGGTTATTCCTCCATATCTGAGTCCTACTCACCTAGAAGAAGGTGATGACTCAGGAAAAGGGAGTTGAAATCACGATGCACTTGGAAGCTACACTTGAAGGCACAAAAACATTGACCGGGTTGTTGTAGGTTCATTTGCAACTGGCCAAATTGACTATGGAGATGAAATATATGGAAAAGACTAAAATCATGCATGAGAAAGTATGGTGTACCACATTTCGCTATGAGGGGAATCACAAAGACAAGTTCCTGGTCCTTCCAAATTATGTGGAAATAGGCACACCAAGTCCATTTCCATTTGGGAAGATAGAATGGTGTGAAATATGAAAACAGTGGGGCCACATGCCACCCCATTTTTCAACCTTGTAGAAGTACCAGATGACGAATCACACTCTATTCTACAATTTCTATAAATGTTTTGGGCATGATCTCAATAGTTTTCAGTCACTCTAGTTAATGGAATATAATACTCGTGATGTGTTCTATGTACAGGAGGAGTAGAAAGGTGGTGATCCTAGTGGTGCAAAAAGAGGAAAATACCAACGAGGTTCCTGTGGTGGATATGAGCATGGTCCAGTCAAGGATATGGCAGAGGGGGGGGTAGATACCCCACATTTTTTTAATTATGGTGAAATTGTTCATGTCTCACATTTTTGTACTAAACCGTGCATGTTCTGTGCATATTGTTATAGCCCTGGGAATGTCATCAAAGACTGTCCTAACTTACTAAATAAGTGGGAGGACAAGAATATCAATTGTAACATGGTAAATGATGAGTTGTGTAAACAAAAAGAATGAGGAGGCTCATGTTCGGGTAATAACACACAGAGGGGCGAAAAAAAGGGAAGACTTCGAGTATGGTGAAGGCCTAGGTCAAAATCTGGATGGAAAGATAAAGAAGGCACCTCAACCCCATCCAAAGTTTGATGTTGCTCAACAAAAATAGTTTATGTCCAATGAGCAGAGAGCACTAGAAGAAGAAAGCGAATGTGAGGAGTTGCAACGTGTGACTCAGAGGTCACTTGAAGAGGCTCAGATTCGGGAAGAAGTGCACAGGGTGACACAAAGGTCATTGGAAGAAACTAAGATCCATGAAGAGGTACAACGGGTGACATAGAGGTTGCTAGATGAAGCTCATGCACGTGAGGAATTGTAGCAAGAAATGCAAAGATCTTTGTAGGAGACTCACATGCATGAAGAAATATAGCATGAAACCCAAAGATCGATAGAGGAAGCTTGTAGAAAAAATAATTTGCGACGTGCTCAGCATAAAGCATATGAAGAATAGAACCAGGAGGAATTATAATGTAAAATGCGTGCATAATCCTTGTGCGACTTAGGTCGTAGGGAAAACAAAAAATATCAAGTAAGCATTGTCTTACACAGTTGTTTTTGATTGCTTAAATATATAAAGGATGCAAGTAATTTGACCCGGATGTTATCTACTTTCATGAAAGAACAAGGGGTGGAGGATACCATATCTTCTCCGTTGCCAGAAAGGGATGTATGCTAGGCTAGTAAGAAAAAGCACATTGGCTGAGAATTTAATATGACAATAGATTTTGGTGGCTATGAAATGGATGGAGTCATGTTGGATTTGGGATCTGACATGAATATTTTACCGAAGAAATATTGGGAGGTTATTGGTAAGCCTAAGTTGGTCTGGTCACCCATCCAACTCTGATTGGCCAATCAATACAAGATCTACCCAATAGGCCATCTGGAGCAAGTATAATTCAACATAGAAGGAGTGAAAATAAAGGTTGAATTTGAGGTCATCGATATTATGGATGAATGTGATCCATATCCTACATTATCGAGTATTAAACTTGAAGAAGAGGGTTTTGAAAATAATGTGGTGCTAAACTTGAAGAAAAGGAAAATGTCCTTTGAAAAAGACACCCTATGCGTGGTTATGCCATTAGATCCATATGAAGGTGACCAATACAATGAGCTCGTGGATGAGGATGCATGGAGCTACGTGATTGAAAACATTTATAAGATCATAGAGCACAAGGAGGACTACATCAACCCCACCATAGATGGATAATTAATATAGAGAAGTGTCGAGTCTTATGACATGGATTCTTAGGATGCCATGGATCGGTGGCAGAATAATCTCTACGAAGTATCAAAACGGAGGTGCATGCATATCTCTACTGAGAGGAGCCTGAGGAAGAATTTGGATCATGTCAATATGATGGATCAGAACTGGTGGACACTTTTATTACATGGATATTATGCATTCTTGAGTACTAGAGGCATCGTGCACTTGGAATAATGACTATAGGAATTCCTGCATAGTGGTGAGCTTGCCATTGCCAACCTTACCAAGAATGGGTGATCGTGGAAGTGGATACACATAAACGATTCAGAATTAGGGAAATTGCACCTCATCACACATACCTTTTCATGAGGGGATGGTGAGCCAAGAAGCGATACGGGTCATGTAGTAAATATTTAAATCTTTAATGTGTTGTCCTACACCCACCCCCTATACCACCAATCCCAATTTGTTTTGTTGAACTAACATGGAAACCATTGTCCCCTAACATCAAAACAACTGCCACATTCATAAACCATGAAGAATCATTTAGAGATATCCTATTGCTTTTCCCCAACCCCACAGAGCCAACAAACAAGATAGATACAAGTGTTGATGAGCTCCTCCATTAATGGATACTGCAATAACTAAACAGTCATGATCTCGAGCCCCAATGGTGGAAGTTGATTGAAGAAACAAGTATGGGGGCACGTTGCAACCCATTAGGGGCCACTGCAATCAAATAAACTAGAAGGGAAAATCAAGCGGGGGTGTGAAAAAAACATGTACAACACCCCCAACAAATAAGACTCGTGTATGCGAAGAAATATCCACACTAATTTTCCTAAGTACGAGCTACTGGCGACAACAGATTTCAACCAATTTTGGCCAAGGTCAATAGATCATATTGAGAAATATGACAAGCATCCCCATGCATCTTCAGTAATAGAGAATTAGACAAATCTATGACTGGATGATGATTGACTCGATTCCACATAAATGAAACAATCCAATTCACCACTTAGAGCAAAGTTTGGTATTCCATACCTACTAGCCAACCCTCATCCATCTTCATTCACACAAGTGGACAATACAGCTAAATAATCTTCACATGTACCAAGAATATTTAATCACAGTCGACCCTATAAAAAAAGTACAAAGTCAAGGATATGACTTCCAATTCACATGAGTCTCACAGGGGTTTCCTAGTGGATCATCTCATCAAAATGACAAGGAAAATTAATTTCAACAAATTCCACAAAATATGGGTATGAAGTCTATTATGACACCTCATTCAACAAGGCATATCCTTAGGATGACGAATATACATTGGGATCTCTCTGGTTGCAACACTCTGCCACCATATTATAAGTATTTGTTACTCCTTCACCACCACCAAACTTGTCAGACTGACCCCATCCCCCCACCCCCCACCCTCCTCCACGATATAAATTCCTAATCTCCTATGAACTCTTTGGATAAATTATCCATGCTCCATTCCCACTTTCTATTTCCTGTCACCCATAGTTCCTACTTCCCCTAATTCATTTCCATCATTTCATGTTCCTCTCATTCATCTCTCGTATCATGGCGCAATTTCACAGACATCCCGGGATGTGCGCTTCCCCACCCGACCAATCTCCTTCAGTTACCACACTGTGGTTCTTCTACATATTAATGTTGTATCAACAACTATTAGGTAGAACCTCTACTCTATCTAATTTTCCACTTCCCCACTATTAAGTGTCTCCATGCATCATCCCCTTTACTAATAGGGAGGGCCTCTACATCCAAATATTGTTATCCATCATCCCCTTTACTGATACGAAGGGGCCTCCTCTTTCATCATAGATCCACCTCCTCTAGCATATAAACATGGGAATGCATATATATATAAACCCATTTTTGGGCCCCCTCCTCTCACATCTTTCTATATATCGACATCCCTCCTCCAGTGGAATGGCCATGGCTACTAGCTCATCATGTTCGTCCAAAAATAAAAATACAAACAAAGAATTATACTCTCTCTTGACGGAGCCTCAATTCTCTTCAATGATCAATGTTTGTTGGTGGGATTTAAATACATCCCTTATTCCCCTCCATAGACACTAGTGAAGGCTCTGGAGGGAGCATCTCGTTGCATGCATTCCAACTCCATCCTTCAACATATTGCATACATTAGTCAGTCACGGACCTGAGTCGAGTTGCAACTATAGCCTGCATTGATGATTTTTTCTTACTCGGGCTCGACCGTAAGCATATATTATTTTGCAGAACGATAATTTTCTCTTACTCAAATTATCCACCTTTAGAACTTCCAGAAGTTGGCTCAAGAACAAGCCAAATAATAGTGGTAGGGGCCTATTGGTGTTAAGATTTAAGCTATTATTAGGTTTCTTTTCAATTTACTAGATAAAAATAGCATAGGTAGGATCATTGAGAGAAACACAATCACAAGATACACAACATTTATATTGGGAAACCCTCATGGGGGAGAAAACACAACAAAAAATTATCTAATATAGATAGTCAATACAATGCCAAGACAATAAACCAAAACAATAGAAAATATCCAACACTAAGCAATGGGCCTCTCTCTTCCTTCTTCTCCCAACTGCAACTACCAAACTTGCACACTTGATGAGTGAATGAGTGAGTGAGATAATGAGGTGTTGGATTCCTTTATTTATACAAACTGGCAGGCACTGGAAAGGTGTCTCTTCACTGGGCAAGGCCGACTTGTCTTATTGGTGGTTAAAACCACTTTAATTATCCTGGGGGTTGACTTCTCAATTTTCACAATATATTTAGGGTTTGACCAATCCACAAAATGGGATTTGGGAAATTACAATGCCCGACATGATCAATCCACAAAACGAGATTAATCTAATGAATAATAACTCAATAATAAATAGAATAATCTTTGTAGTTACAATATTTCAACACTCCCCCTTAACAAGAAGGGTATTCTACAACATCATTAGGAGAGAGAGAGGGAAACAACATCAACCGCATATGGAACACTGACAGGATATCTATAAATCATCAGATGTTTTTCTCATCATCAATACCATCATCCATAGTAAGGAGATGGAATGGAATCATTATCATCTGCATCAACATGGATTAGTATAACACTAATACATCATCATCATCAATAACATCACGAGGTTGATACACCATTGAAAAAATCAACATCACAGCATGAAGGCATGAAGTTGGCATCTTATCAACATCAACACGAAGCTGGAAATATTTAGCATGAATATGGCATCACAACAACATCAACATGAAGTTGGCATCACAAAAACATCATCACAAAGATGGAAATATTCAACACAAAGATGGAATCATAACAACATTAGCATAAAGCTGGAAATATTCAGCACAAGGCTGGAATCACAACAACATCATCATGAAGATGGAAATCTTCAGCATGAGGCTGACATCACAACAACATCAACACGAAGTTGGAAATATACAACATGAGGTTGGCATCAACATCTTGTGGTACTCTGACAGATACAAAGGATATTCCCATGAATCAATACATTCCCTAGGATATAAAATCCTAATGGAGATACCACTACTAACCAAAGCTAGCATATACATGCACAACTACTCTGACAACCCATCCTTACAGACCTTTGGGATCTGTCCAGGGATGATTAGTCCCCTAGGATATAAAATCCTAACTGAGCTACCCGCTATTGGTTAGGATACCATAGTATCATCAACACTACTCCCCCTTTCGATGGAGGTCCTTTCAAACTATACCAATCTTGCCTCAAAAGTGCCCAAAATTTACACAAGACAGAGGCTATGTCAACAACCTTCTCATCTGTGCCAACATATTGGAGCTTTAAAGCTCCCCTCTGCATCATATCATGAATGAAGTAATACCGGATCTGTATGTGCTTTGAATCATCATGGAACACATCATTTTTATACAACTTTGGTTATCACATAGGATCATGGTGGCTTCCAAAATAGATCTGTCAACAGCATTTGAAGCCATATGGCTTCACAACTAGTGGAACATGATGCAATATATTATGCTTCTGTTGCGCTAGGAGCAATACTAGATTGATTTCTACTATGCCATGAAATCATGGTTGACCCTAGACTGAAACAACATCCTGAAGTGATATTTCTATCACAAACACTTCCTAGCTCAATTTGGATCAGTATATCCATACAATCTAAAGTCACGATCTCTAGAATAGCAGACCAAAATCCAATGTACCCTTAAGGTATCTCATCACATGTTTTGCATTATCAAGGTGAACACATCTAGTTTCTACTAGATACTAACTCAAGGCAAAACATATATCTGGCCTGGTATTTTTCAGATACATCAACGGTCCAATGATTTTTCTGTACAACGTAGCATCAACCAACTCTGATGAAGTATCAACCAGTATATTTCAACCTTGTTTCCATGGGTTTATTCATGGATTTTCACTCCAACATATCAAACCTCTTTAGTATTTCAACTGCATACTTCCCTTGGTTAAGGAAGATCTTCTATGGGCTCTGCTAGACCTCAAGACCTAATAAATAATGCATTAGGCCTAGGTATTTCATCTCAAATTCTACAATGAGGTTCTTATTACAATCAATGATGATTTTGTTTTTTCATCTGTCAAGAATAAATCATCTGCATATAGTGGAAACATCACTGGATCATCATTCATAACCTTGAAGTAAAGGTTAGAATCAACTTTACTCTTGGTAAAGCCCAAACTCTTCAAAAAACTATCAATCCTACCACACCAAGATCTTGGAGTTTGCTTCAATTTGCAGACATGAGTCTTTCTGTCTTCAACTTCAAATAAAAATTTCACATCACTTTGTACCAATCTAGTACACTTGCTCAGTTGCAACTCAATTTGCACAATCATGTGCTAGCTCTATGTGCTTTCTACAAAGAACTATATGTCTCATTGTCTGGGAGTATGTCCTCTACTCTCTCTGCAACTATTCCTCTGGAAGTGGGACTTGACACCTACAGTTTCTCTGAAGTTTAGAATGGCTTATCCATTCTTATTGTAACTCCTCTTCTTCATCATGACAACAACTTCCTCTGAAACTGAGAGTGGATCAATAAATGATACTGAAGGTAGCTCTTATTCTTTCATCGAGGTAACTCTATATTTTATTATAGTCATGTCTCCATGACCCAACTAATGCACTACACCAGCTACCACTCAATTTTAAATATGGGTATTTCTCCCCTTGCATCTCATACTATATATGAATCATGGTTGTTCTGGTCGTCTTCATGAATACTGAAACTATTTCTTCAATTACTGGAGTAAGTGTCTCTTCATAGTCTTCTCTCTCTTGGTGGGAGAATCCTCTAGACACACATCATACTTTGTACATCTGTAACATGCTTGATCTATTAGATCAATATTGGAAGTCAATACTGACTTTTCTTCTAGCCTCACAAAAAATCCATATCCTAGTCTTTCTGACTGGCTTCCTTCTCTGTCACTGAAACAAGGGAATCTTCCAGGAGATTTCATATCTCCTAGGAGTCTCTTAAGTTACAATATGGTCTTCACATGGCATCTGTATCCCAGTACTGGAAGATGTCTCTTCATCTGAAGCTTTATGATATCGGTCTCACTTTGTTCTTGATTTCTTCTGAGTCTACAAGGACTTCATCATCTCTTACAGGATATACTTGGTGTTGAATGCCAAGTATAAATATAAAAATTTGAGTCAGACTTCAAACGAATTTTTCTTCCTATCAAGGTGGCTTCATTATCCTTTGAACAAGTCTATTATGAGTTCTTGTTCTAATGTTCGTTCATCTTTGGAGCCTTCTTCTCCTTACAATCAATATGCATATGAGATACTCTGGATATCAAAAATAGCTTCTTCTTCATCTTCTTTGGTACATGGATGTATATGGTCATGTACATAGTATTTTTCACGTCTCATCTAATATGTTTCCTTATGCAAGCTTCACTATAGCTTCCTCAGGTTATCACCTATGACTTGGAACCTGGACAACAAAACATCAAGCAAGAATAATACTGTTTTTATAATAGTAATAAAATAATAGCACGAATAATCGTCACAGTAGCTCCTTTAGAGATATCAATTGTGACCTACCTGAAACAAAGATCAAAATTAAGAAATACAATATGAAATGAGATCAACACTCTTATAGTGTTGCGATCAATCATTCCTCCATGGTAGCCCAGAACCAACACAAGGAGTTTCTCCTAAAGGAGATATTAGTTGTATCTAGTAAATGATTACATTAAGCATTTATCTCAATATGCTCACATGCTACCAAGTATAATACTTTTCAAACACTGTTACCTCAACTATAGTGTTTACTTGTAATGGGGTAGTTATCAACTTGCCACGTGTAAATTTGAATCTTATCAACTTAATTAATCAAACCTGGAACTTGGAGTCTTGTTCTCAAGAATGAGTGTGTTGTTTTTCTTCCAAGTCTCCTTCACTCAAGATGACAAGTGATTTCTTCAACATGTCTTCTGTAATAAGACAATATGCTATCTTGACAAAAAGTTGGGTTAGAGAATAAACTCTATGATCTCAACTTTAAGAAATATAATACCTTGACTTTAATTTTTGACCAAAGGTTACTATGATGGTCATATTTTCAACAATGCAACCTAGATCAAAACAATGTCATAAAAAATAGATGCATATCAGAATAATGAAACATGGGTTGCATTATTCCTATGAATGTATTGGATCTCAGATCCTTCTAAGAGATCCCTTCTCCTACAAATACCCTTTAAATGTTAACAATTTAAACATATGTGAATACATACCTATGATAGTATTTGCAGGTAGTGGCACCATATGGTAGAAACGATAATAATTATCAACTCTTAAAAACTTCAAGGGTGACTGCAACTGATACTTCAACTCATATTGCAACTACAATAAGTACTGCAACTGATTCTGAAACTATAATTGCAACTACAACTTAGGGTTTTATGAGGAAACCCTAATTTTTCAAACTTCAAATTTTGAAATTCAGATCCAGGGACTAGATGCGCTGGGCTGAGGTGATTTTTTTGGAGCTGATAGATTTCAAAAAATTCAAGTTTTTCGCCTTGAAACTTGACCTACAGAAATATGGACTGATACTTCTGGTACTGGATATGGTTTCCTGGTTTTCTGGTACTTCTGGTTTTCTGGTTTTCTGGTACCAGTCAAAACTAGGGTTTGACTTTTCAGAGTATCTGACCACTGAAAAGGTGTGCGCAAGGTGCCAAAGAGTTCCCTAGGCTAGGGCACACTTTTCTAGATGGTTTTTAGGTTGATATTCCTCTTCAAAAAAAATCCCTAATTTTCCTGTATGGCATTTTTCTTTATCCAGTGAAATATTCTCTCTTTAGCTTAGCTCTAAAACCATGTTAAGTTTTAAGCTATTATTAGGTTTATTTTCAATTTATTAGATAACAATAGCATATGTAGGATCACTGAGAGAAACACAATCACAATATACAAAATATTTATCTTGGGAAACCCTCATGGGGGAGAAAACCTAGCAAAATATTCCTTAATATAGATAGCCAATACAATGCCAAGACAATAAACCAAAGCACTAGAGAATATCCAACATTGAGAAATGCACCTCCCTCTTCCTTCTTCTCCCAACTGTAGCTACCAAACTTGCGCACTTGATGAGTGAATGAGTGAGTGATATAATGAGGCGATGGCTTCCTTTATTTATACAAATTGGCAGGCGTTGGAAAGGTGTCTCTTCACTCGGTAGGGCTGACTTGTCTTTTTAGTGGTTAAAACCATTTTAATTAGCCTGGGGGCTGACTTCTCAATTTGCACATTATATTTAGGGGATTGATCAAAACACAAAAGGGAATTGATCTAATGAATAATAACTCAATAATACATAGAATACTCTTTGTAATTACAAGATTTCAACAGTTGGCACCCAAATTTTTGGGTTCAGTTGTGCGTGCGTGCACAAATGAAGTTGTGTGCGCTCATTCCATAGTTTTATGTGTGCCTAAGGAAATGAGCAATGATTGACATAGGGTGTGTGCCAGATCAAGTTTTTTCAGTTGCGCACCAACCTTAAAGTATGCCAAGTGTGCGTTGGTCTGATTTTTGTCAATTGCACCAGAAAGCAAGAAGATATCATCGAGAAATATCCCCAAATGATTAATACCAACAAAATATGAGGACGTGGTGTGGACAAAGGAAAATATGTTCAGGTAGTTAAGATTTCCATTGATACAAAAATTCTGCGTGGAGTGTTGACAGAAACGAGAAGCATGTAAGGCAATTTTGTCAGACAAACAAGTGGAGCGGAGAAGAAAGAGACAACACTCCTCAACAAAGAAATCTATAAAATGAAGAATTAATACAAAAAATAAGGTTGTTCAGACTAGTTAGATATTGAGGAAAAGAGATTCATTGAGACTTCAATATCGAGCTCGCTCTGAGCCTGTTCTAATGATGTAATGCTTTGAATATATTTATGTGTCTATGTACGTTTGAGTGTTGAGAAAAGGCACATTGCACAATATGTTGTAATTTTGAGGATTTATATAGAGAAGGTATGAAGTTATGTGGTTTTCATATGTATGTGTCCTCGATAATGTATATATCTGATGCGATGAAATGGTTCTAGTAATAAAGATGAAAGAGTTCTAATCCATTTTATGTCTATCATGGATGAGTTGAATATGTGTCCGTATTGTTTTAATTCTTAGTCCTAATAATCACTCAGCTATGAGTTGCATGAATTCCAATCCTGATGACTCTTCATGTGTTTAGACTTAATCCCTATCACAAAACCTTATTGTCTCTATGATCCTCTCTGCATCTCGGATGAAACCTTCCTCGGCCTTGGGTGAGGATTGATATGATGGAGCTTTGGGGATTTTGTTGGACAACTTTGGATGAACCCTAGGTATAAAATCCCCAGCATTAAGAAGGACGTGTGCAAGCATGGATCAAAATTCCCAACACCTCTTTATATATTTACACCTCATGGTATCTTTTGAATCCACCAGTGAATGGAAATATTTCTTTCCTCGCTACATGAACTAACACATTATCACTAAAGGGGGTAGAAAATAGGTCATGGGAACTCGTTGTGTTCAAGCCAAAAAAATCCACACAGATCCTTATGTATCCTCCTACCTTCTTCTGCTTGATTATTATCAAACCGATCCAATCTAACTTCTCTAGTGGGAATATCACATTAACTAGAAGCATCTTGTCAATTTCTTCGTTTACTCTCTTTTATTACCAGATTTAACCTATAGGGCCTTTTCTTAATGGGCTCAACATCCATCTTGATTCTATTCACATCTCACCAAGATCACATTTGATACCTTCCATTTTAGTGAAGATTTATAGGAATAGATCAACATACTCCTTAAGGTTGCAACCTCAGATATTATCTCAATAATATTCTATGGACACTAACTATGATTGGTCTTCTATAACAATGTTCAATTATCTTAGAGGTTCTTTGTATATATTCCTTGTAAGGTCTCATGATGTCTCCTTCATTGATATTTCTCCCTTTGATTCCTGGATTGATACATACCACAACTTCTCTAGATCGAGTTCTTCTTATAGCTCTTCTATTAGCTTAGCATATCACTTAAAATCCCAATGGTCATTTACCCAGTTGTGGACTAGTTCTTTCTACTGTTACTTATGTTGATGTGTCTTGCACGTGTACTCTAGAAATCTATACACCCTAGTATCAAACAAAAATATTGAATGGAATTTATACCATAAGTGATATTAAATCTCTTACCTCAAACATTGAGTAGTATCTTAGGTTTTTGACTTTAGATTGTGGTTGATACTGTATACTTTTTATGTATATAATATTTTTTTTTAAATTTAATGTGACATGTTGTAGCTCCACATTGAGCATGAAAGGTATTACACATCTCCCTCATACTAGGCTATCCAAAGTGCTCCTTGATGCAAAAATAGAAAGTGAGTTCATTCAAGTTAATGATTTCCTCTCACACCCTATTAGCTGCATTTAAAATTTGGAAAAACATTAATATGAGGATTGGGAGGAATTGTTTGAGGTACATGTACAACTTATTATAATAGGGTGTAAAAATATGAGATAAAGGAAATTAAAGTAGCTTCCATAATCTATAACCTTTTTTTTATGAAAAAGTTGTATAAATTAGAAAAAATCATGTTCTTCTAACAAGGGTACATTATTTTCCTTCTAAAATAATATGCATATGCTTTTATTAAGATGTCAATTTAGTACCAAAATAATGATCAATTTACAAGAATTGTGACCTCAAAATGAGATTTATGAGAATTGTGACCTCAAAATGAGAACTATAACTATAAAGTCACAAATTTTTAGGTTAAAATCACCAAAATTAACCCCCCAAATTGAAAAGTGGTGCTATAAAAATAGTCCCCCTATTTTAAAATTAAAATTGAAACATTTCTTAAACCATAACTTAAATTCCAATGTTATTGCAAACAAAATCACAAAAAAGGAAAAACCTCAAAAATTCAAAAATCAAATAAAATAGTGAATAAACACAAGAAAAATGAAAAAAAAAAACATTTTTTTTAAATACATTTAAAAGAAACCACAATTTAAAAAAGGAAAAGAGAGAAAAATTAAAAAACTCCTACCCACCTTTTCCATTTTTTTAAATACCCTAAAAACAAATTAAAAAAAAAAAACTATATTTAGAATTTTTTTAATTGAAAAAAAATCAACATTCATTTAAAAAAATTGGAAAAAAATACATTAAAACAAAAAAAATTAAGTATGAAAACACACACACTAAATTTAAATAAATTAATAAATTAAAACAAAATAAATTAATTAATAAATTAAAACAAAATAAATAAATTAATAAATTAAAACAATATAAATAAATTAAAACAAAAATAACGAAGAAAAATAAGGCATTGAGTTGAGGGGGAGATTCTTGAAATCACTCCCGCTCCCCGTCCCCCACACCCAACTTCCCCCCATTCCCCATCCCACCTGCCCCTGCCCCAACCCAAACTCAACCCTCACCACCTCCCACAACAACTCGCCCATACCTATCCCCATGCTCGCTCATTAAAGGAGGGGTGGACCACTCCTTTAATGGGCAAGCGTGGGGAAAGCAGGGGCATGCAATGAGTGGAGGTGATAATGGAGAGCTTTGGGGTGGCATAGGTGGAGAATGGAAGCCCCCCTCCCTAACTAAATGGGCCATATTTTTATGTTTTGTTTTTCAATTTTTTTTAATTTGTTATTTTCAGTATTTTTGTATATTTGTTATTTTTTCTTTTTTTTTCTTTAGTGTTTTTAAATGACATCTACATTTTTATTCAAATTATTTATTTTCTTTTTTAGGGTGTTTTTTTGTTTGTATAAAAAATAAAGAAGGGTATGGGATTTTTTTTAATTAATAAAAAAATCAATTAAAAGGAAACATGTTTTTCCTGTTTTTTTCTTCATATATATATATATTTTTTTTATTCTATGTATTTTTTATTTATTATTTTCATATTTGATTTTTCTCATTTCTTATTATTTTGTAGGCAACAACATTGAACTTTTAGGTTTTGGTTTAAAAAATGTTATAATTTTAGGCTTGAAAAAAAGGTGGGGTTGCTATTAGTAGTACATCTTTTCAATTTGGGAGTTGATTTTAAGATTTTGGTTGGAAGGGTAGTTATCAAGACCATGGGTTTGAAAGAAGTTTTAATTTTGATCTTAAAAAAAGGTGGGGGTGCTACTGAGAGTGTCAATTTTTTATTCTAGAGTTGATTTTAAGGTTTTGTTTGTTAATGCCATGGTTTTAAAGAACTTGTAATTTTGATCCCAT
>ML785164.1:261994-276179 GCA_009831015.1 Picea engelmannii
AAATAGGGGTAAAAATAGCAATTAAATGTGACCTCCAAAAACATCAATAACTCTAAAGGGTTCTAATTAAGTCAGTAAATGTGTTTACCTAAATGATGGATTTTTTTAAAACAAATCTGAATAGTTGTAACATCCCCATTGTAATCCCTAGTTTAATTAATGCTTAATGTTGGACACATAATCCTTGGGATTGTGTTCTTGTAACTGCAATGTACATATGACGAGTTGTAGGTGATAGGAAGGGTGACCCATTGAGGAATACCAATGGTCATTTATTTTTGTATATATGCACCTATTTTCTTAATTCCAAATACATCAAGTGTGGAGTTATCTTTTTTGCTAAAGTTACAGCTAGAACAATAAGGGTTAAATTTCAACACTAGTTTACTTCCATAGGACATAACTCCTTGCTCAGAAGTCCATTTGAGGCACAGGTGTAGTATATGGAAATCTTGTCAACCATAGAAGACATCCATGGAGTCAGATTCAGAATCTGGGTATGTAAAAATGTGCAGGAATAGAAAGAAGACACTTGTAGCATACATGGATAAATTGTGGAAAACAACCTAAACTTCTTCGAACCATATCTTTTAGCTCAGAGCTTATATTTGAGCAAATAAATAGTCACTAGAAAGGTATTGAGGAGGAGAATAATTATATCCACCAATAATTTTTATTTGGGAATTACAATTTCTCATAAAGTAATAAATATATTTCTATAGCAGTTAATGAGTGGAAAATTGCAACATGTGGATGTTATAAATTTTTGCTCAAGAATTCAGAATGAGACATGAGTATAGCCATTGGAAACTTGTTTCATAGAATAATGCATATAAGGAATTATATTTTGAATTAGTGCATTGTATTCTTCATAAATTGATGAGAAGAATAACCTATATTCTAATTAATGAATTTTTGTATGTTATGCACGTTCTAACAATAATTACTACATGCACATTTCTTGCAGACTTAGAGGTACAATAAAACAAATTTGGTTCTTATATGAGGATTGGATTTATGGAATATTCTTAGGGATCTTATAGCCATGGGATGGATACCATAGGTATGCATGTCAACAAGGGGAATGCTGAGACAGAGTCAAATGGGAGATGAGACAAAAAGGAGATTGTAACTATGAGAATCATGCATAGATAAGTGCAGAGCTATAGGGATGATAATGCAATGATTATGAAGGCTTAGGAAGAGATACTTCAGATATTGAATATGTTTCATAAGCAAGTTAACAAAGACTCTGGAACCAAGCAAGCAACTATTTCTAAACAAGTGTCTCCATCTAGATCCCAAAGAAAGAGGGATGATCATGGGAATGATAGGTAGTCAAGAAGCATGAGCATGCTGTAAATGTGTTGAACCTACACAAAATATATCTAGCTGGGAATTGGCATATACACTTGCAGAGAAAATATGAGAAAAGAGAAGAAAGAGAGAAAGAATGGAAGAATTATCATTAACCAAATGAATGAATGATAATTTACACATGATATACTCTGTACAACTTATCCAATGTGAACTGGAGGAGATGCCAATGTGCCATAGTGGTGGTCTAGAGTGATATGGACATACACCAATAGTTATGGGAGTAAACTTCCACCTAGTCTAGTCTCTCGGGCAGTTATGGGAGTGAACTTCCACCTAACTGAATTAACTAGTCTATCAGTCTTCAATTAACTAACTGAAATAGAGTGAAGTGAGGAGGAGATCAGGGAATCATGATTAATGTGCTAGTCTGGTGATGATTCCAAGGAAAATGTGCATTAGCTGGTGATGATCCCAATGTTGCATGGTGATAATACCAATGTGGCATCTAGACTCCACTCAACTGATCAAACAAAAGTGTGAACTGAAAAGAATATTGTCCCTAGAAGAATATTCTTCCTAAAATATAGGAGACTGAATAATGACTAATAAACATAGGAAAAATAAATCCTAGGTGTGTGTGAAGTAACTCCAACACCCCCCCTGAACATCACTATGGTCAAAATAAATAATGGATCCTGGAAACAAGGCCATGTTAGGTACCCAAATACAAAAGATACACTAAAATAAATGAAGAAAGAGGGAAAACCTCATGGGAACCCCCCCCCTCAAAGTACAATGTATGTAAAAAGAAGAATTGACAGTTGCTAGGAAACTATGTCCTTCACTCCAAGACAATTACGTAGAGAATGGATATTCTTCTCACTAAAGGTCTTGGTGAATATGTATGTAGTCTTTTCTGCGGAAGGACAAAACTGCAGGTCGATGATCCCCTTGTGTATTAAGTCCTGAATGTAGTTCATGTGAATATTGATGTGCTTCATCCTCTACCTCTAAAATGGATCTCTGCAGAACTTCAGAGTGATCTAGCTATCACACCAGATGACGATCGGCCGATGAAACTGAATGCCCAACTCGGTGAGAAAATGTTGTAGCCACATAACCTGAATGGTTATGTTAACTACCCCTTTGTACTCTACCTCGATTGAAGATAGAGCAATAGCATCCTACTTCTTTCTTGACCAAAAGATAGGCATGGAAACAAGACTGGGTGAGTAGCCATATGTGGACTTACGATCAATGCTATCACCAACCCAATCAAAATCAATGAACTTGATGAGGTCCAATCCAGAGTATTTTGAATAGTGAATCCCAAAGGTGATGGTGCCATGTACATATCAAAGGATACTCTTTGAATCCTTCCAATGTAGCTCATGCGGCTCTTGCATGAACCTGGAGACTACTCCGACTGCATAGGAGAGCTCAGGTCTAGAGTGTGTGAGATATAACAAGCTCCCCACTAGTTGTTTGTACAGTGTGTTTTCAACCAGTGGAGTGTCCCCACCATCCTCAAGTATGACTCCTGATAGGAAAGGACTCGGGGCATACTTACAGTCTATCATGTGAAATATCTCAAGGAGATCTCGTGCATACTTGTCCTGAGACAGTTTGATTCTTTATGCATCCTAAATGATCTCGAGTCCAAGGAAGAAGTGTAGCGGACGCATTTCTGTCATCAAGAACCTGTCATGTAGAATCCTCTTGACTGCAACAATCGTTGAAGTCGAGCAATTTATGATCAACAAATCATCAACATACAAAACTAGGAGTAGAAGTGAATCATTCGTCCTGAGCATGTAAACATTCGGGTCTGACTTACAATGTACAAAGTTCTATGACAATAGGTAGGATTCCATCTTGGCATACCATGCCCTCAGAGCCTATTTGAGGCCATAAAGAGATTTCTTCAGTCGATAGAACAAATATGAATCCTACATAAATCCCTGGGGTTGCTCCATATAGATCTCCTCAAAGATATCACCGTGAAGAAATGCATTCTTCACATCCATCGGATGGAATTCCCATCCCTTGGATGTCGCAATGGCAAGTGTCAAACGTATGGAATCCATCTTCACTATTGGAGCAAAGGTTTCATCATAGTCAATTCCATGCACCCGTTGAAATCCTTTGGAAACTAGCCTAGATTTGTATCTACTAATATGTCCATTCGCTATTCTCTTGGTCCTGTAGACCCATCTGCACCTGACAAGTTTTCTTCCATAAGGAAGGGGAACCAGATTCTAGGTTTGGTTCTCGAGGAGGGATTTTTACTCCTCCTACATGGATGATTCCCTAAAGGGATTTCCAGCAACCTCACCATAAGACTGTGGATAGGAAGACTGAACCACAAAAATATTCCTGGGTGGCAATGGTTCAGTGATAGTGAGTGCAAGAGGAGGCTCCTCAAAATCAGATCGAGTCCTCCTAGTATCAGCTGGATCACCAACAAGATCCCTTGTATCTTGAAGAGTAGTTTGGGCCCACTTGGGCCTCTACTCTGGATCTGCATCTTCATCTGCATCTGGATTCAATGACTCTACATATGACTTTGCTAACTCTATATCTGGATCATCTCAATCATCTGAATCAGAACTCTCATCTGAAGAAGAGTCAGCATGTGCATGCTCATCATCTCTTACAGGTGGGAGAGAAAAAATGTCTACATGAGGCTGTTGAGATACACGTGGGAGACTTTCCTCAAATTTGACACTTCACTCAATGATGAATCTGTCTGAGGAAATATCAATAAGTCTGTATCCCTTCACATGATCGGGTCATCCAACAAAGATACAATTTGTGCTCTATGGATCAAGTGCCTTCCTCTTTTTAGAGGGAATCTGAGCCCATGCACGTGAACCAAAAATATGAAATTGGGTCACTTCCAGTTTGAGGCCGCTCCAAGCTTCGTAGGGAATTTTATCCTTAACAAATCTATGGGGATATATGTTTTGGATGTAAGTTTCAAAATTAAGTGCTTCAACCCATAATCTTTGTGGAAGTGACTTTGCATGTAGCACGCAAGATGCCATCTCTTTTAGAGATCTATTTTTCCCCTCAACAACTTTGTTTTGTTGTGGAGTATAGGGAACCATGTGCTACAACTGAATGTCTACCTCATGAAAAAGATTACGTATCTCATGGTTGACATACTTCCCCATTATCTGTTCGAAGGACTTTTATTTTCTTTCCTGACTATGTCTAAACAAGGGCTTTGAAATCTTTGAGGTGTTGAAAGACCTCTTATTTTTTCCTAAGAAATAAAACCCATGTGAAGCGTGAGAAATCATTAACAAAAATGAGAACATACCTTGATTTACTGATTGATGGATGTGAAAAAGGGACCATGATGTCACTATGGATCAAATCTAAAGGAAATGAAGCCTTCTGAGTCTTTCCTTTGTCGAATTTCTCTTTAGGGTTTTTTCCAAGAATACATCCTTCATAAATTCTTTTGGAGAAGTGGATGTCGGGTAGACGATCAACAATTACCTAATTGCTAATTTGTTTCATATATCTGAAATTTAAATTCCCATACCTTTAATGTCATATCCTACTGCTTTCATCAACATGGGTAAGCAGTATTGCAGAATCTGGTTCAATAAATTTAGAAAATGTGTAGAGTCTAGATTGATGATTTACCTCACTGGTAGTAACCCTAGAATTGGTTTGCATGTCATAGATATCCAATGCATCAGATGTGAATATGAATCTCTTTCCAGTGCCAGATATTTTCATCTGATACATGGAAAGAATATTGACGGAAATTTGGGAACGTGTAGCACATTCTCGAAGCTTTCGTTTGTGAGTTAAATTCTTCCTTTGCCAGTGACCTCGACTAGAGAGTTGTCCCCCATCAAAATAGGAGGACCTTTTCATGCATCCAATGAAGAATATAATTCTTTTTTGGAAGCCATGTGGTGTGATGCACCTAAATCTACGATCCAAGCCTCGGGAGAGGAGTTGATGGCAATCAAAGCATGGCTAGAATTGCCTTTCTTGGGATTCTGATATTCTGGCTTCTTCTTCTTGGCACCCTCTCGGATGCGATCTCCAGGGTTGTTTTGCTGAAGTATTTGGGTCATTAGATCTATCTTTTTCTGCATACATGTGGATTCTGGATGGAATCCTTCATGGCAGTAAGTGCATTTCTCCCCTTTTCTTCCCTTTCCACCTTTGGATCCAGAGGAATCGTTGAAGGGTTTTGAGTACCCTTCCTTCTTTGGATTTTCATGTTCTTTTCTTTTGTATTTATATTTAGATTTATTATATTGATGACTTCTTTCATCTTTCACAATAAGTTCATGCACCTTTCGGCCTTTGATTTTTCCCATGTTGATGAGCTTGTTCTGCTCTTATGTCAAAGACTCGATAAAGTCCTCAAGAGAGGGCATCTTCCAGGTGGCTCTAGAGGAAAACCTAAGTAAATGAAATGTGGATACAAACACTGAGTATTCTGGACCAAGTTTGGAGAGAATAGTGAGAACCATTTGTTTATCCTTCTTATATTTATCAACCCCGCAAGCCTTGAGTTGCGACAACAAATCCTTATATTTGGTAAAGAAATATTGGAGATTGTCGAAGATTTTTGGATCGAATGTGAGAAATTCCACCTCGAACATGTGTCCCCTCATCTCATCCTGTTTTCCAAAAATCCCTTCCATGGTGTTCTAGGCTTCATTGAGGTTTTTACAGGAGGATATGTGAAAGAGAAGTTCAGGAGAAATGAGACTGCAAATTGTTATGAATGCATCATCCATTCGATTTAGATACTTGGATTTTTCTATGGCTGATGTTAGTTTTGTATCTATGTTCATGGTTAAACTATGAAATCCTATGCTTTTAAGATGCATTAACATCTTCTCCTTCCATGCAAATAAATTGTAAGGTGTAAGAATGAATTCTTTTGAAAAATCCATTTTTCCACTGTCTTCAATCTTCGGTACCTGCAAAAATAATTTGGTGTGTATTTTCCCTAGAAGTTCGTCATCTCTGATACCATGTAAATGTGTTGAACCTACAGACAATAGATTTAGCTGGGAATTGACATACACAATTGCAGAGAAAATATGAGAAGAGAGAAGCGGGAGAGAAAGAATGGAAGAATTCTCATTAACCAAATGAATGCATAATAATTTACACATGATATACTCTATATAACTCAACCAATGTGCACTGGAGGAGAATCCAATGCACCATAGTGGTGGTCTAGAGGGATCTGGACACACACCAGCATTTATGGGAGTAAAATTCCACCTAGTCTAATCTCTCAAGCAGTTACGGGAGCGAACTACCACCTAGTTGAGCTAACTAGTCTATCAGTCTTCAGTTAACTAACTGAAACAGAGTGAAGTGAGGAAGAGATCATGGAATCATGAGCAATGTGCTATTTTGGTGATGATCCCAAGGACAATGCACATTAGTTGGTGATGATACCAATGCTACATGGTGATAATACCAATGTGGCATATAGACTCCACTCAACTGATCAAACTGAAGTGTGAACTGAAGAGAATATTCTTCCTAAAATATAGGAGACTGAATAATGACTAATAAAAATAGGAAAAACCTTAGTAAAAAAATTCCTAGGTGTGTGTGAAGTAAGTCCAACACATGCACCATCATTCTCCAAGGAATTCCACTAGAATAACTCATGCAATTTCAGGGCCAGGGAGAAACCCAAGTGTGTCTCCTGTCAGGAGGAAAAGGAGAAGGCCTAAGGTAGACATCTTGGAAGGTCAACTCAGGAAAATAAATCCACCAAATTTCAATGGTGAACATAGGAATGGAGAAGAATCCAAGGCCTGGGTGTTATAAATGAAGAAATATTTACAGTTGCATGATTACCCCTCTCAAATAGAAGCTAGAATTTCCACCTACCACTTGCAAGGAAAGGAAACCATGTGGTGAGATCAACTTAAGAAAGACAAGCAAGTTGATGAGAAAAGGATCTCATGGAGGTAGTTCAAAGGATATTTCCACGAGAAATATTTTTCCGACATTGTCATGAAAGGAAGATGAAAGAGTTATTTGAACTCAAGTTGGGAAGCAAGACAATGGATGAATATGAGAAGAGGTTCTTTGAATTACTAAAGTATGTGGACTTCATAAAGGATGAAATGGTCAAAACTCAAAGGTTCCTAAGTGGGTTACCTTCCTTCTATAGTGACAAGATACAATATGATAACCCCAAGACTTTGGACGAATCCATAAGGAGAGCAAAGCATCTTTATGAGAAAAGTAGAGGAGGACCAAATTTTCAAAAATATTGGAATGACAAGATGAAAGGGAAAAAGGATCAAAGGAAGAAAGGTTTTAAGCCACCCTTTTTCAAGAATAAATCAAAATAAAATCAATAAGGTCAGTCAACCCAAAATGTGTAGAAGACTATGGATTCATTTGGGAATGGCCAAGGTAGCATCCTATACAATATTGGGGATGTGAGGGAAATCACTTATATAGGGACTACCCTCACAAAGTAGAAATGATGAGGATTGTCCACAACTTTCAAGAGGTTGAAAAAATGAAAGAAATGGGAGGAAACATGCCAAGGATTTATGTATCCTTGAATAAAAAACAAGTAGAATACCAATCCCCCATGATTGAAGTAGAAGGTAAGATTGATAACTATCCCATAGCAATTTTAATTGATTCTAGAGCTAGTCATAGTTACATAAACTCTAACATTGTTGAAATATTTCATTTGAAAAGGAGTAAGCATAAGAAACATTGGTTAGTTTAATTGGCCACCAGGTCTAAGAGGAAAATCAATGAGTTGGTTAAAGATTGTTCGATAGACATGAATGGACTCGACATAAAGGTAGATGTAAACATCATATCATTGGGTTCATATGATTTTATAATTGGCATGGATTGGTTGGAAAAACACCATGGTTTCCTAGACTATTACAATAGGAAAATCATTTTTCTTGATGAATAAAGGAAGCAATGCAAGGTTCAAGGAATTCTAAGAGTTGTAGTTGTTAGAGAGATTTCAGCTATGTAGTTGAAAAGGATTTTTAGGAAGGTATTTTAGAGTTTTTCATCCCATATGGAAGAAGGAGCCAAAGAAAAAGTGGTAAGCATTGAATACCATATGTTCTTAAGGGATTTTGAAGATGTTTTTGGAGAAATACCATAATTTCCACCAAAGAGGGACATTGATTTCTCTATTGACTTGGTGCCAGGAGCTTCCCCAATATACAAGACACCATATAGAATGGGCACACCTTAGTTCAAGGAGTTGTAGATGAAGCTTGAAGAATTGTTAAAAAAGGGGTATATACGCCCAAGTATGTCACCGTAGGCTGCCCCCAATTATTTTTGTGAAAAAGAAAGATGGAATCTTAAGACTATGTATTGATTTCAAACAATTGAATAAGGTCATCATAAAGAACAAATAACCATTGCCAATAATTGATAATTTATTTGATCAAATGAAAGGTACAAGACTCTTTTCCAAGATTGAATTAAGTTCAGGTTATCATCAAGTGAGGATAAAGGAAGAAGACATCAGGAAGACAACATTTGAAACAAGATAGGAGCATTATGAGTTCACAATAGTTCCATTTGGGCTATCAAATGCCCAAGTTATTTTTATGTGTCCGATGAATGGAGTGTTTAGGGAGTACCTAGAAAATTTTATGATTGCGTTCCTAGATGATATACTCATCTACTCGAGGAAAGAGGAAGAGCATGAGAAACATTTAAGAATGGTGTTGCAAGTTTTAAGAGAGCATAAATTGTATTCTAAGCTAAGTAAGTGCATCTTTTATCAAAAGAAGATTCACTACTTGGGTCATATAATTTTAGCAGAAAGGATAATCGTTGATCCTAAGAAGATAGAGGCCATTAGAGGATGGATAGCACCAATAAATGTGACAGAGGTCAGATCATTCATGGGTCTTGTCGGTTATTAGTGAAGATTAATAGAAGGATTCTCAAATATTGCAATCCCAATCACTTTGCAAAAGAAGGGAGTGAAATTTGAATGGACTTCCAAGTGTGAAGAGAGATTTCAAAATCTGAAAGATGTCTTGAAAAGTGCACTGATATTAAGGATTTCATATCCAGATAAAGGCATTGTTGTGTGGATTTATTCATCCAAGGAAGGGATTGGTGGAGTCTTCAGTAAAAATATGATGTGGCATGCTATGAGTCCAAAAAATTAAAAGAGCACGAAAGGAATTATGCTACCCATGAGAGAGTTAGTAGCAACTATACATGCATTAAAAATGCAGAGACATTACCTCACGGGGAGGAAATTTGAGCTAAGGACATACCACTATAGTCTGAAGCATTTGTTTGGGAAACCAACATTAAATGTTAGGAAAACTAGATGGATTGAATTTCTTAGTGAGTATTTCTTTGAAATTAAGCATATGAAAGGAAAGGAAAACCAGGTGGTTGATGCACTCAGTAGGAGATTTCAAGAAATACATATTGCAACCATTAACATGTTAGGACTGATATGAAATATAAAATTATTGCATCAACAAATTCAAATGAGAAATATCCAAAAATAAAAGAAACATTACAACAAGGTAATTTTCAGCAGAAAATTAATTTCTATGAGATGAAAGAAGATGGAATTATGATGTACAAAGGAAAATTGTATGTGTTGAATTCTAATGAGATGAAAAATGCAGTGTTCATGGAAATTCATAATGTGACATATCTTGGAAACCTAGGATACCAAAAGACAATTGTAGTGTTAAGAAGCCAATATTGTTGGCCAAGAATGAAGAAAGAAGTGGATAATTACATATCCAGGTGTCTAGAATGCCAAAAAGTGAAGACATGGCATAAGCATCCAACTGGGTTATTGCAAACATTTCCCATTCTATAATGGAAGTGGGAAGCGGTTATAGTTGATTTCATTACAAAGTTTCCCATAGCAGTGAAGCAACATGATTACATCATGGTGGTGGTGGATAAATTAACTAAGGAAACACATTTTATTCTTGTGAAGACTACACATAAGGAAACAAATATTGCAGAGATTTATATGAAAGAAGTTGTCAGGTTACATGGAGTGCCTAAGGAAATAATTTCATATAGATATCCAAAGTTCACTTACAATTTTTTGAAGGGTTTATTCAAATGCTTTGGGACAAATTTAAATATCAGTACAATGTATCACCGAGAGTCAAATGGGAAAACAGAGAGTACTGATAGAGTAATCAAGGAAATGCTCAGAATGTGTGTGATGGATCAACCATTGAAGTGGGAGGATTATATACACTTAGTGGAATTTTCTTACAATAATGGGTATCATGTGTCATTAAAAAATAGTTCATTTGAATCATTGTATGGCATGAAGTGTATTGCTCCAATGAGTTGGGATAATATAGCAGACATAGTGGTTATTAGACCGGATTTTTTGAAGGAAATGAAAGAGAAGATGGAAAAGAACAAGAAGAATTTAAAAGCTTCATAGGATAGGAGGGAAAGTTTTGCAGACAAGAATGAAGTGTTTATATATTTTAAATTGGGTGAGTATGTGTTTGTAAAAGTGAAGGAAACATGAAGTTCACTAAGATTAAGAAGTTGCTCAAAGTTGGCAACAAGATATTGTGAACCTTTTGAAATATTAGAAAAGACAGGGCCATTTTAATACATGATATGTTAAGCCCTAAATAGTGGCTCATTACCCCTTAATTGGGGCATATTAGATTAGTAATGTTATTTTATTTATGTCGAATTTAGTCCAGTAGTTGTAATTGTACCTCGTAGTCTCCTATATATACCAAGGAGACATTTTCATTTGGAATCATCTTGTATTTGGACATTTATGTGGGGTATAAGGAGGTTTCCCCCTCCAAGAGGCTTATTACCTAAAATTCTCTCTTTTTCAAGGTTTTGAGTAATTATTCTGAGGTTTTTATATGCTATATTGACATTTGGTTCTTAACATATGGTTTTAGAGCTCAAGGTATTGGGGTTTCGCTGCAACATCTGAGACAACTTGTAATTATCGCTATAACTTTTTTTCTACAACATTTTAGAAAGAATGACTTGGAGGATATTTATTATACAGATCAAGATACGCTGGGTTAAAATTTCATCTCCTGAGACCTTATAATTTCGGAGATATAGCCTGTGTAAGATAGGGTTCTGGAATCATCATGAATTGAGTCGTTGCGTAATTTCGCTATAAAAAAAATTATGTACCGTTTCAGACCCTGAAATATGGAGGCTATTCACATAAATTAGTAAGGTTTATGTGGTAACAATTTCATCTTCTGGTTCATCTTACATTTGTAGATACACCCTATGGAAGATAGGGTATCTGACTAGTCCTATTGACTAGTCTCAAGCAGGTGTTCTGAGTAAAACAATCATAACTTATTCTTAAAGTATCCAAATTGAGTGAGACTAGTTGCATTGGATAGTGGACTACTGGTAGTCTTTCTTCTACGAGTTTCAAAATTTTATATCAATTATTTTGTGCAGGGCACGCTATCCAAGTGAGATCTCCTGGAAAGGCCAAAAATCAGCAAGTTGTGGGTAAGTTACCATAAATTCCACTTGGTACATCCAGTTTTGATTAGACCTGTGGAATTGTAGAGAAGAAATATCAGATAACTACAAAAAACAAAAATTTCATACTCATAAGGGTCAAAATTTTGGAGATACAATAAAAGGAAGATTGTCTAGCAGAACCACTTCAAAATTAAGGTTTAAAGTGATACTTGGCCAACATGCCACCAAAAAATGGAACTTCTACACCAAATAAGCCTCCAGAAAATCCTACTTGAACTCTTGATGAAGGTGAATAAATTCTTACGGACATAAATGATTTACAAAAGAAGACAGTAACAAAAGATGAACTACAAGAGATGATGGATTCAATGGAAGCTAAGTTGAAGGCAATAAATACTAATATGGATGGTTTAAAAGGGGAGATCATGGAAGGATTGAAAAATTTCCTAATAGAGAGGACACCTGAAAGTGAAAATGTATCCCATGAAATTCATGATGAGGACACAAGGAAGATGAATCAAGAATGAAGAAACTCTAACTTTGGGTTGAAGACCAACCACATTCCTAAGATCGATATGAGGAAGATTGATGGCAAGGACCCAATCACATGGATACTTCAGATGGAGCAATTATTTGATCTACATAATGTGCCACATACACAAAAAGGTATGGATTGCTTCTTTATATTTAGAACCCAATCAATTTGTGTGGTATCGTTGGCTTTGTTCTCGCAAATCACTCGTCACTTGGACAATTTTCACGGAAGAAATGGTAGCACACTATGAGGATACAAGGAGCAATACCTTCTTTATCCAATTGATAAATCTCAAGCAAAAGGGTTCAGTTACAGAGAACATTGATAACTTCCAAAGATTTAATATAAAGGTAACATATATTCCAGATGAGCACTTGATTGATGTATTCATAGGAACTTTAAGGGATAACACTCAACATGAGGTTCGTATTTGGGAACCCAAATCATTGGAGAATGCATTTAGGGTGGCACGAAATGTTGAAAGTAAAAATATGGCTATGGCTACTAGAAGGACCACTCCTAACATCTATCGAGAGAATAATGTTCCTTCTTCTAAAACACCTCAACCTACCAGGTTGACACCTCAACAATTTGAGGAAAGAAAAGAAAAAGGTTTATGCTTTAATTGTGACAGCAAGTACAGTAAGGGACATAAGTGTGGTGAGAATAAATTATTCTACATAGATTTTGAAGAGGGAGAAGAACAAGAACCATCTCAAGATGAAAATGGAGACACGATTTCTTCTGAATAGTTGACTCCCACGATATCGTGTAATGCATTGGCTGGAATTAGTACTCCTCAAACCCTCAAGATCGAAGGATATATCAAAAAGAAAAAGATAATAGTCCTAATTGATTCTGGTAGTACTCATAATTTCATTCACTATAAATTAGCCAAAGCTCTCAATTGCTTTATATATCCAGCACCACAGTTTCAAGTAATGATTGCAGATGTAGGAACTATCAATTTCTCAGGAAAATGAAATAAGATCAATATTACTATGCGGGAATATGTGATGAATAGTACAATGATTCCTATACCCATGGGTGGTGTTGATGTCGTGCTAGGAATCCAATGGTTACAATCATTAAGAACAATGGCTTTTAATTTTCAAGAACTTTTTATGAAAAATTCATTGGAAGGAAACTAAATTGAGTTAAGAGGTATCACAGGGAAACTCAGTAAGGTGATAAGCTCCAATGGAATGACAAAATTATTGAAAAAGGAACATCAAGGTGTAATTGCACAACTATGCTCACTAGATGTTCAAACATCTAATCCATCTATTCCCCTAGATCTCCAAGGGATCATTGACAAGCATTCCAAAGTATTTGAGCATATTCCCAAATGTCTTCCACCCACTCAAAATCATGATCATGATATTCACCTAATTCATGGGAGTTTTCCTCCTAACATCGAGCCATACATATACCCTTATGCCCAGAAGAGTGAAATTGAGCACATGGTTGAAGAAATGTTAGAGGTTGTCATTATTAGACCTATCCAAAGTTCTTACTTTGCACTGGTGGCAATGGTATTCAAGAAATATGCTTCATGGCGTATGTGTCCAGATTATAGAGAGCTCAACAAGATCACTATTAAAGATAAGTTTCCCATTTCCATCATTGATCAATTGTTAGATGAACTACATGGAGAAATCTATTTCACAAAGTTGGATCTTCATTTAGGGTATCATCAGATTAGAATGAAGGAAGAAGATATCCCAAAAACATCATTTCGAACTCATGAAGGCCATTATGAATTTTTGGTCATGCCTTTTGGCCTTACAAATGCACCTTCCACATTCCAAGGGTTGATGAATTCCATTT
>ML785165.1:0-43014 GCA_009831015.1 Picea engelmannii
GCAGATTGTAAGAAGGAAGCTTTTAAAATATCATATTCAAATACCTCTATCAGCTTCCTTCCCACGGGAAATAAATTAAAGAGGAAGAATGCTGCAACATGCTTATATGCAATTGAAGTTGCAGTAACGACAGAACCGACATAACACTATTGACGACAATGAATCGCAACAAAGAAAACTAAATGACAGCAGGATTCGGTAAAGTACAAACACACCTTTTCTTTCATTTCATGTGCAGATTGTAAGAAGGAAGCTTTTAAAATATCATATTCAAATACCTCTATCAGCTTCCTTCCCACGGGAAATAAATTAAAGAGGAAGAATGCTGCAACATGCTTATATGCAATTGAAGTTGCAGTAACGACAGAACCGACATATTATTCTTCAGAATGTGGATTTAACATAATATAAATTCCGAGACACTCGTAAATAATATTCCTTTATGCACTTTGCTTTTTCAAGTCTTGAATAAGAAGGCTAAGGCTACATGGTAGCAAATCCATGAGGAAGTCTGAATACATAAAAACAATGAGAAAGTTTGAATACATGAAAACAATGTAAGAGAGTAATATGTTGTTAATGGTATGTACGATTATATTCATAGAAATAAAATGAAAATGTTATTTAAATGAATTTGTAATAAAAATATGAAATTTATAGATTATTTGAATTAATAAAATGAAGGAAAAATAAAACACCAAGTAAAACTATCACATTTTGACAGATAAATAAAAATTATTTATAGAAACAAAATGAAAAAAAAAAGCAGCAGGTCTTCTCGTAGTAAAACTACCGTATTTTGAAAGATAGATATGGGTTAGCAAGATATGAAAGATACGATGATTATGGATATGGGTTAACAATATATCCATGTAATTGGTAAAAATTTAAACCCTTATGATTGTATGTGGAGTTCTAGTAATGTAGACAAAATGAAAGTGGTTTTGCTCTTGTGAAAAAATGGAAAAATAGAACCTAGTTCAGTTTTGAAGACCGTTTAACTTATATTTGTGATACCATTAGGCACTACTAGTTTGAACTCAAACTCACGTGGAGAATATGCATGTTACAAACCTGGAACATCAAAAAAGATGGGTTTTCTTGTTCCACGATAAAATTCAGATCTTAAATAAGTGACTTGGGTATCCACGCAGTAAATAAACATCAACCACTTGCCAACGTGAGATTAATGTAAAAGCATGCATTGGAAAGAAGGGATATTGGGTATGGAGCCAAAAGTAAGTCTCACTATAGTGTTTGAGATTAGCATGTTTCTCGTTGTTTCTTATTAACTTTTAGACAGGATCTTGAGTTTGAAACCTCTTTAAACTAAGGGTTCCCAACATTATCGAGATATTCCAGTGCTTCCATTATGCTTTAAAATATATTATTGTTGACTTTAGTTAGCACAACTATTACTCATTAATGGAGGCCGCAATGCCGCACTTTTCAACCACGTTCAATGTTGGACGTGGTAACTCGTGCAATGTAACATGAAGTTGTATCGTGAGCTAGCCATCTATCATGAGAGTAAAATTTGGGCAGAAAATCAAATGAGAAAACAAAGAAGATACATAACCTACCAATCCTTGCATGCTTCAAATTGAAACTTTAAGACATCAGGGTTGTACGACATTTCACATTTGCAGTGCCTGCAAGAAACATATAGACATAAGACATTTCATTAAAGACACATCTCGGAGGTTGGCACATCGAAACCTCGGAAGGCGAAAAAGAAAGAGAATATTTCACAGCAGATCTAGCTGACACGGCCATCCTATCGGGAGTGAACCCTCCTATTGCAGCATTGTATTCAAAGCAGCAGAAATATTATTCGAAGCCAACGTTGTCCAATTTAGTGTAGTTCTTGAAATTATGCAACTGTATTTTCCCTCAATTGTATCAACGCTCTTCTCGTCGAAATGATCCGAAAGGAAGAGCTCATTTGCGACGTGGAATTGGCGGTGACCTCCTATAGACTCCTCTGACTGATAATACCACCACACACAGAACTTTACAAGGCTTCCCCGAAAATCGACTTCTATCCTCTCCACCCTAGCTATGTACAGTGGCTTCTGGGCATCCTCGAGAGTCAGCACGCATCATAGCCCCCGACGAAAGAAGCTATCTTTCAAGCTATGTACGATGGCTTTTGGGCATCCTCAACATGCATCACGTCCTGCAAGCTATATTTAAATGGCCACGATGAGTCATCCACTGCAGTGACAACCATCGACTGTCGAATGAAAATAGGAGGATACTCATAAGGGATCTGATCTGTAGTGCATCGACTGCAATGACATGTCAAGATGCCTATTGAGCTCAAAAATTGATGTAGCAGAGGTTACTTCCAAATAATGAAATTAGACCATATGTCCACATTTATGAACCATTGTCAGATCGACAATAAGAGGTTCATTTGCATAGCCAATGGGATCTTGCCAAAAAGGATTTTAAATAATTGAAATAAGTAAAAAAAATCTATTGCTAAAGTGTGACATTAGAAAACCATATAATTTTTTGGTCAATGCATGGATTAATATGTAGTAAATGGAGAAATCGTCACTATATACGAGCCTATCGACAAGAGTAATAACCCAGAAAGAGAATAGAAAAAGAGCCCACATGGAATATAAAATTAAATTCTCCAAAGTATATTGAAGGTCGGTGATTTAGTGTGCTTGGATACTTTCCTTTTATGGGGCATATTATTCTAAACGTTTTACATTTTGGTAGTTTTTCCATCATTTTTTTCGTTTGATTTTGCTCGAAATTTGGTGGTGAATGGTTGGCTATTCAGGTTTGAGTGGCTAAGTTTGTATAATCCAACTGCCTCTGAGATTTTCTTTTCAGCACACTGAATCCATATATGTAGCCAAAAATGCAATTTAAACAACAGAAAATAACGATTTTGTCCATATTTACATCGTCGAATTATGATAAAAAAATGTAAAAAATAAAAAAATTAGCGACACCTTTTAAAAAATAGGTGCATCGACACTTTCAATGAACTCAAAATGTTCCACAGTCGTGCGAAATAAAACTTTCGAAATATATAACTGTTTTATCCGTTACTTCACAATTAAAAATTTCAAACAATGTGAGTTTGGGGCCCGACGTTATCTCCCATGCAGATTCAGTCATCCAATGGGCATGGAGCAAGGTCAACAGTGTTCAGGATCTATACGTTAATGTTCAGACGTCAGTGATGTGAACATAGAGAATTTGCCGTAATTTCAAACGATGTGTCGTTTGTATTATATGTTAATGTTCTGACGTTAGTGATGTTAACGGAAAGAAGTTGCCATAATTTCATTGGAGAACAACATCTAATGCATTAATTGTACATTGAAAGTCGGTGAATTAGTGCCCATAGATCTTTTAAAGAAAATGAAAAGTATGACTAGGTGCATAGATCACCTGTCACACTGAAAATATGTTCCACTCTCCTCTTGCATAGTAGAACTTTGGAAGCAGATTATTGTTTTTTCAGTTCCTTAATACTTAAAAATGTTGTTTCGCATCTGTATGTTAGTATTTCGATGTTAATGATGTTAACGGAAATAATTTTTCGCAATATAGTGGTCTTGTGTGTTTATGGGTTTGTTGATTTGTAATATGCAATGAGACCAAGTAAAGACCCGTTGTTCCGTAGTTTATAGTAAAGACCTATTTTTCCCTAGTTTAGTTTAGCTTATATTGATTATTGGGGATTTAGATTTTACAAGGGATTGAGGCCCCCTTCGTATTAGGTTAAAGAAGGAAGCTGTAGAGTTGAATTTGTGGGTAGAGTTGTAGGAGAAAAGGACAAACTCAAGCTTTGGTTGGATAGATTTTGTTGAAAACTTGAACTCATTAGTGGACAAGAAAAATAAAATCCTACTATAAGTGGAAGAATTGAAGACATATTTCAATTCTACAATTGGGTTTTTGAAGATAGTGTTTCCATATTTATTACGGGCAGACAGAAGGCAGAGTATTTGTTTTTCATTGATGGAAAGCTCAGCTCGACAATGATGAACAAGAGAAAGTGGCAAGACCAACAACGTAATGATGATCGCATGGCAAGATCAGAACCATAAACTCTAGGAGTCAAGGAAGCAAATCACGGTAGAAAATCGTGAAATGCGAAACCACGACTTAATCTCTATTTCAGAGTTTCGGATACCAGGAGTTGGAGGTGTCAAGGACACTCACGACAAGAATGACGAAATCGCGAAATGCGAAACCATGACTTAATCTCCATTTCGGAGTTTCGGATATTGGGAGTTGGAGGTGTCAAGGACACACATGACAAGAATGATGAAATCGAAAAATGAGAAAGATCAGAGCATGTCAAAGACTCCATTTCGGAGTTTCGCAGACCGGGAAATCAAAGATCAAAGGAACTTTAACCTTTGAAGTAGCAAACCTCGAAATCCCGAAACAGACACATCAACAAACCACGTCAGCAAACCACGTTTACTAAGGACACATGGCACAATCAGGCAATGACAAGTGTCAAGTTGATTCAACATTTCAGGCACATGTATGTCACAAATTAGAGTGACATGTGATAGCTATTTGACACATGTCAATCCACGTGTGACGTCAGCAGGTTTACGTCACATCAAAACTTTCTATTTTGGGGTTTTTACATAGCAAGCAGAAACTCCACCATCACGAAGTCTCGAACTTCGAAATGATGAAAGGGACTACTGTAAGTCTCAAAAATATGAAATCCCATCAACTGTCCATGTTAATTTTAATATTCTCATATTTGAAGGTCATATATATGTGAATGCCTTGGAGAAGTTGATAAATATACTAGAACATTATTTATTTTTCCACAATTTTTCCAATAAGGAAAATATGAAGTTTTCACTCCTAAAGGTTGTTCCCCATGTCCAACATTGGTTGGAAAATTACTCTGAGAAAATATCCACATAGGAGTCTAGAATATTTTTGGTTGAGTCCACTTGGGACTATTTTATGGATGTGGTCAAGGAACAAGATTACATTGTTGGAAACTACAACAACTAGTACACAAGATGGACCATATTGTGTCGGGATAGGGACCAAGCAATGTAGACTTCATAAATACCTTCCAAACCTTGCACAACACATCTCTAATGGCAAGTATTATTAATGGTGAATTATTGCTGCAGACTAATTTGCATTTGTACTTTTGCAATCTCATAAGTTTGTTTCCTAAATTGCTGACGGATCTTGTAACCTATGCCTAAATTTAGCTTAGACAACTAGCTAATGACTCAACAATTTTTCTTGAGTTTTTCCCCTGCCCTCAGTCCTTACCTTTACTTTTACCTAGCAGTGAATATTATTAATGCCTTATTAATTTCTTTATTATTTTTTAATTCCTTGTTATTTGCTTTACGTTAAATGCCTGGTTATTTATTATTAAATGACATGTTATTAAATGCCTTGTTATTTGCTTTATGATATTTTTTTTGTTATTTGCTTCATTATTCATTTTAATGGTAGCATTCTAGTTTAAGATGGTTGCTATGGTTATCAAGATTAATGGCTAGTTAGATGGAGATTTGGATTAAAATAGATGTAACTGTGTAGGTTGTGTTATTGATTTAATTTGATTGGGGAGTAAAGATGGGATTTCATATTTTAACTTTGCTAGACTGGTTGCATTTAATGTCTATTGATTCTAAATTAATGGCTAAATCATAATTTAGACAATCTAGTTAGATTATAATTAAGAATTAATTATATTTTAATTATTAGCCAAGTCGAAGTTCAGACTTGCTTATTGATGTCTATCTAACGTTGATTTAGAGGGTACCTTGATGACAATTTGTAATTTAAAATTTTGCAAATGGATTGGTTTTAAGACTAATTTAGATTGTACCTTATTGTCATATTGCATTTTAGACATGCTAAGTTGGCCTCGTAATAGACGATTACAATAGACTGTAATTATTGACTAGCTTGACTCGATGATTGATTGAGGTATTGGCGAAGCCATTTTTAGCTTGCGCTTCCCATTGAGGGGGTTGTGGTTCCTTTTAATTAACGTTTGTACTTGGTTGTAAACATTTAATGTCCTTGGTTCCTCACTGTAAGGGTTCTACTTACTTGTGTAATTAATTTTGAGTTGTTAGGATGATTGTTCTTAGCTTAGTAGGCTTGGTCTGCTTGTGTTGGACGGGATGTAGATACTTCCTTGTTTCTCAGAACAGACGCCATCCTTGAGACCTTAAATGGTCAAAATCGATGGGAACCTTGGCTTGAGTATTGTTTATGTGTCCTGGAGGTCCTAACCATTGCAGGGTAAGACGGGCGGGTGGTCATTCTTATTCTTCATCAGTTGAACATCGTACATTGCTTCCAGGTGCTTGATGTGCTTTTATGTTAGGTCGTTATGTTGTTATTGCGTGAGTTTCATGCGTTGTGTTCGTCATCATGTTGAGATGTTAAGTATAATGTCATCATTATCTTCCTACACACACAAAAAAAAATAAAAAAAATCGCACTTGTTATGTGAGGCTTGTTGTCGTGACGAATTGGGACGTTTGTTACATGTGGTATCAAAGCGAGTTTCAACCCGTGACTTGGGATCGCTACGGCTTTCATTGACAAGATTTGATTATAATGTCACTAATTGAGTTGACTTGTGTGCGTACAGGTGATCATGGTTAGAGGACGCCGCAGAGGCAAATGACGGGGTGCTAGGGTAGGAGGTGCAATGCCTCCAGTAGCATCCACGCCTGAGGAGTCTAACCCCCAGGGAGACAAGCAGGTTCTCGGATAGGAGCAGATAGAAGTTGGTGATGTAGTCAGAATGATGAGATCTTTTCAGCGCATGTCTGAGGCATTGATCAGTCGTTTGGATAGAGATGAGGCCAGGGCACCGACACCCACTAAGGTTCCACCGCGCCCTTTGGTCGGTACTGGTAGCATTCACCGTGAACTCGAGAAGGGTAAATTTTTCGAGTTCTTTGGTGCCCTGTACGACGCAACCGCCGAGGCATGGTTGGAGAACATGGCGATGTGCTTCGCACTTCGTGATTATACCTCCAACATGAAGGTCCTCATGGCAGTCTTTCAACTGAAGGGGAGCACTCTTCTATGGTGGAAAATGCTCCTACCACAGATGAACGTGGCCGCCAAAGATGTGTCATGGGAACTGTTCGAGGAATGGTTCTGAGAGAGGTACCTTTCATAGGAATTCATTGAGCGTCATCTCAATGAGTTCAACGCCTTACGATAGGGAGGTCGTATAGTGCCTGAGTACGAGGCCCGTTTTATGGACCTTCTCTGGTATGCTTTGCACCTTAACACTAAGAAACTTAAGGTCAATAGGTTCGTGTTCGGCCTTAACGACAACATACGTGAAAAGGTCAGGATTCTGATGCCTCAAACCTTGCATGATGTCGTCTAGAAGGCCCTCATAGCAGAGGAGGAGCTTATCAATGGGTGTAATACTAGGATTCCAGCAAGACCAGTAGGAAAGGTGTCATCTGGAGCACAGTAGCATCAGACACCAGCCAGAAATACGTCGGGATATCGTGGCTTCCAAAGGGGATCCACTTTTACTACACCTTGGCGACTGATGCCTCAACAACGGACACCTTATTGGGGACCACAGCATCAGCAACAGTGTCAACTACAGCAGCAACAGTTTAGGCCTGTTCAGCAGAACAGAACAGAATTCCAGGCCGGTGGGCCGTCATCTTCTACTTTGGGTATCAGGACTATTGGGCCGAAGAAGGGGTGGGGCATGTGTGGAGAGCTACACTACCAGTGCAACTGCCCTTTGGAGAGGACTAAAGCGTTTGGATTAGCTGGACCCACTACTGTGGGAGATATGGGCAAGGCTCATCGGATTCATGCAGTGGTGAATAACTGCCAGGCAAAGCACGAGTCGACTGTGCTCGAGATGACAGGTATCATCGCTGACCAGACCCTTAGTATTTTAATATATCCCGGTGCTACCGAGAGTTTCATTTCTGGTGCAGTGCTAAAAGGGATTAAGGTAAAGGCAGTCAAATAGGATAAGTTTAGATTCGTATAGATGGCCTCGGGAGCCAAACACAAGGTTAGAGGAAAGGTTACGGGCTGTGTCCTTAACCTGGGAGAGCTTGTCACAAGGGCCAACTTGTATGTCATGATCCTAGGGTCTTATGATGTCATCATTGGTATGGACTGGTTGGAATCGCATGAGGCGATACTCAACTGTAAGACGAAATGGTTGAGCTTGGTTGATGACAAGGGATAGAGACGTGTGATTGTAGGTCGGAACCAGGGAGATTCCCTAAGGTTCATCTCTTCCTTGCAACTTTGGAAGAGCATGCGCAAGGGGTGCAAGCTTTATGCGATCCTTGCATTAAACGAGAAGGGAGTACCAGAAGATCTAGAACACCTTCCGGTGGTTAGAGAGTTTGTGGATGTATTTCCGAAGGAGTTACCTAGGATGCCGTTGGAGAGGGAATTGGAGTTTACCATAGACCTAAAACCAGGGACTGAACCGATAGCAAGAACGCCTTATCGAATGTCGACCCCAGAGTTACAAGAGTTGAAAATGCAACTGAAGGAGTTGTTGGACCTGGGATTGATACGTCCTAGTGTGTCAGCGTGGGGTGCAGCTATTATTTTCATATGAAAGAAGAATGGGTTGTGGAGGCTCTACATTGACTACCGTCAATTGAATAAGGCCACGATCAAGAATCAATATCCATTGCCAATGATTGATGATCTGTTCAATCAAATGAAGGACGTGACGGTGTTCCTCAAGATCGATTTACGATCAGGGTATCACCAGTTATAGATCAAGGATGATGACGTCCCTAAGACCACCTTTAAGATGAGGTTTAGACATTACGAGTTTACTCTTTTACCATTTGGACTAACAAACACCCCAGGGGTATTTATGAGTTTAATGAATGGGGTGTTCCGCAAGTACTTAGACAAGTTCATCCAAGTATTCATTAACGATATTTTGATCTACTCTTGGATAATGGAGGAGCATGACGAACACTTGCGCTTGGTACTACAGTGTCTGTGAGAGAACAAACTATATGGGAAGTTGTCCAAATTCTCTTTTTATCAATCAAAGATTCACTACTTGGGGCATGTCATCTCCGACGAAGGCATCGTCGTGGATCTAGTGAAAGTCGACACCATTATGGAATGGCTTGCACCAACGAATGTCCCAGAAGTGTGTAGCTTGATGGGTTTAGCAGGAAACTATCAACGGTTCGTCGAGGGATTTTCGAAGATATCAAATCCGATCACTGAATTGCAGAAGAAAAACAAGAAGTTTGTTTGGACCGAGAAATGCGTGGAAGCATTTTGGAGGCTCAAGGAGTTATTGACAACAACACCAGTACTAAAGGTCCCTGACATGGACGCGGACTTCTTGGTATGCACCGACGCATCCAAGGAAGGCTTGGGCGGGGTCTTGATGCAAGATGGACGAGTGATCGTTTAAATTTTGAGGAAACTGAGAAGGCATGAGGAGAACTACGCGACACATGATTTGGAGTTGTTAGCCATTGTTTATGCCTGGAAGGTTTGGAGACACTACCTTGTTGGATAAAAATTCGAACTAAAGACTTACCATTGTGGACTACAACACATCTTTACGCAAGGCGACCTGAACGCGCGACAACAATGTTGGTCAAAATTTCTTAGCGAGTACGAATTCAAGATTACTTACATAAAATGAACGGTGAACCGAGTGGTGGATGCATTGAGTTAGATACCACGCATATTTTCAGTGTTGCCGCTTCGGACGAATCTACATGAAAAGATTCTAACTTTACAGTGTGATGATGACTGGTACAAAGAGGTCGAGGGTTTTATCAAACAAAAGACAATGATGGTACCATGTTTGAAGGATTTTCATTTGATAACAATGGGTTATAGAGGTTTAAAAATCGGATCTACGTACTGCCGAACGATGAGTTGAGGATGTTGATCCTGTGCGAGGCTCGTAGAGAAATTTACATGGCTCACCCAGGAATCACGAAGATGAGGGAAAACCTTAAACCCTTATTCTTCTGGAAGGGAATGAAGGAAGACATAGTCAACTATGTGGCCAGATGTCTAGAATGTCAGCAGGTAAAGGCTGAACATAGACACCCAACAGGATTACTACAACCACATGTTATTCCGGAATCAAAATGGGAGGTTATTTCGATGGATTTTATTGTTGGATTTCCACTGACGGCAAGGAGACATGACTCGATTTTCGTAGTAGTATACACTCTCACGAAGAGTGCTCACTTTATTCATGTGCATACAACGTATCAGGAACCTGACATAGCTAGAGTTTTCATTATTGAGATTGTGAGGCTGCATGGCATGCCTAAGAGGATTATATCCGATCGAGGATCAGTGTTTACTAGACGATTTTGGATGAGTTTCCAAAAGGCCTTGGGAACCCAACTTAACTTTAGTACTACGTATCACCCGGAGACTGACGGGCAGACCGAACGAACGAACCAGACCTTGGAGGACATGTTGCGCATGTATGTGATGGACCAGCAAAAGCGTTGGGAAGAATTCTTGCCACTGGTAGAGTTCGCTTACAACAACAGTTACCAGAGCACCATTAAGATGGCGCCTTTCGAGTTTCTTTATGGCCGACCATGTCTGACGCCTTTCAGTTGGAATCGACTTGAGGATAGGGTCCTAGTAGGATATGAAGCGATCCAAGAAATGGAAGAGAAAATGAAAAAAATAAGACAAAGGATTAAAGAAGCATAGGATCGACATAAGAGTTATGTCAATGCGCACCATGTCGACCGTAGTTATGAGGTTGGCAATTGAGTCTTCTTGCGGGTTAAACCACATAAGAGTTCGATCAAGTTTGGGAAGGGAGCTAAACTCTCCCCTAGGTTCATGGGACCTTTTGAGATTGTGGAGAGAAAGGGGCATGTGGCCTATCGACTAGCCTTGCCAGATTCTTTGAGGCGTATGCACGATGTTTTTCATGTATCTGTTTTGAGACATTATATTAGTGATCCTACACATGTTATTGACATGAGTTATTTGCAGGTATTGGATGAGGGGGCACTCACAGCTGAGCCTATCCGCATCTTGGATCATCACATTCGATAGCTACGACATCGAATGATAGAGAAGGTCAAGGTACAGTGGGACAATTATAGTCCACACTCGGCGACCTGGGAGGACGCATATGATATGCACCGACAGTTTCCATTTTTGTTTGATAGATAGACATATGATACTATGATACACTTTATTTCGACATATATACTGTGAAACTACGGGATGAAGTTTAGACCAAGAGCGGGTGTATGTAACATCCTGCTCTAGTGCACTGAGCAAACTTATTCTTTGAGGACACTTGCTCGCAAGTGATCCGGATTATTATGCTATTAAAACTTTTGATTTTGATTATGAGGCGTTATGGGATGATGACATGTTGTTTTTCTACCTCAACATAGACAGGTGCTATTGACTCGGTTTTACTGAGTGTGCAAGATTTTGGACCTCAAGGATGCAGAGGCATCGATGGAACCCCTTGGACTCCAGATTGAGTCGGGGAGTGTATCATTGGGATTTGATTTTTTTACTATGATGTTAGTGCATATGATTAGATGATATGATATGGATATGTTCTGATATGATTTTTTGATGATGCAGGCTGACGATAGATTTTCGACCAGATTCACATGTGGAGTAAAGGGGTCACGCACGACTATCAGAGATGTTGAGGGAGAGGTGTGGAAAACAACCCTGCCACAACCTACTAGCACTCCCGCAGTGGCTCGAACTGTAGGTTAATGATTACCTAGTTCAAGATGACCCACGATGCCATGAGGGAAGATTGTGACAGTGACTCACAATGATTCTAAGGGGTGCGCAATAAGGAAGGGGCCTTATTCCTTAGAGGCCCTTAGTCTCCCACAAGTTCACCTGGAGAAGTGTTGACTCCAGGGGTTATTGATGTCTACCAAGTTAGTCAAGAGGTGAGTGTCACCCTTGGAGAATGTAGTGCGTTCTGAAGGGCATGTCTTGCAAGGGAACAGAAGAGGCAAGTGGCACCCTTGGAGCACGTAGTGCGTCCTGAAGGGCACGCCGCAGAAGGGAACAGATGAGGCAAGTGGCACCCTTGGAGCATGTAGTGCAGCCTGAAGGACACATCACATTGTTGACGATAGAGGAGTGAACCTATATGGCCTTAGGACAAATAACATGTTAAGTTTTTTTTAAAACAATTTCCCTAATTAAATGTCGCCCAGTACAAAATTTAATGTCTAAGTCTAAATTAAGCTAGTGGTAAAATTTTGTCTACCTTTAATTTATATATATATATATATATATATATATTAAAATAAAAACAACTTAAATAATAATTAGGATCTTTGTAAAATCTTGTAACATGAAGGGAGTAAGAAGTTTAAATTATTCAAAAAAAATCTGTTGGAATTAATTGTTTTATCTTTTTGATAATTTAAAATATATTAATTAAATGATAAAAGGGAAAAAGGGTTAAGATTCCACACCTGCCTTTTTGAGTTGTAATTAAAAAGGGGAAAGAGGGAGATTCTAAAATTTGGGAAACTAGGAAAAGAGGTATACATAAAAAGGGGAAAAGGGGAACTTAAGGGAAAAAGAGGAAGGTCAAACTTAGTAAAGCATCTACCATTTAAGAGCTTCTAATTTAAACTGAACTAGCAAATTAATAAAAAGGAAAGTTATTAAAACCTTTAAGAGAATTTGGGGACACCTAGGACTGATCATAGGAGTAACTCCAGGTGGGTGAGGGAAATAAATATAATTAATTAATTAAAGAAGTTAATTTATGGAGAAATGAATGGGATAGTTGACACTTGTACGGGGAGGAATTTTTAGGAATTTAATTATAAAACTTAACTAAAAGAGAATTTTTGGAAAGTGAGGAACCACAAAACTTTATATAATGAAGGGAGGTGATGGATGTTGATCATCTTCTGTTTGTGTAACGTTACGCTGTAGAAATATTCACTTGATTGACTTAACTTGTGGGAGTTGGCATACCTAGCTCGGTGAGGAGTGGTAGCTCGGCCTTGTGAGGCGAGCTAAGAGTTAGTCAAAATATCTGGATAGTGAGTGTGTGGCCCCTTTGCGGCTCGGGGGGATAGGGGGGAAGAAGAGTACCCCTAGCGTTGGTTGGGGGGTACCGGTGAAGTCTTGACATTCAGCGAGCAGAAGTTGCATGGAGCGCATGGACGTCACTTAGAGCGGGCGTTCATGCAACTGTATGCTCTCTTCTTTTTGTTTAGTAGATGTTGTATGCATTATACTTAGATCTGCATGATGATTGGGTATGCAAATTGATTGTTTAGATTGGTGACTGAACGTTTCCTAGCCTAGCTCCACGACTGTTGACTCCCTTGGTCTTCGTTTTCCCGCATGTCTTGACCACCTAGTTGTGTGTGATTGCGACCTTCGTGGCTGTTAGCCTTCATCCCTATCTCACCAGTCCTCCCTTGAGCAGTCGGCCAGGAGCCTGATCTACGGTCCTTGCCTTGGTGTTAAAAGACCTATGGATCTCAATGCCCTACTTTTCTGTGCAAGCATGGCGAGCAAAGGAAGTTCTTGTCAGCCGTCTACCCCTTTTGATTGTTCTTGGTCAGTTGATAGTATTGCGCCCTCTTGTGATTGATTTGTTCATGCTACGATCTTCTACTGCTTTTTCTTTTCACCCTGGAGTCATCGCCCACACTCTTCTTGGCCGAATGGTTTTAGTTTAAGGGTTATGGTAGCCTCAAGCCCATCTAGGTATTTTAATTTTTTAGAGTTCGATTTCATTTTGTCGAATGAACTGTGACGAGTCGAGTTTTCATTTAGTTTTACTGTCGATAGAATCCTTGAATTAAGCCTTTGGTGTGATACTTTTTGTTAGTCCTGTCAATTTAATTCTTGAACCCATCAATTCACATTCATCCTTTTGAATCAAGTAGTTCGTTTTTTTTTTGTTGAGTTATCCCTTGAATAATCTCTCTCTTGGAGCTACCCCTGCCAAGGTGGCTTACTCGCTTCAGTAAGTTGCTCAAGCCCTTCGATAAAAGAGACATGTTCAACCGTTGCATTCTCAAATTTTTGGACAGTCTGTGATTGCCTTTGAAGGCGTTTTTTTTTCTCTTTTTGAACCACCATTTATACCAGGGATTTTATTGAGGAACCTTAGTTCTTGGTTGGGAATTTATCTGCCATCTTATATCTACATTTTTCTTGACTGGTCATTGGTTGGGGTCAGGCTACGTTGCAAGTTGGGTGACGTGAAATTTTAATGACTTGTTAAAGGCGTTCTCTTTACTGACTATGGCACTACATTTTCATTTTAAATTGACTATGATTCCTTACCTTGACGACATTGGGGGTTGCGTTCTGTAATCCTTTTTTTTTACTTGTGCGTTTTTTTTTAACTGGGCAATTTATTTCAGAAATTTTTTCTCCAGGGATTTTTTTTTTTACTCGAGATCTTCATGGTTATACCTGCATTTTTTTCCTTGTCGGATTGAGATGGCAAACCTGCTTTTACTGAATCATTTATGGATTGCGTTTAAACATTGGGCCTTTACTTTACATCTTTTAATAATTGGATTTTACTTTTACTCTTTAATTTTGGTGTTATATTCAAAGGGCATAATTGTGTTCAGGACAACGCTCCATTGACTAGTGTTTACCTTTACGACGTTTATTATTTGTTAGAATTTATTTTACCTCATGTTGCCCCGATCAACCTTTAAATGATATGCAGAGAATCTTGATTGATTATCCATGAAAATGATGCTATGTACAGACGACCATTGCAATCTATGTATTGACTATTTTAACATTATCCTACAGCCCACCTGAAATTCTGAGCAAATCCTTCCACCTTTGGATGCTTTTATGTTACAAACCAGTTGCCATCCACCCAAATTTTCTGAAAGGTTTTACACCCTTGGGCTACAATTGTCACATAGATTGGCAGCGAATTGCCACATCAAAACTCCCACAGTGAAATTTTAACTTGCAGGGTGTGACAGCGGGCTGGCTCATGCGTTGTAAGCGTTATTTTTAAATTCACTGGATAACATTGTTGTTGTCATAATATTTACCCTTAGTAGCTCCACTTTGCCTGCATAGAGAGTGTGCCCTGTTCTTGACAGCCCGCGTTGACCGTTGGGTTATTATACCGCCTATAATGATGCCTGCGACTTCATAAGTTTGGTGTAGGCACGGTATGGAGATGCTTTATGATAACTCATCTCTAATGACAACTATTATTAATGGTGAATTATTGCTATAGACGAATCTTCGTTTATACTTTTTCAATCTCATAAGTTTGTTGCCTAAATTGTTGACAGATATTGTAACCTGTGCCTGACTTTAGCTTAGACAACTAGCTAATGATTCAACAATTTTGCCTGAGTTTTATCCCTTCCCTGAGTCCTTACCTTTACTTTTACTTGGTAGTGAATATTATCAATGCCTTATTAATTGCTTTATTATTTTTTAATCCCTTGTTATTTTCTTTACGTTAAATGCCCAGTTATTTATTATTAAATGCCTTGTTATTTTCTTTACATTAAATGCCCAGTTATTTATTATTAAATGCCATGTTATTAAATTCCTTGCTATTTGCTTTATGATAAATTCTTTTTTATTCTCTTCATTATTCATTTTAATGGTAGCATTCTAGTTTAGTATGGTTGCTATGGTTATCAAGATTAATGGCTAGTTGGATGGAGATTTGGATTAAAATAGATGTAACCTTGTAGGTTGTGTTAATGATTTAATTTGATTGGGGAGTAACGATGGGATTGCATATTTTAAATTTGCTAGACTAGTTGCATTTAATGTCTATTGATTGTAAATTAATGGCTAAATCATAATTTAGACAATCTAGTTAGATTATAATTAAGGTTTAATTATATTTTTAATTATTAGCCAAGTCAAAGTTCAGACTTGCTTATTGATGTCTATCTAACGTTGATTTAGAGGGTACCTTGATGACAATTTGTAATTTAGAATTCCACAAATGGATTGGTTTTAAGACTAATTTAGATTGTACCTTATTGTCATATTGCATTTTAGACATGCTAAGTTGGGCTCGTAATAGACGATTAAAATAGACTATAATTATTGACTAGCTTGACTCGACGATTGATCGGGGTATTGGTGAAGTTGTTTTTAGCTTGTGCTTCCCGTTGAGGGTGTTGTGGATCCTTTTAATTAATGTTTGTACTTGGTTGTAAGCATTTAATGTGCTTGATTCCTCACTGCAAGGGTTCTAGTTACTTGTGTAATTAATTTTGGGTTGTTAGGATGATTGTTCTTAGCTTAGTAGGCTTGGTCTTCTTGTGTCGGGCAGGATGTAGACACGTCCTTGTTCCTCAGAACAGTTGCTAGCCTTGAGACCTTAAATGGTCAAAAGCGATGGGAATCTAGGCTTGAGCATTGTTTTTGTGTCCTGGAGGTCCTAACCATTGCACGGTAGGATGGGTGGGTGGTCATTCTTATTCTTCGTCGGTTGAACGTCATACATTGCTTCCAGGTGCTTGATGTGATTTTATGTTAGGCCATTATGTTGTTATTGCGTGAGTTGCATGTGTTGTGTTCGTCGTCGTGTTGTGATGTTAGGTATAATGTCATCATTATCTTCCTACACACAAAAATAAAAAATAAAAAAAATCACACTGGTTATGTGAGGCTTGTTGTCATGATGAATAGGGAGGTTTGTTACATCCCATTCATCTCAACTTTTTAAATAAAGCATCGAGATAGTTATTGTTAGAATAATGAAGAAAATTCTAGAGTGTATTAAAATTAGAATATTGTTTAGAGTTTGTTTCATTGGCACACAGATTGGGGTTGAAGATTCTTTGATATCCACTTAAATAGGAGTGTGATCTAATTTACTATTAGACTATAAATGCAATAATTTTCTCTCATTAATCCGCGTTTTGTGAGGTCTGACTCACTTGTGTGTGGTTTCCATCTAGTTTTAATATGGTATCAGATTGATAGGTTAAATAATCACTCTAAGGAACCACATCATTGTTACTGTGTTCATGTTCGTTGACTGGCGTGAAGGGGCCAATGTTTGGCTGCCTTGTGGTCTTGATTGTTCGTTGTTCACTATCATTACTATTGTTGTGTGTTGTCTTCGCACCTGTTATGTTCCCACATATGTTCGCGCCTGTGTGCTAGAGCTGCGAGCTGTCTGAGTGCAATTTCTATTGCTGTAATCTGTGGAGCTGCGGTTGCTAAAATGCGGGTGCTCAAGTGATGATGGTGTGTTGGAACTATGATTACTGAAGTGTTTTCCCTACAAGTGGAGGCACATACATGTGTTGTCTTTGTGAGGGTGTTATATACGTTGTCCCTTTACATCTAATTACACAAAATTGTGGAGCCACACTATTTTTGTTGCCAACATTTGCAAAGAGAGAATCCGCTATCGTTTGTTCTGGTGGAGCCTGTGTGAGGGGTATAACCGTCACTACCAATATGAACTAGCGACTGGAGGAGCTCAATATTCAGTGCAAGTGGAGTTTGATTGATTTATATAAGTTGTTAATCATATATACGCTGCCAGATATATACGTTGTTCCGAACACAAAGAGTTTAGACAATTCTGTTTGCGTGCAACCTGAGGATGCGAGCATGTGGAGCTTATCGTTGTTTTTCTTTAGAGCATTTATATAGTGCTGGTGGTGGTTTTATTTGAGAATTGACTATGTTTTCCACTACTTTGCATGTTATACAATTCATTGATCTGTTGTCCATTACAGATTGCACAGAAAAGGAGAAGTACCAGGTAGTCAAAAAGACAAAACAATTTCCTTGTTTTCCATTGGTGAATAATTGTTAAAGCTTGTTGAATTGTTTGTGTGGAATATGACAAACCCTCTTGCTGATTCATATTTAAATGAGTCTCCTAAACTTGATGGAGAGAATTATGTAAACTGGAAGTTTAAGATGACCACCATTTTAGAGGCATATAGTCGATGGACGATTGTCAAAGGTGATGAGCCCAAACCCACTATTGTTTCCTCAATTCTAGATTGGGATAGGCGAGAGATGAAAGAGAAAGTGTTTTTGCATATGTCCATAAATAAAAACATCATTCCTGATATAAGAGACTATAAAAATTCTAAAGAGACGTGGGAGGTTCTCAATGGTTTGTACAAAACCTCTAATGCAAACCAAATCTTATTTTTAAAAACTAATCTATTATCTATCAAAATTGAAGCCAATGAAAACATAAGTAATTTTGTATCCATAATTAAAGATTTAAGTGATAAGTTGGGTGATATTGGTGAAAAGGTTTCGAGTAATGATTTAGTAACAATTTCCTTGAAGGTTTTAGTGCAAGATTATAAAGTTTTTATTTCAGCACTCTCAACTAGACCAACACCCCCTACTTTTGATGAACTGCCTGGTATTCTTCTTCAAGAAGAAGAAAGAATGAAGAACTATGATCATAACTCAAGTGGCTCATATTTGGCTTTGAGTGCAAAAGTCAAAAGATCATAGCGAGGTAAATTGTGGGACAAGAACATAGGTTGGTTTCAAACAAAGAAAAAAGGTATGACACATCCTGATTCTTATGTTAACAGAAATGTTGAATGTGAATATTGTGGAAAACCTCAACATCTTGCTAAAAATTTCTATAGAAGAAAGAATCATGAATCAAACGAGAGATATAAAAGGAATAATGGAAATTTTGTGCATAAAGACACTTTAGTTAATGATGGATTTAAAAATCTTAAGGTGCTTATTTCTAAAGCTGCGTTGTGTGCTAAAACTGATGATGAAAATCCATGGTTCATAGATTCTGATGCATCAGCTCATATGACCTGTAATAAAGAATGGTATGATGAATATTATGAGAAAATTGATGGCACACACATTTACTTAGGAGATAAAAGACACATAAAGTCCAAGTCTATGGATTAATAAGTGTGAACTTACCTAATGGACAATTGAGACAGATTCATAATGTAATGTATGTCCCTGGTATTAAAAAGAATTTGAGATTTGTTTCAACTATCACTCATAATAATCTAACATTTTAATTTGGTAAGTTGAGGTGTGTTGTAAAAGATATCCAAGATCGCTATAGGATTGTTTCCACGGGTACGAGGGTTGGTGGATTGTATAAGTTGGATGTGACAATGAACTGCCATGTTGCATTGAAATCCACAACAATGTCAACGGAAGAGTTATGGCACCACATGTATGAGAACCTAAATTAAAATGGTTTGATGTTGTTGCAAATAAAAACTATGGTAGAAGGTATTCCTGTTATGAAGAATGATCATTTTCCTTATGAAGCATGTGCACTTGGTAAGCAACATAGAGAGGATTTTTACATACATATAGACAAAATACAAACATATATACTTAAATTAATTCATACAGATGTATGTGGACCTATACAAACTAGGTCATTTTGTGGTGGTTCCTACTTTCTTATTTTTGTTGATGATAGATCTATATATACTTGGGTCTATTTCATAAGGAGAAAAAGTGATGTATTTGAGTACTCTAAAGAATTCAGAACTATGACTAAAAAAAATAAAGGCAAATGTATTAAAGTTCTTAAATCTGATAAGGGTAAAAGTTATTGTAAATTTTATGGGATCCAACAACAATTTATAGTACCTCATACACCTCAGCAAAATGTTGTTATTGAGAGAAGGAACAAAACATTGGTAGAGTGTGCTCATAGTATGCTTCAAGGTAAAAACATTTCTAATGTTTTTTGGGTAGAAGTCGTTAGTTTATTTAAAGAATCGAATTCCAACTAAGAAATTAGATTTCCAAACTCCTTTTGAGATTATTTATGGTTATAAACCTGATGTCAGTCATTTAAAATTATTTGGATCCATTTCCTTTGCACATATTCCAAGGAATGAGAGAAGAAAACTTGATGCAAAGTCAATCAAGTGTGTTTTTATTGGGTATTGTACTCATAAAAGAGCGTACAAATTGTTTGATCCCAGTTCACATAAACTGTTTGCAAGTAGAGATTTAATGTTTCATGAGAATGTAGATAGAGTTGATACAATGAATGATGCAAATGCCTTGGATAATGTTAGTGATGAACATGTCAAAATAGATGCAATGGTTAAACATGAACAAGAACAGGTACAGGTTTGAGAACGGAATGAACACTTCAAGCACTCGGGATACATCAAGTGGAGAAGAGTCTCCACAAAGCAGGAGACGAGAGGAAAGCAGTGAAGGACCAAGGAGGTCATCACAACAAAATCAACCACATATAAGGTATAAATATTATGCATTGATGTCTCATGTAATCAATGTTGTAGAACCTGTAGACTATGATCAAACTAAAGAACATGAAGAGTGGGGAAATGCTATGAATGATGAATATGACTCCCTTATGAAAAATCAAACATGGGAATTAGTTGAACTGCGTGAAAACAAAGTCCGTATTGGAAGAAAATGGTTATATAAATCTAAATTTAAAGCAGATGGCAGCAATGATATATAAAAGACAAGACTAGTTGCAAAAGGATATTCACAAATTTTTCTGATTCAAATTGGGATCTACCTCAGGCTATGCATTTCATATAGGATTAGGGGTTGTATCGTGGAGTAGAAAGAAGAAACATATTGTTTCTTTGTCGTCAACAAAATCTGAGTATAAAGCCTTGACCAGTGCCACCTGTGAAGCTGTTTGGTTGCGGAGAATTCTTGCAGATGTCGAAGAGGAGCAAAATGGTCCAACATGCATCAACTGTGACAATCAAACTGTTATCGAATTTTCACACAATCCAATATATCATGCAAGATTAAAACATATCGAGCTACAACATCACTTTGTGAGAGAGAATATTGAATCAAACGAAATTGGTTTGATATTTTGTAATACCAATGATAATGTGGCTGATATATTTACCAAACCTCTTGGTAAACTCAAGTTTGAAATTTTTAGAAGCAAGTTAGGTGTAGTAGAAAATTCGTTTCTCCATTAAAGAGGGATGTTAGAATAATGAAGAAACTTCTAGAATATATTAAAATTAGGATATTGTTTAGAGTTTGTTTAGTTGACACCCAGATTGAGGTTAAAGATGGTTTGAGATGAGTGTGATCTAATATACTATTAGACAATAAATGTAATAGTTTTCTCTCATTAATCTAAGTTGCACAATATAAAAATAATGTATGTGGACAGTAACGTCTCTTTCTCTCCAGCATAATATAAAAAGGCGGAAATATCGATTCGATTCCTTCCAGTGTACATTGTATTTGCTGGGACAATCAAAAGATTAGGTTTGTTAATGGGCATATAATAATAGTTACTAACACTATTGATGACAATGAATCACAAAAAAAAAAAACAAAGTACAAACCCACTTTTTCTTTTATTTCATGATGTGCAGATTGTAAGAAAGAAGCTTCTAAAATATCATATTCAAATACCTCTATCAACCTCCTATCCACGGGAAATAAATTAAAGCGGAAGAATACAGCAGCATGCTTATATGCAATTGGAGTTGCAGTAACAACAGAACTGACATAATATTCTTCAGGATTTGAATTTAATATATTATAAATTCTGAGTCCCCTGTAAATATTCTTACTAGTGCAATATTCCATTATGCTCTTTGCGTTTTCAAGTCTTGAATAATAACCCAAAAAGAGAATAGAAAAAAGAGCCCACATGGAATGTCTAATGGTTCAGATATAAAATGAAATTCTCGAAAGTACATTGAAGGTCGCTGAGTTAGTGACGAGTATCACAGAATTCTTACCGCATTTGACGGCTAAATTGCCTCGTGACGGGCAATTTACCCGTCGAATTCCATTCCTGGGCCGCCGCCGCCGCCGCCGCATGGGGTTGGGCCTGGAGCAAGGTCGACAGCGTTTAGGATCTATACGTTAATGTTCAGACGTCAGTGATGTTGTCAGAAATAAGTTGCCGTAATTTCAAACGATGTGTAGTTTGCATTATATGTGAAGGTTCCGACGTCAGTGATGCTAACCGCAAGAAGTTGCCGTAATTTCATTGAAGAACAAAATCTAATGCATGGATTGTCTAATGCTACGAGTATGATTAGGCGCATACATCACCTGCAACACTGAAAATGTTCCACCGTCCTCGTGCGCAATAAAACATTGGGAATAGATGATTGTTTTATTCGTTCCTTAACAATTAAAAATGTCAAAGGATATGCGTTTGGCATCTGTACGTTAGTGTTCCGACGTCAGTGATGTTAACAAAGACAAGTTGCCGTAATTTCGAATCATGCCCGTTTGGCATGTATATGTTAATGTTTCGACGTCAATGATGCTAACGGAAAGAAATTGCCGTAATTTCATTGAAGAACAAGACCTAAATCATGGAATGCCTTAGGGTTAGATATAAAGTTAAAATCTCGAATGTACATAGAATGTCGGTGAATTAGTGCCTTCGGATCTTTTAAAGACAACGACAAGTATGATTAGGTGCATCGATCACCTGTAACACTGAAAATATGTTCCACCGTCATCGTGCGTAATAGAACTTTGGGAACAAATTATTGTTTTTTCCGTTCCTTAATGTTCAAAAATGTCAAACGATTATAGTTTCGCATCTGTACGTTATTGTTCCGACGTCAGTGATGTTAACGGAACGACGTTGCCGTAATTCAAACGATGTGTGTTCGGCATCTATACGTTCATGTTCCGACGTCAGTTACGGAAAGAAGTTGCCGTAATTTGATTGAAGAACAAACTGTAATTCAATTTCCACAAGCACGGAAGACCGTAATTTCCACAAGCAAGCTGTAATTCAATTTCCACGAGTAAAGCATTGAGACGTGTAAAAGCACTCAAAAATAGTTTGCTGCGATACTTTTTACACAGCCTAACGTAACCTGTCATGTATTGCACATATTTTTATCATACTCTGATACGAAAAGAACATCCAAAATAAATTAGGTGGTGACATACTTCTAAATATGTTGACGTGATGGCAAGACTTTTGCAAGTTGATGAACAGTTCAATACAATGGATTGCAAAGGACCAGCGGGGCTGGGTGGCGGTAGATCAATCGGACTTGGTATCGTCTTTATATTCTAATTATTTACATGTACATTCCAGCAAAATAAGTTAAAGTGGGATCTACACTAAAATGATCAAGGACGCATTTTCTATGAGGTGCACTTCTTTAAATTAGGGTTAGTTGTATTATATAAATACTCTATGCAAGTGGGTGAGAGGTATTCATCATTTGAGTGGTTATTTATTTAGTGACTAGAACTTAATATGGATGAAGGACGCATTTTCTACCAGGGTGCACTTCTTTAAATTAGGGTTGGTTGTATTAAATAAATACTCTATGCAAGTGGGTGAGAGGTATTCATTATTTGAGTGTTATTAGACTCTGTCCCTGTAACAATCAGTTCATGGTTGAATTGGTATTTGTTTTTTTAATTTTCTAAAGTTTAACATAATAGTTTGTATTTTTTTAATTAAATAATAGAATTAATATTATAATAGAATTAATATTATTTCTTGTATTGTTATTGGATATAAAATTGAGAGTATTAGTTGATGTAGATTTTAATTTTGTGTCAATGTCCGACATTAACTAGTAAGTATTAGCTGAACACTTATCCCATTTCAGCGTCGTTGATTTGATTTCATCCCAGCGAGGCCAGCCGTCCCCTGAGGCAAATCGAAGAGGTCTTCTTTGGCTAGGAAGGGCAGGTGGGGAAATGTGATGCCACCAGGAAATTTCCTCAGTCGGAATCCTCGAAGGAAGAGAGAAACCTCTAAACAATAGCCCGGTTTGTGCTCATATCCTGCTAATCAACTTCCACGAACTTGCTAAGAACTTTCTACATAGGGTCGAGGAAGAAGAAATCGATTTCGCGTTCCCATCATCATGTCCTTGATGGGTTCTGAAGAAGCCCGGGTATAACTGTCGGAGACTACTTAAGCTGAAGGATGAGATGGCGATTGGAGAAAAAACATAGGGTCGAGGAAGAAGAAATCGATTTCGCGTTCCCATCATCATGTCCTTATGGGTTCTGAAGAAGCCCGGGTATAACTGTCGGAGACTACTTATGCTGAAGGATGAGATGGCGATTGGAGAAAAAACATGAACTATTTGAATGAAAACTTTGGTGGGGTGAAGCCCAAGAATTCATCCAAGGAGACTCTCATAAGATGGAGTTGTGCGGTTTGATACTTACTATATATATATTCATCTTATCTCCATTATTAGTGTTGCATGGGAGCTTTGTTCTATAATGGGTAGGGACTAAGCTGCCATTCAACTCTTATTTATTTAGTGCCTTCAATTAATAATTCAAATATGTCTTCTGTATCTCTTATTCAATCTTAGCTCGAGGAATGAGAACGAAATATGTTACATTTTCATGGGATGAATGACAAAGTAATATAGAGTTAATAATTCAAATATGTCTTCTCTATCTCTTATTCAATCTTAGCTCGAGGAATGAGAACGTAATATGTTACACCTTTATAGGATGAATGACAAAGTAATATGTTAGAGTTAGTTAGTTTTGGGATGTTTGTGAGTTTGGGTTATTGTGATTTGAAAAAAAAATTAGTCAAATAGAATTTATAGTGCTTTTGTGTGTCTATGGGTTTGTAGATTTGTAATATGTAAAGAGACTAGATTACTAATAAAATTAAAGAAGGAAGCTTTAGAGTTAAAGTTGTGGGTAGAGTTGTAGGAGAAAACAAACAACTCAAAGTGTGGTTGGAAAGATGTTGTTGAAAATTTGAATTCATGAGTAGTCAAGGAAAATAAAATCCCACTTTGAGTGGAAGAATTGAAGACATATTTCAATTCTACAAGTGGGTGTTTGAAGATAGCTCCTAATGCAGTTGGATAGAGGATGGGGGTATTAAAAGGTGCAAACAAGTGAGGAAATTCAACTTTAGGGATTTGAAGAATTGTGGAAAGAATAGGAAAATTGGGTTGTGGTGGTTAGAGGGCAAGGGAAAATTTGAAGATTTCCCAGTGGAGAGAGGAAGGATAGATCTAGTGGATAGAGCTATCATATTGAAGAAGATAAGAAGGGAGAATTTTAGATGAGACATGGCTTATAGAAAAAGTGTAATGTATCCCAAATTTCTCAAAAAAAAAAAAATTGTTAGAGGGCATTAAAATCCCTTGAATCTCCAACATTGTTTGTGATACAGAGATAATCCATTATATATATCTTATTCATGTAATGTATCAGTTTTACTTATTTGTCATTACCCTTCTTATAGGTCAAAGGAGATTTAAATTCCACTTGTCTCTCACTGTTATATTTAATTATAGCGTCGTTATTGGATTATAAATCACACACCTATTTGTATTGAAGAGTTTGGTTACCAAAACTATCCTCTCTGACTTCCTGTGATCTAAGCTGCTCAATCCTTAGATATGTATGAATACCTGGAATCCTCTTTCTGAGATCTTTCCAATGACTACTCTCTTGCTCAATTTTGAGCTTTGATCAAAAAGTTATGATCCTTTGAAACTTGTTATTTTTATCGGATGCATTCCTTGTGGAGTTGATCTCTTTTCACTGAGCTAACAACTCTTAGATATTTGTTGGAACTTATCAAAAAGTTCCTAGGTCTTGAGTACCTCTTTTGATGTAGGTTCAAACCATACGAAACCCACGGGCTTCCTTCCTAACCCCTTTTCCCTTCTTTAACAAAGTTTTTGGGCACTAGCCCTTTTTCTTCATCCCTTAATTGCATGTCTCGATGCTTTCATATAGGTGCTTATCCAGAGCCTTGAGATATTCGGGGCTCCAGAACTTCGGCTTCGTAAACTCTTGCTACTTCGTGCCTTATTTCACCCGAACATCGAATTAACGAACTTCACGAAGTGTGGTGGATCAACCATCCACAAATTCCTTAACAAATGATGGTTGGGATTTATTACGGAACTCTCAGCTTCAGAAGTTCTGGACTGTTCATACTCTCCAACCTTCCAGAGTGAGTCTTCGGATGGTGGTATGGTTTCCACATACCTTCTCTCGATTAATGGTCGAGATTAACTCTGGCCTCCGGGAGTTCTCGACTAAATGAAAAACTACAACACAATTCCTTTGGAGTACCAAGTCTCTGGACCTTAGGATCAGGCGCCATGCATCCATGGGGCCCATGGTCTTCATGATTGAACGTCACATCAACTTTAGTACTTTTCAAATTGTTGGGACATGGGTTGGCGGTTTTGGAGTAACCCGTCGATAGTTCTGCAATTGTCCCCACGCTGAAACATACCCCTTCCGGGAAACTGTGGTTTGTATTGTGGGACCTCCCTATAGAATTATTTGTCATGCAACTTCGATCTCCGTAATGCTTCTCGTCCATCGAAATTGATAGATCGTGATCAAAGTTAATGCAACCCCGATCTAGCTAACTTCTTCGACAATTTTAACTACCTTATGCCACCACCCGAAGCTTTTTGCGTCAAAGATGGACCGTTAGATGAATTCAAGTTGCTCGATCTTTATTCAGGGAATCTCACGTCACGAGAATTGAGAATTGGGAACGGATAACCCAAATTCTCGAAGGCTGAAATGAATCGAGACCATTGATTTAGAACTGATCATAGTCATTAGATTCAGGAGGAGGATAGGTGTCGTGACATGATATCTATGTCAACAGACCATGTCAGCAAGGACATGTGGCACAATCAGATGATAACAAGCGTCAAGATGAAATTGGCATTTCAGGCACGTGTAATTCACGAACCTAAGTGACACCTCACAACCACTCGTCCAATGCCAAGTCAGCAATGACATCAACAAGTTACGTCACTTCGGGAGTATGTACTTCGGGAAAAAACAGTTTCTAACATCAGAAATCACCCGAAGCACTTAAGATCGAAGTTAACACTAACTGTTGATCTAATGCAAAACTCAAGATAAGCTTTTTCCTTGGCTTATTCTATTGTTTGATTTCCTCAGAATTAAAATGCTAGCACAGTTACTAAACCCTCATTTTACTTCCTTTGCAGGTTATGCAAATCGAGGTAATCAGATGAAGGAAACATCTTTCTTGAAATATGTTCGAGTTCTGATCTATGCGAGCATTACTTCAGTTACATACATATTCTTTGTATACTTATTATCACTCTGTTTACAATACAAGAGGTTGTGGAGTCTTTGATCTATGGTACTCCAACTACAATATTTGAACAATGATCGATTGAATACACTGGTTGATTTTGCAAAATACTTTGAATTCATCACTATATTTTTGTGGTAATGAACAACGTATTCAAACTGTTATTTGTTCTATCTATTCTCTTTGGTAATTGTGTATGTACAGATTTAAATGGAAATTCAATATATATGTACCACCATCACATTTCAAATAAACAATATATTTAGTATCCTTTAACTATACTAAGACATCATATTCCTAACAAATAAATATCATAAACATAACATTGACAAGGAATGCAATCCAAGATACATATCTGAAACCTTATGCTAGAATACAAATGGAACAACCACGTTCCACCCAACCATAGAACCGAACAACCAAGTTGACTTTCCCTGTTCACCCCCTAATCTAACCCTGAGTCCATTAGGGAAAACTGAATGATCCTCCTTAGCTATAGTCACCATCCACAGATCATAAATTCCTTTGCCTCACACTAACAATGCTCATAACATCAAATAGTTTATTTTCCCCAATATACTAAGAAACGTCCTCCCTCCTCCATATGTTGTTTTTATATGCATCCTTCTGCCTAGGTGTTTCCTTCCCTCCTTGGGAAATTCACATCTTTACAAATCCATGATTTTTAGGGGCTGCTAGTGGTCAAAATCCACATTTTCCACTTGTAAAAATCATCCTTGAGGTAACTCAAACCTATTCCCCACTCATGGAGTCATGGTCAACTATATTTAACCTCGTTGTTCAATTTGTCTTCTTGCATTTAATTTATTAAAAGTTTGTCTTACACATGTGTCAAATAAAAGAGGTCAGCTAGACAAGTCAAATCTTTGCCCAACAACCATCAAATAATTAATTACAACAATCAAAATTCCAAATTCGTATTTCCATAAATGACAAATAATTTCCAAATCCGAATTTTCCAAAAATGAAAATTTATTTCAAAGTTTACTTAGAATTTAATATTCTAAAATTTGAGGATATTACATCCTCTCCCCTTTAAGTACAATATTGTCCTTAGTGTTCATTCTTCTCTCACAATAGTGTTGGATAAGATTTCCGCAAATCTTTCTCCAATTCCCAAGTGCCCTCGTGATGGCTAAAGTGATTCCATTGCACTTTTACGTGGGCGATGGCTATGTTCAGAAGTAATGTTTCTTTCCTGTCCAGAATGCGCATAGGTTTCACTTGGAACTCGCCTTCGCGTTCCACCTGCACCATGTTCCAATCAATGATGTGAGTAGGATCATGAATATACTTTTTTAATAAGGAAAGATGAAAAACATTATGAACTTTTAAGTTTGTAGGAAGTGTTTTTTGATACGCCACAGGTCCGATTTGAGTTAAAATATCAAAGGGGCCACAAAACCTGGGCGCCAACTTTGAACAATTTCCTAGCTTCAGAGAGCTCCTCCTTGATTTGACTTTCAGATATACATGGTCCCCAATTTGAAATTCCTGGTGTCTCCTTTATAAATCTGTGTATCTTTTCTGTCGATCTTGGGCCTCTTTTAAATTCTATCGTACCCTTTATACCATTTTCTCCATTTCTTGGAGCATTTCCAGTCCCATCATAAGCCTGTCAACTGGATTATCCCAGCTAATAGGGGTTGTGCATTTCCTTCTGTATAATGCTTCGAAGGGAGTCATCTTGGTTGATGTCTGATAGCCATTATTGTAAGCAAATTAAACTAACTTTAGGTACTCCTCCCACTTAGTTGGTTTCATTCTCACATACATTCATAACATTTCTTCCACAATCTGATTTGTTCATTCGGTTTTCCCATCCGTTTGTGGATGGTAGTTTGTGCTGAAATTTAGGTTAGTGTCCAATCCTGCAAACAATTCCTTCCAAAACTTTGACGCCAATTTGATATCTCTATCAGAGATCACCATCTTAGGAATTCCATGCAATCTAAATATTTATTTCATAAAAAATTCATCAATATTAATTGCTTTATAAGTAGATTTCATAGGTATAAAATGTGCAGATTTGCTAAGTTTTTCAATCACTACCATAATCGAGTCATTTTTCTTTTGAGACTTAGGCAAACCTGTAATGAAGTCCAACGAGATAATATCCCACTTCCATTCTTGTATAGGTAGAGGTTGTAGCAGACTGACTGGATGTTGATGTTCATTCTTTACCTGTTGACAATCTAAGCATTTAGATAAATATTTAGCAGTTTCACTCTTCAAGTTAGGCCAATAAGACAATTTTCTTAAGGCTGTTATCATTTTATGGTATCCTCGATGACCAAAAAATGACCTTTTGTGCAATTCATCAAGACTTGTTGATTTTAAATCAGTAGAATTAGGTACATACAACCTGTTTTTTAACCTTAGCAGTCCATTTTTATCTAAACTCGTATCTGTTTTGTTTAGTTTTTCTGCGCTTTCTTGCAATTTTGTTGTTGTTTTGTTGTACTTTTCGTCATTACTGCTTGCAGATTTTATTATTTGCTTGATGTCATTTTTTTCTTTTCTAACACTTATCTCATAAAGTTTGTTAGTCCTCCGACTTAGAGCATATGCAAGTTTGTTCTCTTTACCTTTGATGTGTCGTACTTTGAAATCAAATTCACTTAAGAATGCTAGCCATCTCGCTTGCCTTGCGTTGAGATCTAGTTGACTCAATAAAAACTTTACACCAATGTTGTCGGTTAGTAGCATAAACCTTCTCCCCATTAAATAATTTCGCCACATTTTCAGAGCATGAATTATGACTGCTAATTCCAAATCATGTGTAATGTAATTATGTTCATGTTCTTTCAGTTTATGTGATTCGTAATAGATGGCATGTCCATATTGTGTTAGGACCCCTCCCAAGCTTTCTTTTCTTGCATCCACACAAACTGTAAAACTTTATCGGGATCCGCTACCCTTAGGATAGGTGTTGTAGTTAAGAGTATTTTTAATTTATCAAATCTATCCTCACACTTTTTTGACCAAGTAAATCTTATTCCCTTTTTCTGCAGGGATGTAATTGGATACACGATCTTAGAAAATCCTTCGATAAATCTTCGGTAATAACTGGTAATTCCCATGAATGATCTGATGTCTATTACATCCTTAGGGATAGGCCATTCCATAATATATTTTACCTTTTCTGGATCAACTGCAATACCATCTTCAGATATCAGGTGTCATAGGTACTGTATCTTTCTTTGGTAGAAGTCACACTTATCAAACTTCCCATACAACTTATGTTTCCTTAAGGTCTGCAATACTATTTCCAGATGTTCTTCATGTTCTTCTTTCATTTTTGAGTAAATGAAAATATCATCGATAAACACCAACACAAATTTATCCAGATATTCACTAAATATACTATTCATCAAACACATAAAGGTTGTTGGTGCATTAGCAAGACCAAATAAATTTACGACAAACTCATAATGTCTCTAACGTGTTGTTAATGTTGTTTTATTTATGTCTTCATCTTTTATTCTGACTTGGTGATAACGAGACCTTAAATCTAGCTTAGAGAAGATCCTTGTTCCTCCAACTTGGTCAAACAGGTCAGTAATTCTGGGTAAAGGATACTTATTCTTGATCGCCATTTTATTTAGTTGTCGATAGTCAATGGACATTCTCAAGGTCCCATCTTTATTTTTAATGAAGAGAATCGGTGCTCCCAAAGGTGAGACACTTGGTATGATATATTATTTATCTAACAGTTCTTACGACTGAATTTTCAGTTCCGTTAATTCTAGTAGACTCATTCTATAAGGTGCCTTAGATATCAAGGAAAATCCAGGTAGTAGATCGATAGAGAAATCTATCTCTCTTCTTGGAGGTATTTATGGTATTTCTTCCACAAATACATATCTAAACCCATGTAGGAATGCAAAGTCCTCTAAACTGGGTTTTTTTTCCTTTTCTATTAGATTAGTTACCTAGACAAACTAAACTTGAAAACCTTTGTTCATACATTTCTTAAACTGCATGGCTGATATCTACCTAACCGAAACTAGTTTTCTGATCCCTTGTATCATCCTAACTCTGTTGTTTTCGTCTTTGTAAATAAGTTACTTTTCGTAATAGTTTAATATTACTTTATGTTTCTCTAACGATTCCATTCCAATGATTAAATCGTAATATCCCAAAGGTAAAATGTTCATACCTAACTTTGTACTTTGATCGTCTATGCTAAGTTCACATTCAAGAATAAAATATGTTACCTTTCTCTTGGTCCATGTTGCTAACTGTATTAACCAGGAATTAGCATGCTTTACTTTCTTGAGCTTGTTTAATTCAACTAAACCAAGAGTGACATAACTCAGACTAGCTCTTGGCTCAATTAATATGGAAATGCGGTTATCATTAATTTTACCTTCAACCTCCACGTTAGTGGATTGATGATCATCTTTCCTTCCATCCATAGCTACATTAATTATGTGCATGCTTCTTCCCATATCTCCTACTGTCGAAGCGTATTGCAGGTTATGGAATGAAGTTCTTGCTATGGAAAATTAAGGATGGACAATTTCTCCTCAAGTGAGGTTCTACAGACTCCCAACACTTCAATGGTTCTTTGGGGTTGTCCCCAACTTTCTTGACTCCCACGTTAACTGGCCTACCTCCCCCTTGAGCACTCTAGTTGTTTGAATGATAGTCCTTCTTTTGGAAACTTTTTTCCATATTACGGAAAGGAGCTGGTTGGAACCATTTCTTTCACTGATTCATTATGTATTGTTTCTTGTCCTTCCATGCCTTTGGAAATTCAGACCACTGTTCGTACTGATTATAACACATCTGAGCCTTTCTAAACACTTCATTTTAAAGACTTGGGATTGCCAAATTCAATTCTATCTTTGTAGGAATGTGGTAGACAACTTAATAATCGTTGTATCTTTACTCTGTCTTCCTTGATATATGGTACAAATCTCAATAGTTCTATAAATTTATTTATCAGATTGTCCATAGTCATTTGTTCGAGTCTTAGCTCATAGAATTCCTTAGTTTTTCTTTCGTAATAGCTTTCTGACAAATATTTCTTCTTGAAATATTTCTTAAATATGACCATTCCATTTGTTTATCTTTCAATCCCTTAGCCAATTTTAGGTCTTGCCACCAGATACTTTCTTTACCCTTCAAGTTGTAAATGGCCATTCTGACTTTCATATTACTAGAGTAGTTGTAAATATGGAAGTATTTATTAATATCTAGTAGCCTTGCTTCAGCCTCTTCACCCGTCCTTGATTCTTCGTCAAAAGTGGACGGTTTTATTTTCTTGAATTCACCTTCCATGTGATCTACTTGTCCTCTTTTTCTTCACGTAGATGTTTTGTTTCATGTCATATGTGTGTCTTCGGAAGAAATATCCTCATTTTATGTTTTGTGACCAGAGTTTTTAGAGACCGTTTGTTGACTTCTTCCTCTTTGTCGTTGTTTTATGGGCTCCTCTTGATTACTATATTGCGTACTATCATTTCATTTATTTCTAACTGGTCTTCTTGTGCCTTTTTCAACTTTTTGCTATCTTCTTTAAACACTTTTAATTCCATGATGAGGTTCTTCATTGTTTCCAAAACCTAGGTGGTTGAACTTCCTTCGCTATTATGCTATGGTTCTTTACGAATTCCTTCATTTTGATTCTCCTCACGAATGATTTGTTCTTCATTTTGTGATGTAATTATCACAACAAACCAACAATTTTTATGTTTGTAACAATAAACATATTTGTTAGTTTTTCTTCAACATAAATAAAAGAATTAAAATAATTTTGGCCTTTCCCTGAGGTCCAAGTGTTGTAACCTTTAGCTCTGATACCATATGTAATGTACCCCAAATTTCCCAAACCTTTTTTGTTTGTTTGTTAGAAGGCATTAAAGTCCCTTGAATCTCCAACATTGTTTGTGATACAGAGATAATCCATTATATATATCTTATTCATGTAATGTATGCATAGCAGTTTTAATTCTTTGTCATTATCCTTCTTAAAGGATGAAGGAGATTTAAATTCCACTTGTCTCTTACTGTTATATTTAATTATAGCGTCATTATTGGATTATAAATCACACAGTTATTTGTATTAAAGATTTTGGTTACCAAAAATATCCTCTATGACTTCCAGTGATATAAGCTTCTCAATCCTCAAATATGTATGAATAAATGGAGTCATCTTTCGGAGATCTTTCCAATGACTGCTTCCTTGCTCAATTCTGAACTTTGAGCAGAAATTATGATCCTTTAAAACGTGTGCTTTCTATCTGATGTATTCCTTGTGATATTTGTTGGACCTTATCAAAAAGTTCCCAAGTCTTCAGTACCTCTTTTGATGTAGGTTCAAACCAGATGAAACCCAAGGGGTTCCTTCCTAACTTTTTTTCCCTTCTTTAACACAGTTTTTGGGCACTAGCCCTTTTTCTTCATCCCTCTATTGCATGTGACCATGGGCTGTGACCCGGTGCCATTGGATAGGTGCTTATCCAAAAACTTGAGATCTTCATAGCTTTGAAACTTCGTCTTCAAAAACTCTTGCTACTTTGTGCCTTATTTCTCCTGAACACTGAATTGGCTAACTTCGCGAAGTGGGGTGGATCAACAGTCCATGAATTCCACAACAACCGATGGTTGGGATTTATTACAGAACTCCGGGATTTAGAAGTTTTGGGCTATCTATACTCTCCAATCTTCCAGAGTGCTCAGTCTCCGGACTATGGTATCGCTTTTCATGTACCCTTTCCCGATCAACGGTCGAAATTAACTCCGGCCTTCAAGGGTTCTCGATTCAATGCAACTACAACACAATTCTTTTGCAGTGCCAAGTCTCCCAACCTTGGGATCAGGTGCCACATGTCCACTGGGGCCCATGGTATTCATGCTTGAAATAATAAATACTGAAAACGTCATATCAACTTTAGTTCTTTTCAAATTGTGGGGACATGGGTTGGCGATTTTGGAGTAACCCTCTGATTGTTCTGCAATTGTCCCCACGCTGACAGGTACCCCTTATGGGAAACCCTGGTTTGGATTGCGGGATCGCCTTGTAGAATTATTTTCCACGCAATGTCGATGTCTGCAATGACTCCCGACCATCGATCTTTATAGATAGTGATCAAAGTTAATATAGTCCTGATCTAGATAACGTCTTCCCCGAGTTTAACTACCTTGTGCCACCACCCAGAGTTTTTTGCATCAAATATGGACCATTAGACGAATTCAAGTTGCTCGAGTTTTATTCTGGGAATCTCACTTTGAGAGAATTGAGAATTGGGAACGTTTAACCCAAATTATCGAAGGCCGAAATGAATCTAGACCATTGATCTATAACAAATCACAGTCGTTAGATCCAGGAGGAGGATAGGTGTCGCGACAGGAGATCTACATCAGCAGACCATGTTAGCAAGAACATGTGGCACAATCTGATGATGGCAAGTGTCAAGCTAAATTGGCATTTCAGGCACGTGTAAGTCACAAATCTAACTGACACATTGTAATATCCCCAAAAATAATTAATTATTCAAGTCTAAGTACACTTGGGAATAAATTTCCATTTTTGGAAAATTCGAATTGTGAAATTATTTTCCATTTATGGAAAATCTGAATTTGGAATTTGATTATTGTAATTAATTATTTATGACTGTTGGGAAATGATTTTATTTTCCCAACTAACTTCTTGATTGTGACACATGTAAAAGACAAATCATTTTGTATATTAAACGCTGGAAGACAAATGGAACATCCAGGTTGAAAACAACTGACCATGACTCCATGAATGGGGAACATATTTGACTTGCCTCAGGAGTGATTTTTACAAGTGGAAAATGAGGGATTTGACCACTAGCAGCCCTTAAAAATCAAGGATTTGTAAAGCTGCAAAAATTTCCAAGGAGAAAAGGAAAGACCTCAGCACAAGATGCAAATAAATACAACATATGGAGGAGGCAGGACATTGCTTAGTATGTTGAAGAAAGAGCACTACTTGTTGTTATGAGCACTATTTAGTGTGAGGGAAGGGAATTTCTAATCTGTAGAAGAGGATTGTAGCAAAGGAGGATCATTTCAATTCACCCTTATGGACTCATGGTCGGGCTAGGGGGTGAACGGAGCAAGTAACTTGGTTATTTTTTTCTACGGTTGGGTGGAACATGGTTGTTCCATTTGTGTCCTAGAATCGGTTTCAGATAAGCACCTTTACTTGTATTCCAGTTAATATTTCATTGATTACAATTGTGAGAAGTGTGATGGGTTTATATGATAGTGCATATATAAATGATTAATAGAATGTATAATATTTTGTTGATTACCATTATTAGAAGAATGATGAGATCGTGTGATGTTATTATATACATAAATGAATGAATGAATGCACATATATAGATACTCATACGAAAGGAAAGGATTTAGATATTGTATACTTCTATTGTGATTAAATGTGGTTATACATGCTGTGCATAACTGTGTAGACATACCTATGTGTTCATGCAAAGAAAATGATAGAAATGGGTAGATGTTTCTATGGGTTATATATATATATATATATATGCATGGGCCTGTCTAGATATATATTGTTTTCATATAAAGAAAAATCCTATCGATTCTGGTTTTGCATGAGTGTATACGGAATTACCATTGTTCAAATTGTAAAAGTGCTATAAAAGAACATATAGGATATTTAACAGTCCATATTTGTATTACATCAAGTCTATAAAAAATGATTTTCAATGTTCTACAGATACATGCTACAATAGCTGACTTAATAATTGAATCTTGTTCAAAACGGTGTTCTATTACAACCTGTATATTCAATTAAAAAAATAAATTACAAATAATCTGTTTAGCCATGAAACCATGGTACAAATTCATTTCAGTGGAGTACGCTAGGGCAAGGTCTCCTTTACCCCTAATAGACAAAATCTAAGAGGCTTGTGGCTAAGCACCAAGATCAGAACTCAAATACCTTTATGAGCGAGAGGGTGTTTCTTGATTTGGTTTCCAGCGATTTGTATAAGCCTGCAAAGGATAAACGATAGATTTATAAAAACATTCTAGGCAATTTAATAAAAGGAAATAATAAACAAAGTAAGATAATACTTAGCTTGAGTGGTTTTAGAAACAGTTCGCCACTGGCATTTGAGAGTTGATCTATGCATAACCGAAAGGGGAAGAGTGGACCCAAGGTCGGCTAATGGGTACCCTCGCAAAAAAAATAGGGCCCCATCATTAGCTATTGTAACTGAAATAACACTATGATGCACAAGATTTTAAATTGTAAACTAACTAGGGTAAAACTGTGCACTGGTATATGTACAAAGCATAAAGAATTACAATTTATAACAGTAAGTAAATAGAACATATAAGTGGTAAATCACTGAGAGTCAAGAATATATTCGAGTTATAAATCCTACAGTGGAAAACAAGTTATACAAGTTACGAATTTCACGAGTGACCATGAAATTTCAAAGAACACAAATATCCCTAAAGGGAAAACAATACTTTGCATAAACACAAAGCCTAGGTCACGATGCTCCAAATGTCGAGTAAAATCACTTCGAATGTAAAGGAGGTCAGTTTGAAAATATCATAGGGGACATCTATGATTTCATTACGGGTATACATCAATTTTTGCATGCACAGAGAATGGAGAGTTCTGAATTATTTTTCTACAACAAGATTTCATCCACAGTAATAATCCTTTGAAGGGAAAAGACATGTACATGATATGATTTACAACTACTCTTTTACCCTATACATTCTGGAATTTATTTACGAGTGGATTTTTATAAACACAATGAAATCTAATTTAGTTTAGAAGGAAACACAAACTTTTCGGATAGAGGGTTGCTAGAAAAAGGGTCGCTAGTGCAAGGTATACTTATGCCCATGCTGCGCGAAAAACACAGAGGTCAATATATGCAACAGAGAGTTAAAAAAAATTACCATTATGATCATTCACCGAGGGAAATTTACAAACAAAAGGTTAATTCTTACGCAATATATAGTATTCTATAAAGCCCAGATGGTATAACGTGATGCGTGGGGATTTATTTTTAATTTGTGCATAGGACGCAAACTAGGAAGAACAACCAGAAGAGCTATTTGAATGTTTTAAAATTCATAGGATATTTACGAATGTTTTAACCAAGAGGTATTGAAACTACCTGCTCGCATCCACTAGACCCTCAAAGGGTTTTTACAGTATGATTTTACTTAAGTTCACACAGAGAAGGAGCAAGTCCCACAAAGGGGTAATGTAAAAACCACAGTGTGTAAAAAATACATAGGTTAAATTGTATGCATATGCTCACAAATACCCTTGAATTTTTAAGAGTACCCACCAGTCAACTCGAGAACAAATTTACGAAATACATAGGTAGGGTATCTTTCACAGGGTGAGGTTGAAGATTTGCAGGGTGACTCAACAAGAACAAACGAAAAATTGATAACAATGAATAGTGTCTTGGTATTATAACCTTGCATACGGGAGGAGGTGAAAAAATATAGCAAGATAATCAGATACTGCTTATAACCAAAAGAGCCTTATAAACCCTATTCCGAGAACTGTAAAACCTAGAAGAGATGACCGAGATGAAAACCTTATAGAAGCGATAATCTAATACAGTGCCAAACTTGGTGTTATGCCTAGGTTACAAAATATGAGGGTTACCTTACATGTGCAGTAAGGGAATCAGAACATCCTAGAGCCCTCTCCCTTTGTAGTTTTCTTCAGAAATGGGTTGTCCATTATCGTCGACCAAACAAATAGGGAAAGGAAAATTACAGAGAAAAATCTTCTATGTGCTTGGAGAAACTCATTACAATGATTTTATGTCGGGCCTCGATAGAGGAGTAAAGTGATAGCTATGCAAAATTACCTTTTGATGTGAATCTATGGAGGTGGAAAGGTTACGTTGGGTGTGGTGGCCAAGCGACATTTTCAGGGAGGTACATTTTCAAATCACCATTAATGGTTTAGTCAGGGTTTTAAGTGTCGTCTGACATCCCCTTTAATCAGTCTTCATAGAAATTTATTGTTGAGTTGTGATGCCATTCAATTAGGTATATGACTTTGTGTAATGCTCACGCCTATCTCTTTTAGTTAAGGATGTTGCCCATATAGTTTTGACTTGTTAAAAAAACCCCATACTAGCGACTGATATCGTTGGGAGACTTATAATGACAACAAATGATAAAGATATTTCTAGCCATATCGTAATAACAGTCTGGGTATTAAACACTTGTAATTTACAAGAAATAGGTTATCATTATTTATGTTAATAGTGGAGTTATTCCATAGGTAAGATCTGCGACATGTATTTTAAACAAAACACTTATGCTATTGGTCGATTTATGTATAGAATCCCTATAGAGTATAGTATAGTATATTAGCATAAATATGATGGCATCATTAGAATGGGACTATGATAGTTTATGTACTAAATTATTTATACTTATACTTTGTACATGAATAATGTCAACTATGAGACTTATATGATAGTGCATAGTAAAATAGGTGAATGTGTACCATAATGGATAAACATTAAGGTTCATGGGTAGACTATGGAATAATAAATAATCCTTAATTAGTTAATTAGTACGCAGTGTGATTGTTGTATAGTATAATGCAATCTGAGAGATAAATCTTTTCTACAGGCTAATACAATTGTATCAAGTAAAAGGATAAGCGTATGCTTTCGAATATCAATAGCAATGGAAAAACTACTCTACATATATTTAAGTGATGTTTGAACACAAATATTGAAGATCAAAGAGATTTAATGTCCCTAATAAAAAAAAAATCTTTGGTAAATTCGGGGTACATTACATATGATATCAGATTTGAAGGTTACAACACTTGGACCTCAGGGAAACACCAAATTAGTTTAGTTCATTTTATTTATATTAAAAGAAAAAGATGACAAAATTATTATTGTTACTAACATAATTTTTTTGGTATGTTGTGATAATGGAACCACAAAACGAAGAAGTGATCAGACTTGAAGAGAATCTCGATGAAGGACCTCCTAAAGAACCTAGACAAAATAGTGAAGGTAGTTCAGCCACCCAGGTTCTAGAAACAATGACAAACCTTATCATGGAACTACAAGTGTTCAAGGCAGATAATGAAAAAACTGAAAAAGGTACATGAAGACCAGCAATAAATAAATGAAGTATTGTTGTGCAGTATAGTAACAAAAAAGAGTTCAAAAGACAATGACAAGGAAGAAGAGATCAACAAAAAAACAAAAAAGAGTTCAAAAGACAATGACAAGGAAGAAGAGATCAACAAAAAAGCCTCAAACAATTATGGCCCTGAAACAGAAAACAAGAAAAATTCTTCCGAAGGCACACAAGCAACAGAAAACAAAACAATCAGAGGAAGAAAAAGAAAAAAGGTGGATCATTTGGAAGGTGAATTCGAGAAGATCAAACCATCCACCTTTGACAGAGAATCCATGATGGGTGAGGAGGTTGAAGCGTGGTTACTGGATATAAAGAAATACTTCAAAATTTATAATTATTCTAGTAACATGAAAGTAAGGATGATTTTAGGGGCTAAATTTCGCTCATGGGCTAATTTTCCATGGTTTTTCCAAAAACGAGATTCGCTATTTTAAAAATGATTCGCCCAAATTCTATAGGATAAAATTATTTTACCCTAAAAATAACCAAAATTTTATAAAAACTATATAAAATCCTTAGAAATTTGAATATTTTTACAAAAATATCGCCAATCATTTATAGTTGGAATATGAAGGATTAGTAAGATTCGCCAAGGTTTCTAGATTTAAAATAAATTTCCATCCTTAAAATCACCCCTGGTTCAAGAAGGGCTTCCAACCAGCCTGTAATGTACCCCAAATTTACCAAAATACAAAAACAAAAAATTTTAGGGACATTAAATCTCTTTTCATCTTCAAAACTGTTTCAAAACATAACTTTAATATATGTAGGTAGTTTTTTCATTACTATTGACTTTCGAAAAGCTTACGCTTACCATTTTCTTGATACAATTATAATATAATGTAGAAATGACTTTATCTTTGAAATTACTCTATGCTATACAACAATCATAGTGTGTGTCAGTTAAGGGATAAATTGACTATTCCCTAGTCTCCTAGTTAACATCATTCCTACTCAATGGTGAATGTATAAAGAGTTTAGGTTTTAAATTATTATAACCCCAACTAGTATTACCACCATCTTTATGCTAAAACATTACCTTATACATTATAAGGGTCCTATATGGAATTCAATCCATAGCATAGGCGTTTCCCTCATAATATACATTGTAGACTTTAATTCTAAGTGTGGGATTTACTTATTAAACTGTCTAAAGAAATAAATATCCATGTTAAAGTGTCTATGGTTAAAACTCCGACCACTATTACCACAATTCTATTATATGGTTAATGTTTGGCATTGTTATACATCCCCAAGGATACCAGTTACCAATCTCGAGCTCGATAAAAAAAAAGGGAACCATAAGGTAATACCCTTAACTAAATGAGAGGAGGGCGTGACTAAAAGGTATAGTCGTAACCCTAACTGACTCGTATCCCAACTTCTGCAATAAATTGGTATGAAATTGATTTAAAGGAATGTCAGTCGCTGATTTAAAAAAATCTCGACTAAAACATTTATAGCTACCTGTGAAAGTACCTCCTTGGGACTGGCGCTCTACCAACATCCCAACACAAACCATCCACCTCCATCATTTCACATGGCAGTGTACCAATTCACAGCCCTCACTATACTCCTCTGGCAAGCCCTGTGGTAACTCATTGTAACGCTTTACTCTAGGCATGTAGAGTGTTATTTCTTTATGTGATTTTCATTCCTATGTTACTAGCCGGCGAGAATGGACAACAAGTCTTGTAGAACCATACAATGGAAAAGGTTTAAGGTGTGCTTGGTGCCTCTACTATATGTGAAAAGGTAATCTTCACATCCTGTAAGTTAGGCATACCTAAGTTTGGCACTATAATGGTTACTGCTTCTATAAGCATTTTATCTCGTTCCACTTCTCTCATTTTATAGTTCTCGGATTAGGGTCTGTGAGGCTCCTGTAGATGTTTGCATTGATCAGTAATATTCATTGTATTATTTTGCCTCCTCCCGTAAGAAATGTTGCAAGTACTAAGCCGATATTCAATCTTAGGGTTTTTTTGTTTATCCTTGTGGAGTTACCCGTGAATCCTCGGCCTCACCATATGAGAGATATCCTACCTCTGCATTATGTAGCTCTGTTCTATAGTTGTCTGATGGCACTCTTCAGATGACGAAGGTATTGGTGAATATAAGCATACAGTTTAACCTGTGTAGTTATGTTTCCCTCACTAAGGCTCCACCTTACCCACCAGTGGGACTCATTATTTCTCGGCATGAATTAAGTAAAAGCATAATGTAAAAACCCTTGAGGGGAGGTCGTGAAGGTAATAAAATTTATTTAACTCTCTATTCCGCATATTGATCTCTGCATTTTGTACAGTGCAAGCGTGTGTATACCCTTAACTAGCAACCCGTCGTCCAGTGACACTTTGTCCAAAGGTCTGTGTTTCCACCCAAATAATTTAGATTTTTACTGTGTTTAAGGAAATATTCATTCGTAGATAATTCCAGAAAGGATAGGGTCAAGGAATGTTCATTAATCGTATCCTAAAATATGTTGTTTCCCTTTCACGGATTACTACCGTGGATGAAACCGTATGGAATAATAAATCGTAATTCCCATTCTCTGTGCACATAATAAAAGGTGTGCTCATTCCGAGGTTTCTTTCTCAACGTCTAGAATATATGTAAATTATTGTATGCTCTTTTGGATAATTGTGTTTTTGTGAAACTTCTCGGTTACCGGAATCGTCTAACTTTTCCATTGTACGATTCATAACCTGTATATATTCTTGTTTTACAAATTTAATCATTTTATTTATTTGTGGTTATTGAATGAATTCCAAATGCTCTGATAAAAGAACACAGTTTACCATTGGTAGAAACACATCCGTGCTCTGTGAGAGTTGTTCTAGCTTTGTGTGATTCTATAATTTAACTCTGATTTATGCTAGGGCATTACTTGTACTCTGTAGGGTTTGACTGTGCACTTATTATTTACTTCATGTATTTTCTTTTACATTAGTTGATTTAGTTAACTGTGTATTAAATAATTATATTCATTTACTAAAACTAATGATGGGGCCTTGTCTTCTCTTGCGAGGGTACCCATCAACCATTCCTGTGTCCACTCCTCCCTTTTAGACTATGGATGGATCTTCACTTAAGCATTAGTGGGGGAAACTACTTCTACGCCATATATAAGCTAAGTATCATTCACTTGATTAATAGTTAATATTTAATTCCATTCTATTACTTTAACATAGTTTACTAAATCGTTTCCCTTTGCAGGATTAATTAATTTGAAGGAAACGGATAAAGGGGATCACCTTGCTCGAAAAAGGTATTGGAGTTCTGATTCTGGCGTTTTAGTTAAAGGCTCAGGTTATATTTTCTAGTGGTATTGAGTCCTTACACTAGGGTACTTTGTTGTAATAGTTTGGACCATGAAATTTTGGTTGTACAAATCATTTATCATTTTATTATTAAATGAACACACATTTCTGAAACCATTTGAATAAATTGTTAAGTATTGTACAACCTCTGTAGCATATATTGTATACCATTGAAAAAATTTGTTTCTGGGTTTGTTGTAATGTAAAAAGGACTGTACTTTCCATGCCTTTTGTATGGTCTAATCAATGGTAATTACTTACAACCTCATGTAATTCACGGATATATAAAATCTTTCTATGTATTATCTATTTTTACAGTTTCGTATATCTATGTACGAAACTATATATATATATATATATATATATATATATATATGTTTTCAAGATTAAAGAAAATTGGACTGTTGTGATGGAAATCAT
>ML785165.1:43099-66352 GCA_009831015.1 Picea engelmannii
GGTAATGGTTATGATTAAAAACACAATACTTATATTTTATTTAACCTTGAATACATACATATATATTTATTTATTCCGATACAAATACAATATACACAGGCATCTTCTGTAGAATTATATATTCACTTAAATTTTACCTGAAACCCTACAACAAACTTTAATATTCTTTATGCATGATTATACATATACCCACAATCCTATCTATACATGTCTAGTCCTAATTTCAATCAGCTGATAGAACTTACATTTTCTTTACTGGTTTTGTTCAGTGAGCATATTCACATGAATAAATAATTATCACAGATTCATCTCATTCCTGTCAGCTAATACACAACAATGATCCTCTTCTGCTACAATCTTCCTTTCAGATCCGAAAATCCCCTTTCCTCACACTAAATAGTGTTCATAACATCAAGTGACATCCTTTCCCCCAACATACTCAGCAGCGTCGTGCCTCCTCCCGTGTGTTCTATATCATGAGTATCTTGTGCCTAGGTCTTTTCCCCTCCTTCGGAAATTTCGCAACTTTACAAATCCCTAGTTTTTAGGGGTTGCTAGTGGCCAAATTCCTCATTTTCCAATTGTAAAATTATTCCCTGAGGTAACTCAAGTCTATTCCCAAATCATGGAGTCATGGTCAGTTGTTTTCAACTTGGTTGTTCCACCTATCCTTCAACAATTAATATATAAAAATATTTGTCTTTTACATGTGTCACTGTCAAAGAGTTAGTTGGTCAAATCAAATCTTTGCCCAACAGTCACAAATAATTAATTACAAATAATCAAATTCCAAATTCTGATTTGCCATAAATGGCAATAATTTTCCAAATAGAAATTTGCCAAAAAACGGAAATTTATTCCTAAGTGCATAGAGACTTTAATAATTCATTATTTTGGGGGGATATTACACAGCCCCTTTATGGAATATGGAAAAGAACTTCCAAAGGAAATATTTTCATTCTAACAACCAGAATACCCAAGGGGGAGGTAGACCAGTTAATTTGGGAGCCACGAAAGTTGGGGACAGCCCCTGGGAACCATTAAAATGTTGGGAGTGTAGAGAACCTCACTTGAGGAGAAACTATCCATGTTTAAATTCTGCAGCAAGGACCACAGTCCATAACCTAGCAAGGACCACAGTCCATAACCTAGCAAGGACCACAGTCCATAACCTGCAAGAAGCCTCTATAGTAGGATATGTGGGAAGAAGCGTGCACATAATTAATGCAGTTGTAGATGGCCCACAAGTTCATCATCAATCCACTATAGTGGAGGTTGAAGGTAAATTAAACAATAATCATATTTATATTCTAATTGAACCATGAGCTAGTCTGAGTTATGTTACTCCTAGTTTAGTTGATTCAAACAAGATTAAGAAAGTAAAACATGATAAGTCCTGGTTAGTACAATTAGCGACAAGGACTAAGAGAAAAGTAGAAGATTTCATTTCTCAATGTGAAATCAGTTTAGATGGCCAAATTACAAAGTTAAATCTAAATATTTTACCTTTAGGATCTTACAATGTAATCATTGGAATGGACTGGTTAGAGAAACATAAAGTAATTTTGAACTGTAACGAAAAGTCACTTACTTACAGAAACGAAAACAACAAAATTTGGACAATTCATGGCATCAAAAAACCAATCCAAGTTTGGCAGATTCCAACCATGTAGTTTAAGAAATGCATGAATAAAGGTTGACAAATTTATGTTATTCAAGTAACTAATCTGTTAGAAAAGGGAGATAAACCGAGTCTAGAAGACTTTACAGTCCTACATGGATTTAGATATGTATTTATGGACGAAATACCAGAACTGCCTCCAAGAAGATAAATAGATTTCTCTATCGATCTACTTCTTGGATCTGCCCCGGTATCTAAGGAACCCTATAGGATGAGTTTACCCAAATTAACAGAGATAAAAACTCAGCTACAAGAACTATTGGACAAGGAATACATCAGACCGAGTGTCTCACCTTGGGGAGCACGAGTCCTTTTCGTTAAAAATAAAGATGGGGATTTAAGATTATGTATTGATTATCAACAATTAAACAAGATGATGATTAAGAATAAGTATCCTCTACCCAAAATTAATGACCCGTTTGACCAAGTGGGAGGAGAATTTTTTTTCTCTAAGTAAGATTTAAGGTCTGGTTATCACCATGTCATAATAAAGGATGAAGATATAAATAAAACAAATTTTAGAGTGAGATACATACACTATGAGTTTATCGTAATTATGTTTGGTCTTAGTAATGCACCAACAACATTTATGTGTTTGATGAATAGTATATTCAGTCAATATTTGGATAAATTTGTTCTGGTATTTATTGATGTCATCTTAGTTTATTACAAAACGGAAGAAGAACATGAAGAACATCTGAAATTAGGATTGCAGACCTTAAGGAAACACAAGTTGTATGCAAAATTTGACAAATGTGACTTCTGCCAAAGTAGAATATAGTACCTAGGACATGTGATATCTGAAGAAGGTATTTCAGTTGACTGAGAGAAGATAAGAGCCATTATGGAATGGACTATCCCTAAGGATGTGGCAGACATCAAGTCATTTATGGGAATTACCGGTTACTACACCAGATTTATCGAAGGGTTCTCTAAGATCGCATATCCAATCACATATCTATAAAAAAAGGGAATAAGGTTTACTTGTTCACAGAAATGTCAGGACAACTTTAATAAGCTAAAAGAATTGTTAACTACAACACCTATTTTAAGGGTAGCAGACCCTGATAAAGACTTTACAGTCTACGTGGATGCAAGCAAAGAATGTTTGGGAGGTGTCCTAACTCAAGAGGGGCACGTTATCTGTTATGAATAACGTAAACTAAAAGAACATGAATGAAACTATGTCATACATGAATTGGAATTAGCAGTTGTAATTCATGCGCTAAAAATGTGGCAACATTATTTAATGGGGAGGAAATTTCTGTTTCTAACCGATAACAGTGGTGTGAAATTCTTATTTATTCAACGAGATCTTAACGCAAGGCAAGCAATTTGGCTGACCTTCTTGAGTGAATTCGATTTCGAATTAAGACACATCAAAGAAAAAGAAAACAACATTGTTGATTCCCAAAGCCGAAGGAATAATGGACTTTTTGAGATAAGTATTAACAAAGCATTAAATATGCAAGTTGTAATGATGAAAAATATATCAAAACAATAGCATATTTACAAGGAAATGCATAAACATTGGACACAACATATCTGAGTTTGGATAAAAATGGACTACTAAGATTCAAAAATAGGCTATACATACCAGATTCTGATGATTTAAAGTTAACAATTCTAGATGAAGTGCACAAAAATCCATATTCTGGTCATCCGGGATACCAGAAAATTGTAACAGCTTTGAGAAAATTGTTTTATTGTCCTAACATGAAAGGGGAGAGAGTTGAATACTTATCTAAATGCCTAGATTGTGAACAGGTGAAGAATGAACATCAACATCCAGTCGGTCTACTACAACCTTTCCCTATACCAGAATGGAAGTGGGAGATTATATCACTAGACTTCATCACAGGTTTTCCTAAAACTCAAAAGCAAAATGACTTGATTATGGTAGTGATTGATAAACTTAGAAAGTCTGCACATTTTATACCCATGAAATCTACTTATAAAGCAATTAATATGGCTGAAATATTCATGAAGGAAATATTTAGATTGCATGGAATTCCAAAAATGGTGGTTTCAGATAGAGATGTCAAGTTTACGTCAACGTTTTGGAAAGAATTGTTTGAAGGGTTGGATACTAACCTAAATTTCAGCACAACTTACCATCCACAAGATGATGGGCAAACCGAACGAATGAATCAGATTATGGAAAACATGTTACAAATGTACGTAAGAACGAAACCAACTAAGTGGGAGGAATACCTACAGTAAGTGGAATTTGCGTACAATAATGGCTATCAGACGTCAACTAAGATGAGTCCCTTCGAAGTATTGTATGACAGAAAATGTACAACTCCAATTAGCTCAGATAACCCAATTGACAGACTTATGATGGGACTAGATATGCTCCAAGAAATGGAGAAAAAGGTAAGAAAGGTACAATAGAATTTAAAAGAGGCACAAGACAGACAAAAAATCTATGCAGATTTAAAAAGGAGACACCAGGAATTTCAAGTTGGAGACCATGTATACTTGAAATTCAAATTAAGCAGAATCTCTCTAAAGCTATGAAACTGTTCAAAGTTGGTGCCCATGTTTTGTGGCCCCTTTGAGATCTTAACTCGAATTGGACCCGTGGCATATCAACTTGCACTTCCTGCAAATTTAAAAGTTCATAATGTTTTTCATGTTTCTTTGTTGAAAAAGTATATTAATGATCCTACTCATATAATTGATTGGAACATGGTGCAGGTGGAACCAGAAGGAGACTTCCAAGAGGAACCTCTGTGCATTATGGACAGAAAAGAAACAATACTATGGAATAGAGCTATCACCCAGGTAAAAGTGCAATGGAAGCACTTTAGTCCTAAGGAGGCCACTTGGGAATTGGAGGAAGATTTGCAGAAAAATTATCCAACCCTATTCTGAGAAAGGAATGAACACTGAGTACAATGCTTTAATTAAGGGGAGAGGATGTAATATCCCCCAAAATAATTAATTATTCAAGTCTAAGTACACTTGGGAATAAATTTATGTTTTTGGCAAATTCAAATTTGGAAATTATTTTCCATTCATGGAAAATCCGAATTTGGAATTTGATTATTGTAATTAATTATTTATGACTGTTGGGAAAGGATTTGATTTGCCCAACTAACCTCTTGATTGTGACACATGTAAAAAACAAATATTTTTATATATTAAACGTTGGAAGACAAATGGAACAACCAAGTTGAAAATAGGTGACCATGACTCCATGAGTGGGGAACACATTTGAGTTTCCTAAGAACTACTTTTACAAGTGGAAAATGAGGGATTTGACCACTAGTAGCCCCTGCAAATCAGGGAAGGATTTGTAAAGATGTGAAAATTCCCAAGGAGGGAAAGAAATACCTAGGCACAAGATGCAAATAAATAAAACATATGGAAGAGGGAGGAAGTTGCTTAGTATGTTGGAGAAAGAGCACTACTTGTTGTTATGACCATTGTTTAGTGTGAGGCAAGGGAATTTACGATCTGAAGAAGAGGATTGTAGCGAAGGAGGATCATTTCAATTCTCCCTTATGGACTCATGGTCAGGCTAGGGGGTGAACGGAGCAAGTAACTTGGTTGTTCTATTCTACGGTTGGGTGGAACGTGGTTGTTCCATTTTTGTCCTAGCATCAGCTTCAGATAAACACCTTTTACTTGTATTCTAGTTAATATTCTATTTATTACAATTGTTAGAAGTGTGATGGGTTTATGTGATGTTAGTGCATATATAAATGATTGACTTAATGAATAATATTATGTTGATTACCATTGTTAGAAGAATGATGAGATCATGTGATGTTATTATACACATAAATTCTTGATTGAATGCACAGATATAGATACTCATACGAAAGGAAAGGACTGAGCTATTGTATACTTCTATTGTGATTAAATGTGGTTATACATCCTATCCATAAATTTGTATATATATATATATATATATATATGGGGATGTCTAGATATATATTGTTTTCATATAAAGAAAAATCCTATCGATTCTAGTTTTTCATGAGTGTATAAGGAATTACCATTGTTCAAATTGTACAAGTGCTATAAAAGAAGAGATAGGATATTTAACAGTGCATATTTATATTACATCGGGTCTATAAACAGTGATTTTCAATGGTCTACAAATACATGATACAGTAGATGAATTAATAATTGAATCTTGTTCATAATGGTGTTCTATTACAACTTGTATATTCAATTAAAAAAATAAATTACAAACAATTTGTTTAGCCATGAAACCATGGTACAAATTCATTTCAGTGGAGTACCCTAGGGCAAGGACTCCTTTACCCCTAATAGATAGAATCTAAGAGGCTTGTGACTAAGCACCAAGATCAGAACTCGAATACCTTTCCGAGCAAGAGTGCGTTCCTTGATTTGTTTTCCAGCGATTTGTATAAACCTACAAAGGAGAAATGATAGATTTAGTAAACCATGCCAGGAAATTTAATAAAATGAAATAATAAACAAAGTAAGATAATACTTATCTTGAGTGGTTTTAGAAACAGTTCTCCATTGGCATTTGAGAGTTGATCTATCCACTGACCAAACGGGAAGAGTGGACCCAAGGTCAAATGATGGGTACCCTCGCAAACAAACCAAGGCCCCATAATTAGCTATTGTAACTGAAATAACACTATGATGCAAAATATTTTAAATTGTAAACTAATGAGGGTAAAACTGTGCATTGTTATATGTATATGGCATAACGAATTATGATTTACAAAAATAAGTAAATAGAATGTATAAGTGGTAAATCACCGAGAGTCAAGAATATATACGAGTTATAAATCATACAGTGGAAAAGAAGTTATACAAGTTACAAATTTGACCACTGACCATGAAATTTCATAGAATGAAAATATCCCTAAAGGGAAAACAATACTTTGCATAGACACAGAGCCTAGGTCATGATTCTCTAGATGCCGAGTAAAAACACTTCGAATGTAAAGGAAGTCAGTCAGAAAATATCATAGGGGACATCTATAATTTCATTACGGGTATACATCAAATTTTGCATGCACAGAGAATGGAGAGTTCCGAATTATTATTCTACATCATAGTACGGTTTCATCCACACTAATAATTCTTTGAAAGGAAAAGACATGTAGATGATATGATTTACGACTACTCTTTTACCCTATACATTCTGGAATTTATTTATGAGTGGATTTTTATAAACACATTGAAATCTAATTTAGTTTAGAAGGAAACACAGACTTCTCGGACATAGGGTTTCTAGACAAAGGGTCTCCAGTGTAGGGTATAAATATGCCCACGCTGCGCAAAAACATAGAGGTAAATATATGAAACACAGAGTTAAAAAAAATTACCATTACGACCATTCACCGAGGAAAATTTACAAACATAGGGTTAATGCTTCCTTAGTAGATAGAATTGTAGAAAACCCAGATGGTAATACGCGATGCGTGGGGATTTATTTTTAATTTTTTCACAGGACGCAAACAAGGAAGAGTAACTAGAAGAGCTATTTGAATGTTTTAAAATGCATAGGATATTTACGATTGTTTTAACCAAGAGGTATTGAAACTACCTGCTTGCATCCATGAGACCATCAAAGGGTTTTTACAGTATTATTTTACTTAAGTTCACACAGAGAAGGAGCAAGTCCCATGAAGGGGTAATGTAAAAACCACAACACGTAAAAACTACACAGGTTAAATTGTATGCATATGCTCACAAATACCCTTGTCTTTTTAAGAGTATCCACTAGTCAACTCCAGAACTAATTTACGAAATACAGAGGTAGGGTATCTCTCACAGGGTGAGGTTGACGATTTACGGCATGAATCCACAAGAACAAATGAAAAACCGATAAGAAAGAATAGTGTCTTGGTATTATAACCTTTCATATGGGAGGAGGTGAAATAATATATCAATATAACTGGATACTTCTTATAACCAAAAGATCCTTATAAACCCTATTCCGAGAACTGTAAAACCCAGAAGAGTCGACCGACATGAAAACCTTATTGAAGCAATAATCTAATACAGTGCCAAACTTGGTGTTATGCCTAGGTTACAGAATACGAGGGTTACCTTTTGTGCACAGAAAGGGAAATGGAACTGACTAAATCCCTCTCCCTTTGTATTGTTCTTCAAAACTCGATTGTCCATTATTGTCGGCCAGACAAACAAGGAAAGGAAAAGTGTGGAGAAAAATCTTATATGTGCCTAGAGAAAATTGTTAAAATGAGTTTACCTGAGGCCTCAACAGAGTAGTAAAGTGATATATATGCAACAATACCTTGCAATGTGAAGCTATGGAGGTGGCAGGGTTACGTTGGGTGCGGTGGTTGAGCGATAGTTTCAGGGAGGTACATTTTCAAATCTCCATTAATGGTTTAGTCATGGTTTTAAGTGTCGACTGACATCCCCTTTAATTAGTCTTCATACCAATTTATTGTTGAGTTGTGATGCCAATCAGTTAGGGATACAACTGTGTGCAATGGGCATGTTCGTCTCTTTTAGTTAAGGATGTTTCCCATATAGTTCTGACTTGTGAAAAAAACTATGGACTAGTGACTGATTTCATTGGGAGACATCTAACGACAAAAAACAAATATGATATTTCTATCCATGTCGTAATAACAGTCTAAGTATTAAACACTTGTACTTTACAAGAAATAGGTTATTGTTATTTATGTTAATAGTGGATTTATTCCATAGCTAATATCTGCGACATGTATGTTAAACGAAACACTTATGCTATGGATCGATTTATGTAAAGAATCCCTATAGTGTATAGTATAGTATATTAGCATAAATATGATGGCATCATTAGAATGGGACTATGATAGTTTATGTACTAAACTATTTATACTTATACTTTGGACATGAATAATGTCAACTATGAGACTTATATGATAGTGCATAGTAAAATAGGTGAATGTGTACCATAATGGATAAACATTAAGGTTCATGGGTAGACTATGCAATAGTCAATAATCCTTAATTAGTACGCAGTGTGATTGTTGTGTAGTATAATGCAATTTCAGAGATAAAGTTATTCTACAGGCTAATACAATTGTATCAAGTAAAAGGATAACTGTATGCTTTCGAAAATCAATAGCAATGGCAAAACTACTCTACATATATTTAAGCAATGTTTGAAAACAAATATTGAAGATCAAATAGATTTAATGTCCCTAATAAAAAAAATAATTATTTGGTAAATTTGGGGTACATTACACACGTGGCAGCCACTTAACCAATGCCAATTCAACAATGACCTCAACAAGTTACGTCACTTATGGAGCATGTACTTCTGGAAAAACTAGTTTCTAACATCTGAAATCACTTGAAGCGCTGAAGGCTGAAGTTAACGCTAACCGTTGATCTAATTCATAACTCAAGCTAAGTTTTGTCCTTGGCTTATTCTATTTTTTTATTTCCTCATAATTAAAATGCTAATTTTTGTCCTTGGCTTATTCTAATTCAGAACTCAAACTAAGTTTTTTCCTAAGGTCGTGTTTGACCACTTTTGGGACTTCGACAGGTTGGTCGAAGATGGAGCACCCATGCGGAGCTGAGATCATGGGATCTCACTTGTTTTGCAGGCTTTATATGGACCCAGCAAAGAGATTTTAGGGTTTATGTAATGGGTTAAGGGATGTCGGCCCATGGGATTACCCATGATTAGGCCTTTTTGTAAAGGTATAAATAGGTAGCTAAGCGATGTGACAAGTCTAGATAGGTGTTGTTTGGAGATAGAAATTGGCTTAGTGCATGACTAGTTGGTTTTGTGAAAGAGTATGTTAAGACTTGCGGAGCTAAGTGAAAGTGTTGTGTAAGTTTCTCAGTGCACAGGCGTTGTATGTAAGTCTCTGTGCCTGATTAGGAGTTGGCTCTGTGCCTTGCCCTGATTTTGGAACAGAGGATCTGGTGCACAGTGCACAGATCTCATGTCTTCTGCTGAGTTGGCTCTATTTCTTTGTGCACAAGAGAAGATGCATGTAAGGAGATTGAAGACTAATAAATAACAAGAAGAAGTTGGTGGACATAGCCCCACACTGGGATGAACCGCGTATATCCTGTGTTTGATGTGCTTTGTGCGATGTTGTGAATGTTATTTATGTTGTTTATCTATTAGTGCATTGATATTTATATATGTTAAATAGATATATGGATGCTTAGTGCTCGATTGATGGAAAATGAATGTTAGGTCTGATTTAGTGCTATGTGCTAAGTGATGGAAAGTACTTGATATTTATTTTTATTGCGTTGATCTGTAGTGAGGGTTTAATTTGCGATGTGAATGAGACTAATGAACTAGTGCATATTCTTGTCTAAGTGCTATGTTAAACGTAATAATCACATATGTGTGTCCCAACTTGGTTGTAGACACCTATGTCCTGCAACCCCCCCTACCTCTACCTTGGTTGAGACTTCATCTGCTTCGTAGGTTTTTCCGAAAGGGCTGGTAGTTAGGGTTTTGTTGGTGCATTGTTTAAGCGTTGAGCCCTAGATCTTCCCCTGTGTGCCAACAAATGGTTCCATTGTCGGGTCCTAAAACTGTGATTGCTGGGAACTGGAGAAAAGATAAATCTTTGTGCATAGATTTGTTTCTATAGTGCACAATATTCTACTTAACTTACAAAGCTCTGTGCTAATAAAGAAACTCGATCTAAAGAAAAGAGGTAAGATCTTAAATCTTTGTGCTCTGGTAAGAGTAAGATAAGTGAAAATTTTTGTTTAGAATACATGAATCTAGGTATGTTTGATATATTTTGTCATAACCTAGAAGCTAGGGCACAGTTCGAAGAAAGAGTTGATCTGAATAAATGTGATAGAAATAGAGAAAGATATGTTATTCCTATGCATAGAAAGCATTTTTGGACTAATAAGTGGATGCAAGAACCTAGAAAGAATTTTTGCAGATTGCAGGTCCAACACTACGATCCCAGTGCGCAGTACAGGAAAGGTTGGGGATCATTTAAAATAAAGAGAGGATTGACACTGTGTTATAATTGCAGAATACGAGGACATCTTGTTAAGGAATGCCCTGGTATAGGCCCTAGTTGTCTTTATTGTAAAATTGTTTGTCATGAGGTTGAATATTGTCCAAGAATGATTGTTGAAGTTGAAAGGATGAACATGAGAGAAGAAAACTATGAATAAGATCAAGAGGCTAATGATATGTTAGAGAATAAGAAAGAGAAAGAGTGAGAGACTATCTTGTTACAGTTGAAAAAAACAATGAATGATCACAGAGACATCAGTTTACCAGAGATCCTGAAAGTAAAATAACGCATAGTTACAAGAATACAAGACTTTGACATAGACTGTGTATTGGATGAAGAAACACAAATCAATATTATTCCAGAAATCACATGGGAAATTTTTGGAAAGCCTGCTATAGTAGATTCATTAGGAAGGATAGGCTTGTTTAAAGGAAAGATGATAACTCTATGTGGAAGAGTTAATAATGTACCTATGATTGCTCATGAAACATTGACTAAAGAAGAGTTTGAAGTCATTAAGTTTATTGAGAACAACACCCCTTTTCCACTTTTGTTAGGAAAGACCTGGATTGATAAGGATCATATCAGAAGGAAAGTAGAGGAGGAAGCTACAGAACAAACAAAGAAATAACTAAGGGAGCTCATAACTAACAAAATAACGTGACTAATAGAAGAATAAGAGGATAAGTCGAAGCAACAGAAGGCAAGATAATTAGTTGTTGAAGTTGAAAGAACACAGGAAGAATTGAAGAACCTGCCCATGTAAGAAAGAAGTATAGCCACCTCAGAAATAGCAAGAGAAGGGACATTAACCGTAGAATTTGCAAGAGAAAATCAATAGTGCAAAGTCACTTTACTAGGAGAAAATAAGAACACGAACAAAAAGAGGATTCCAGAAATGGTTACAGAAGTTCAGATCACTGGAAAGAAGGCCAGGAAGCTCAATAGGAAGAAAGCTAAGTTGCAAGAAGCTACAAAAAACAAAAGGAAAACTTTGCAGGAGGCAGATCTACAGAACTTGAACCTCGCCAGAATTGAAAAACCACGCAAATTGGTACTTCGCCACGACGAAGATGTATGATCATTGGAGGCACCCCGACCATTAGAATGATGGTCCAAAATGGCTAGAAATGAAGTTATTGGCAAAAAGACTGTCGTTGGACTGTTGGGACTATGCCATAACAGACGGATCTGCATTCCTGCCTGTTGGAGGAATCCGTTATGACACTTTCTTATTTAACCCATCGAATGCTGCGTCGGGACCACTTTTTTCCAACCATGATTATCTAAGCTAGCAGAGAATCAATTGTATATCGCGTTGTGATTTCTATACCTCGCCATCTGTTTGATTACCTCGCTTGTCTGTTCAAACTTCACCTACCTGATCTATTTTATTACAAGTGTGAATGTCAAGCGAACATAGCACGTTAGAAAAGTCTATGGAATATATTCTTGTGGATCTCATGGATGATAAAGTTATGTCCATAGGAATACATGCATTATCGACTGGGGGATTGCAAGAATTCCCTTCAACTACACATGGCTCTAGTCGTTCTCACCCCAGAACTGAGAAGTGAAGTAAGCATCACGACGATCTGGCTAACGCGATGCAGGTCCTGTCGATCTTACCTGAATACATCCCGCATTTGGATGGCGCGGTTAAATGCGAAAACATCCTACGGGATTTTGAGTACACGTTGATCACCGCGTACATCCTAAAGGGGATATGTGTAGTTGGACCCTAGCTAGGATAGATCCCATCTCTAAAGAACAACGATTTCAACCTCGGTGACAGGAAGAGCTACGTGATTCTCGCGCCGCATAGATACCTAATGAAGATGACAGGGAAGAAGTCTTGAATAGTCTCCCAGTTGTGGATAAAGGAGATTGTGTAGTCCACGATCTTGAATGTGATGAAGATTCCTCACTTTGGTCGACATTAGGAGGTTAACTCTTGCGTTAAAATCCTCTTGTCATGTTACCATGGAGGATATATGTGGTTCGACAGGCGCATCACCGTGGATCCAATGTTGATCCACCTAATCACAAGGCTGAGCATGCAGGGACCAGACCCTCAACAATTATACCCATGGAAGATTTCAAATCCCTCCTTGGCACAACACATAAAGGAGGATTATGGCGATGTAGAAAAGGGAAAGTGAGGCTACAAGGTAGCCTCTATCCAGGATGGCCTAGTGCACCTCGCTTGCCAACTTATAGCTAGAAAGCTCATAAGAAATAACCATCTGACACAAGTCATTGGGTTCGTAGTGGACCTCGCAGGGAAGTGTGTAGAAGGAATGCAAATGAACTGGGTGACTTACCTTGTCAATGAGATGAAGAAGGACTGTCACGAAGAGAAATATCAGGGATATGAGTTTTATTTTAGCTGGCTACTAGTATTGATCTCATTTGTCGCTTGGCAAATGATGGAAGGAACAACCTTCCCGGAGAGTGAACCATCAGAGTTGTTGGCCGCGAGTTTCTCAACCTTGTGGTACACGAATGATATGGTGAAGATGTAACACCCCATATTTTGGCTTTAGGTAGTTAGAACTTTGATTTTTCTCATCTTAGTAATTCATTGCTTAAACAACTATTTGGACTCAACAATGTTGATATAGACATGTGACAAGTGTACATATTGACCTATTTATGTGTTGAATACTATTATTTTCATTGTTATATGCTCATGATGATGATAACTCTTTGATTTGTTTAAACATGAAAATTAAGATATGGAATTTAGGTACATGGACATCGACTCAAAGTTATGTTGTGAATGCATAACAGAGGCATGACATGATAAAAATAAACATAGGTTTCTTAATTGAATGCCAATACAGATATGGATTCTTATATGAAATTATGATGTATACACATAGATATGAGTTATTGGTGAACTAACCTATAGGTTGATGAGCTATGTCATAACCAAATGACTAAAATGATGAGGTAACATGGATGACGTAGACATCAAGAAGATAGTGTATGTTATAATTCGTACTTATGATTTCATTTATGGTTTCAAATATTTCTATGATCTATGGTAAGTTTGGCTTTGACAGGACACATAACTTTCCTAGAGTGGTTGTTTGATGACGTGACTCTAAGAACAATAGTTTCACAATAGGGCTTCATGTATGGTTTTGACCCTAGTTCTAAAAGGAGGGGTGGAGGTATTTCCCACCGTTTATCCTCTGAAACCTAGAGTCATGGGAGGGTTGTGTGAAGTCACGCTCCCCTAGACGTGTGATGATGACTACTAATAGTGTTGACCGTAGTTCTATGAGGAGGGGTGGAGGTATTTCCCACCGTTTATCCTCTGAAACCTAGAGTCATGGGAGGGTTGTGTGAAGTCACGCTCCCTTAGACGTGTGATGATGACTGCTAGTTTCCTGTTGGGGAAGCTTGGTCAAGATGTATGACACTTCCGCTTATGGGTTCTATCTGGAGTTAGGTCAATATACTTGATGCTCCAGCTTAGTCCAACAGAGGAAAGGATAGGATGGAAGATGGAAGTAGGTTAGGAAGGAAGGATGCTTCGATGTTAGTTGAGAATACTGATTGCGGATTAGAGATGCCACTATTGTTTACTCACTTGGTTCCTACCATGTTTAAAACCCTCTTTGATTTCCTATTGATATTTTAAGTATGACAATGAGTTATTGATGAATTGGTGTAATTTAGTTCGTTAAGATTATTAAATGTTGCATTACTTGATCTATTGTCCTACATGTCTTGGTGGTCATATAGGAACTATGCACTAGAGGAAATGATTGTTTATCGTTATTACATACATGAGATATGTGTCTGCTATCTACGCACACATACCCTACCCATGTACACTAGTATAAGTAATTAATGTATTGATTATTAAAGTAAATTATTAACTATTTAATTGAATGTTTATTGAATATGTAAATTATATTGCATACAAAATATCTAGAAGCATTAAATACCTTCTTGACTTTGATAGATGGTGGGTATGATGAATTAAATGAGCATGGTGGAGTGTTGTGTACATTTTGGGGAAAATTATCAAATAACATTTATTAGCTAGCATGCGAAGAAAGACTTTTCATTTTATATATTGTTGTTTAATGCAAGTCATTTATATTTAGTTTTATTTTAATATTTTCCCAAAATATCTAGATAAGGGAGGTTGATGGATAATAATGAGGGTGGTTGAGGAGACTTGGGGAAGGGTGTATGGAAACTTGATAAATAGGGAGGAGAAGTGGCGAGGAATTAGAGGGGATTGGGAGGTTTGAGCATGTTGAGACGTTATGAAATATTTGGAAGATATATTTCTTATGATGGTTTTCTTTGAGCATTGTACTTTTCTGTTCTTGGAGTCACAAGCACAGAGGTCCAAGAAACTGAAAGGTTTCTTGGAGCTAGGAAGTCGTCTAGGCTCCTAGTTGGCAGGGAGAATTTCTGTGTTTCACTCTGGGAAACTGGGAAAAGAATGCTTGGAAGCGCCGATGACTACATTACAATCGATGAGCTTCAACAAGATAAGTTGGAGGTATTTTTCGGTGGTATTTGGTTATTGATATTTTGTATATACTTTTGTTCTAAGTTATAAATGATAGAGTTATCATATTACTTATTTCATCATGTTATCTAGATTTATCATTGAGCAAATGTAGAAGAATTGTGTAAATGAAAATCAATGAAATTATGCTAAAATGAAGTTGTTACTGTGTATGTATTTAATAAATGATTAATTGCTTAGCATCCCATAGAGGGGCTTTACATATGGTATCAGAGCCTAGTTTCAAAAGCTACAACCTGGGATTGACCACTCACAACACTGAGATTTTGTCTTTTTCATCTACAATCCAATTTGGATTATTACAAACTTGAAAGGAAGCAATATTTGATTACTAAAAAAAAAAAACAAAGGGATCAAGTGGAAAATCCCATGTCTGATCAGAACAACACGAAAGCAATTTATTCTTCTGTCCAAACAAAATTGTATGAGGAAAGTTATTGAAAGAGTAACATAGGATACAGATTTGGAACTTGAATTTATATTCCTAGATTTCTAAAGGACAAAAAGTGACAAACTCAACTCGAGGCAAGATAACAGTCAATATGAGTCGTGACCTAACTATTGAACTGCAATTCTCCCATTGTAACGCATAGATAAATACAACAAACAACCTTCTTAGCATTCAACATTATATTTTCCATTAGCTGCAGAAATTTACAATCCATATACACCATGTTGTGCTCCTACAAGCTTCCATTTTTATCTTGAACCCAAAGCTTCATAGTTCTATCATTGTCCAAAGCACCAGAAGCGATCATATTGTCAGTGGGACTACAAGAAACATAGATAACAGTTTCTGTGTGGCCTTCCAACTTTTGAACCATGTTATTTTCTTGAAAGTCCCATAGATACAACACAACATACAAACTAAGCTCCAAGTGTAGGAAAGAGAGCCCACGACGGACTTATTGTGCACAACAATCAGGGTTCTAGCACTCTCTCCAATGGAACTCTCTCCATTTTATCAAGGTTCTAGCGGATCCTCTACCACTCGTTCCACTAATACCGTGAATGACTGCATATGGGAATGTCACCAAGCATGGAAAATCATGGAGTTAGTGGAAAATTCGGATCTTGAATCTCTACTGGTGAATAAACAAGCGGACAAACTATTCCACAATTTGAAAAAATTCCATGATTTGAAAGAATCTGGCAGTAGGTTTGACCTGCCTCCTCCTATTAACGTTGAACTTGCAGCGACCAAATAGTTATCCAGGGGCTCGCAAAGGAAGGACATAAAATAACAAATTCTGGTTATGAATCCAAGAAATGGGAGAAATGATAGTGAATTTCCTCTGATCTCCATCCTTCAAAGAAAAACTAGTCTGTCATGGTGAAATCGAATAATAAAAAGAATCAAACCCTCTGATCTCTGTCCTTCAAATAAAAATTGGTCTTCCATGGTTAAATCGAATAATAACAAGAATCAAACCCTCTGATCTCTGTCCTTCAAAGAAAAACTAGTCTACCATGATGAAATTGAATAATAACAAGAATGAAACCCTTTGAAGTCATGCACCCCTAGACATGTGATGAGAACTGCTAGTTGCCTGTTGGGGAAGCTTGGTCGAGATGTATGACAGTTCCGCTTACGGGTTCTATCTGGAGTTAGGTCAATATAGTTGACGCTCTATCTTAGTCCAACAAAGGAAAGGATAGGATGGAAGATGGAAGTAGGTTAGGAAGGAAGGATGCTTCGATGTTAGTTGAGAATATTGATTGGGGATTAGAGATGCCACTATTGTTTACTCACTTGGTTCCTACCATATTTAAAACCCTCTTTGATTTCCTGTTGATATTTTAAGTATGACAATGAGCTATTGATGAATTGGTGTTATTTAGTTCATTAAGATTATTAAATGATGCATTACTTGTTCTGTTGTCCTACATGTCTTGGTGATCATATAGGAACTATGCACTAGAGGAAATGATTTTTTTATCATTAGTACATACATGAGATATGTGTCTTCTAGCTACACACACATACCCTACCCATGTACACTAGTATAAGTAATTAATGTATTAATTATTAAAGTAAATTATTAACTATTTAATTGAATGTTTATTGAATATGTAAATTATATTGCATACAAAATATCTAGAAGCATTAAATACCTTCTTGACTTTGATAGATGGTGGGTATGATGAATTAAATGAGCATGGTGGAGTGTTATGTACATTTTGGGGAAAATTATCAATTAACATTTTTTAGCTAGCATGAGAAGAAAGACTTTTCATTTTGCTTATTGTTGTTTAATGCAAGTCATTTATATTTAGTTTTATTTTAATATTTTCCCAAAATATCTAGATAAGGGAGGTTGATGGATAATAATGAGGGTGGTTGAGGAGACTTGGGGAAGGGTGTATGGAAACCTGATAAATAGGGAGGAGAAGTGGTGAGGAAGAGGGGGTTGGGAGGTTTGAGCATGATGAGAGGTTGTGAAATCTTTGGAATATATATTTCTTATGATGGTTTTCTTTGAGCATTTTGCTTTGTTGTTCTTGGATTCACGAGCACAGAGGGCCAATAAATTGAAAGGTTTCTTGGTGCTAGGAAGCTAGCTAGGCTCCTAGTTGGCAGGGAGGATTTTGTTGTTTCACTCTGGGAAAGCAAGAAAAGAATGCTTTGAAGCACCCAGGACTACATTACAACTGATGAGCTTCGACAAGCTAAGGTGGAGGTATTTTTCGGTGGTATTTGGTTATTGATATTTTGTATATACTTTTGTTTTAAGTTCTAAATCATAGAGTTATCATATTACTTATTTCATCATGTTATCTAGATTTATCATTGTGAAAATGTAGAAGAATTGTCTAAATGAAAATCAATGAGATTATGCTAAAATAAAGTTGTTATTGTGTATGTATTTAATAAATGATTAATTGCTTAGCATCTCGTAGAGGGGCTTTACAGAAGCAGTGGAAATCGAATGCAGTGTTCCATTCCTACTACCAACAGTTGAGGTGTTCTATTGAGGAATTCCCACGCATGACACTGAACATGTTTCATCAGTACAGACCGCTAGCGAAGTTCCAGGTAGACCGACACTTCATCGATATCACTACGCACAGGGACGAAAGAAAGGAGGAGTTACAATCCTACTATAATCTGACCGACGAAGACATGGAATAAATCACCAAGAATGGTCAGAGGAGTTCCTCGTACCAGTTGAAGATGCACAACTCTCTGACTTGGGACATCATAGGGAGCCCCTTGGTCACCCGGGTTGAACATGTCCAAAGAATACATACTAATGAAGACAAAACCGCCTGTGAGGAAGATGGAACTGACTCACTAGGAGAAGGAGGAGGAGGAGACCAAGGCATGGGACAAGCCTGAGGGGACAAAGGAGGAATGCAAGGAGAAGGCGAAGCTACACCATCGCAGGATCCCCTTACAATGAAATAAACACCAAAGAAGAAGAAGGTTTCTCCGTAGAAGCCTTCGACAAGAAAGAAGACCCACGCCAATAAACCCCAGTCAAAGAATGTGCTCACAGAGGATGATGTCAGTGTAATCATCGCAGCAGTGGAGGAAGCTTCAGAGGATATCTTGCAGAGACATGGAGCAAATAAGGATATTCTCTATGAACGAATCGAGAAACAACTAAAATATCTACAACAAGCCATTTACGCGAGCCACATAGTATCCACTGCACCCTCTTCCTTGAAGATTTCAGAATTGGGGGATGAGCATGGCCAGTTACGAAGATTATCATATGCAATAGAGGATCGACTCCATCGATTCCAAGAAGAGAAGGAAAAGGCTATGAAATCCTTGAAGAAAGAAAACGAGGAGGTCTTAGAACAACTACGAGTTGCACAGTCCTATGTAACCGCCTACGAAAAGGAGAAAAATGAAATTCGGGCGATGTTCGAGGAGGACAAAGCAATGATGCAGAAACAAAAATACCAGCTACTTGCAAAGCAGACTACGGTCAAAGAAGCAGTGACTACAACACTTCGCTCTATGCTGGGCCTGGCATAGGAGGAACCAGAGTTAGTCAAGATGCAAGTGGGGAAGCTCGCTGAGGTCATTCAGCAGCTTCAAGCGAAGATAATGGAGTTAAAGCTCCAAGCAATGTCGATCACTCTGCAAGATGTGCATAATCAGAGGGAAGAATCTACCTAGAATGTAGTATAAAGAATCATGGCACTAGCCTTAGAGTGTAAGAAACTGAGTGATCGAAGTGCGCAAACCTATGAGCACGTTGAAAAAGATCTGGAGTTGAGGAAAATGGAAGCACATATACAGGGGGTGAAGTAGCAGGCATTGATAGTCCAAGCAGAGATGAAGTTGCTTACTACAATCAAGAGGATGAAAAGATCATAGGAACAACGCACAATGTAGCAACAGATTACTGCCATACAGGGCACAGTCATGGAAGTTACACATAGGCTATAGTCGGTGCAGGACGAAGCCTGCACAATTTTTGAATAGAATGAAGGAAAAGGATCACAGCTAGACCAAGTTGTTTCGATATTGGAACAATGCATGGAAGGGATTGTTATAGAGAAAGTAATTCAGGAGTTCGTCGAGCAGGAGGCTCTGGCGAAGTAGCAAGTCGAGGCATCTCGTGCTAAGATCGAGGCCTTTGAAGCAGTGTTGCCCACATTTGAGTGACTCGGGACAAGTCATAGGTGAGTGTTGGGGGCCTGTTGGCCCTCAACCAATTTTTGAGAAAACATTGGTTGTGTTTGACCACTTTTTGGACTTCGACATGCTGGTCGAATATGGAGCACCCAGGCAGAGCTGAGATTGCGATATCTCACTTGTTTTGTAGGCTTGTGGACCTGACAAAGGGATTTTAGGGTTTATGTAATGGGTTAAGGGATGTCGGCCCATGGGATTACCCATGATTGGGTCTTTTTGTAAATGTATAAATAAGTAGCTAAGCGATGTAATAAGTCTATCTAGGTGTTGTTTGGAGATAGCAATTGGCTTAGTGCAAGAGTATGTTAAGATTTGCAGAGCTAAGTGCAAGTGTTTTGTAAGTTTCTTAGTGCACATATGTTGTATGTAAGGCTCTGTGCCTGATTAGGAGTTGGATCTATGCATTGGCCTGATTTTGGAATGAAGGATCTAGTGCGCAGTGCACAGATCTCTTGTCCTCTGCTGAGTTGGATCTATGGATTTGTGCACAGGAGCAAATACATGTAAGGAGATTGAAGAATAATAAATAAGAAGAAGAATTTTGTGGACGTAGCCCCACACTGGGGTGAACCACGTATATCCTATGTTTGATGTGCTTTGTGCGATGTTGTGGATGCTATTTATGTTGTTTATCTATTAGTGCATTGATATTTATATATGTTAGATAGATATATGGATGCTTAGTGCTCGATTGATGGTAAATGAATGCTAGATCTGATTTACTGCTATGTCCTAAGTGATGGAAAATAATTGATATTTATTGTTACTATGTTGATCTGTAGTGAGGGTTTAATCTGCGATGTGAATGAGACTAATGAACTAGTGCATATTGTTGTCTAAGTGCTCTACTAAGCGTAATAATCATATATCTGTGTCCCATCTTGGTTGTAGACACATGTGCCCTGCAACCCCCCTACCTCTACCTCGAGTGAGACTTCATCTACTTCGCAGGTGTTGCCAGAAGGGATGGTAGTTAGGGTTTTGTTGGTGCATTGTTGAAGCGTTAAACCCTGGGTCTGCCCCTATTCCAACATGCATCCAACCCTTCGACGATGAGGTATTATGCGATGTTTCCCCACTAGATGTCTGTGATGTTCTCTTGGGACAACCATATATGTGGAAGCATCATGTTGTTTATTAGTCTCGACCCCATAGTGTCAGTGTTACTTTGGGGGTTCATCTCTACAGAATACCATAGGTAGTTCAAACTACTTTTCCACCTAAGCAGTGCCGCAAGGTAGTATCTCATACTACAAAATTCAACTTCTTCACAATCTGTTCAAAAGGTGAGTAGGAGGATACTGCAACCACTACCGCCTCAGCCCAAGAACCTTCTATCCAACATAAGCGGGTCGAAAAGACTACAACAAAGGGAACATATTTTGTCTACACACAAACATCTCATGTAGCTCGACCGGTTGAACAGATTTAACCCCACGAATAAAAAGTTCGTAACACCCTTCCACAAATCGATGAGTGTGATGTCTCCAGTAAGGCACGCAACTCACCAAGATTCAGATTCAGAAAATGCTTCCCTCTCTCCCTCGGGAACCTAATGCAATGGAGAACATTTTTTCCTAAGGAGGGAGGATTGATCTAGGTGGATAATGGTGGCCACCCACCTATTCCATGGGCTTGACAAAAAGTTTTCCATCTTGGTAGTTTTTCAGCAATTTTTCAGGTTCCAAACTTTCAGAGCGGTTTTGAGGCCCTAAACGACGTTTTTTTGGCATCAAACCTTTGGCGAATAGGAGTCTATTATGGAAGTTTGACTCATATTCACCCGAGGTTTGATGCCCAAAACACGTCGTTTAGGGCCTCAAAATGGCTCTGAACGTTTGGAACCCAAAAAACTGCCAAGATGGAAAACTGTTTTTGAAGCCCGTGGAATAGGTGGGTGGCCATCGATATCCACCTGGATCACCCCTCTCTCTTCCACCTTTATTCAAACCTTTCTCTCTCTCCTTGTTGTTAGTCTCAGTCTCACTTTATGTGCCTCTCTTTCTCTCTCTATTCTCCCTCTTTGTCTCCCTTTGTATCCCCTCCTTCCTCTCATTCTCTCTCTACTCCCCTTCTATGTCTCCCTCTCTAGTTCCCTTCCTCTTACTATCACTCTCTCTACCCCCCTCTCTTTCTCCCTCTTGTCCCTCTCACACTCTATCTCTACCCCTCCTCTTGGTCTTCTCTCCCGCCCCCCTCCTCCCTCTTTGTATCTACTCATCCTATTTGTCTTTCTTTCTCCCCCTCTCACACTATCACTCACTCTCTCTCTCCCCCCCTCATCCCTCTCTCTCTCTATGCCCCCTTTCCATTATCTCTCCTCTATCTCTCCTACATCTACCCCTCTCTCCTATATTTACCTTTCTTTCTACCCCCCTCTCTATTTTCCTCTCTCTCCCTCTCATACTCTCACACACTCTCTCTGCTTCCTTACTATGCCTTGCTCTCCCTCCCTCCTACACACACTTTCTCTCCCCCCCTACATGTCTTCATCTCTCTCCCTCCCACACAAACTTTCTACCCCCCCTATATGTCTTCATCTCTCTCCCTCCAACAATCTAATGCACTCACTCTTTACCTCCCTCTTTGTCTTCCTCTCTCTCCCTCCCACAATCTCTCTCACACACTTTATATCCCCCCTCTATGTCTTCCTCTACCTCCCTCCCACACTCTCACAAACACATTTTCTATCCCCCTTCTATGTCTTCCTCTCTCTTCCTCCCACACTTTAACACACTCACTCTCTACCTCCATCCTTTGTTTACCTCTCTCTTCCTCCCTTATTTGTCTACCTCTCTCAACCTACCACATTCTCGCAAACGCACTTTCTATCCCCAATTAATCTATTTATATCTCTCTAACCCCCCTTTCCTCTATCTCCCCCCTTCCTCTCACAATCAATATCACTCTCTCTCCACCCCATCCATGTCCATACCCCCTCTCTTTCTTCCTCTTCCCCCCCTCTCACACTCACACATTATGTATCTACCCCTCTCCTCCCTCTATCTCTCCCCCTCCCTCCCACTACCTCTCCTCTCTTTCTCTCCTACATCTACCACCTCTTCCTCTCTCTCCTCTACTCTCCCTCCATTTATCTCTTTATATCTCTCTACATTTCCTTCCCTCTATCTCCCCCATTCCTCTCACAATCAGTCTCACTCTCTCTCCACCCCCTCCTCCCTCCCTCTCCCTCTCACTATCTCTCTTCTCTCTCTCTCATACATCTACCCCTCCACACTTTTTCTCCCCCCCTTCCTCCCACTCTCTCTTTACCCACTCTCTTTTTCTCCCTATCCCTCTCTCTCAGACACTCAAATACTCCTTGTCGAGTCCCCCTGTCTTTCTTTCTCTCCCCCCCTCTCTCACACTCACACATTCTCTC
>ML785165.1:66402-96360 GCA_009831015.1 Picea engelmannii
TCTCTCTTTACCCACTCTCTTTTTCTCCCTATCCCTCTCTCTCAGACACTCAAATACTCCTTGTCGAGTCCCCCTGTCTTTCTTTCTCTCCCCCCCTCTCTCACACTCACACATTCTCTCTGTACCCCCACTCCCTATATCTCTCCCCCTCCCTCCAACTATCTCTCCTCTATTTCTCTCCTACATATACCACCTCTTTCTCTCTCTTATTGTTATCCTCACTCTCACTATATTCCCCTCCCTCTCTCTCATTTACTTTCCCCCCATTTCTCTCTTTATATCTCTTTACCCTCCATTCCCTCTATATCCCCCCTTCCTCTCACAATCATTCTCACTCTCTCTCCACTCGTTCCTCCCTCCCTTTCTCTCTCCCCCTCCCTCACATTATCTCTTCTCTCTCTCTCTCATACATCTATCCCTCCCCACTATGTCTCCCCCTCTTCCTCACACTCTCTCTCTACCCTCTCTTTTTGTCTCCCTCTCCCTCCCTCTCACATACTCAAACAATCATTGTCCAACCCCCTTTTCTTTCTTACTCTTCCCCCCTCTCACACTCACACATTCTCTCTCTACCCCTCCCTCCAATTATCTCTCCTATTTTTCTCTATGACATCTACCACCTCTTTCTCTCTCTCATTGTTTTTAGTATCACTCTCACTATATCACCCTCCTCATCTCTCCTATACTCTCCCCCCATTTCTCTCTTTATATCTCTCTAGCCCCCCTTCCCTCTATATCCCTTATTCCTCTCACACTCAGTCTCACTCTCTCTCCTTGTTGTTAGTCTCTCTCTCTCTCTCTCTCTCTCTCTCTTATTTTCCCCTAGTTCCACCTCCCCCTCTCTCTTTCCATATAAAAGAAAGGCATGTCTCAAAACGAATAAAGGATATGTGCAACAAAGAAATGTAGCCTCACTTATAAGGTGAGTGTTAAGTTTTTGTTCTTCTTCCAATGGATTAAACTTATACGAGTAATTATATGAACATGACCATGACCTAGAACATGAACCAAATTTAGACCATCACTTAGACCCCCCTAGCTCCATCTAATCCTACACATAACCTATACTCTATCCTTAACCACATGCACACCCAAACCTTAAGTTCAATATGCCTATACCTCTTGTTTTATAATGATATTTTATGAATATGACTCTTCACCTATTGTTTAATAATGATCTCACATGATTTAATCATGATTATGGTACGTTGATTCTTCTTTTTTATTTTATTATAAGGATAATATTATAGTTGATTTGATATTCTTTATTCACAATCAATGGTTGAATCCATCTATATATCCCTTCTCTTCGACGCTCTCCCTCTATCCATCCATATATTTATCTCCCCCTCCCCTCCCCTCCCCTCCCCCATCCTTATCTCTCTGTCCCCCCCCTCCAAGTATCCTCTTCTCTCTCTCTATGTCTCTATCCTCCTTTATCTCTCCCTTTGTCCCTCCCTCCCAATATCTCTATCTTCTTTGTCTTCTACATCTACCACCTCTTTCTCTCTCTCCTTGTTGTTAGTCTTACTCGCATTCTCTCTCCCACCTCTCTCTATCTAAGCCCACCTCTTTTTCTTCCTCTCCCACCCTATGTCAATATCAAACAATTCATATCTATCCCATTCTATCTTTATCTCTTGCATCTATAACCCTACCCATGCCCCTCTCTCTCCCTGTATCCCCCTCTCTCCCCCACTCTCCCCACCTTGCTCTCTTTTCATCTATATAACCCCCCTCCACTCCTCTCCCCATTCCTCTCACTCTCTACCCCCCATCTATGTCTCCCTGTAATACCCCTCAAACAAAGTATTTGGAATAATAATAAATTTCCTTAATTGGAAAATTCAAAATTTGAATTTGTAGGAAAATTTGATTGTTACTAATTTAATATATTTTGCAAGATAGTGACTTGCCAAGTGTCTTGATTTACTAGATAGATGTAAGAGACATGATTCTTTTTAATTAATAAAGGTCAAGGGAATTGTGACATCCCCCAAAAATAATTTTTTTTTTTATGTGGTGGAAATTTATTTTCGTTTTTGGCAAATTCGAATCTGCAAAATTTTTTCCATTTATGGAAATTCCAAATTTTGAATTTAATAATTGTATTTAATTATCGTGACTATTGGGAAAAGATCTGTTTGGACTCAAATAACTATTTGACTATGACACTTGTATCAAAACAAAATATTTATATTAATTGCACGAGGACAAATGGAAAAGCCATGTTAAAATCAGCTGACCATGACTCCATGAGTGGGGAACATGTTGGAACTACCTCTAGATTGATTATGAGAAGTGGAAAATCAGAGATTTGGCCACTGGAAGCCCCTGAAAATCAGGGATTAAGAGAGTTGCGAAAATCCCCAAAGGAGGGAAAAAGACCCGGGCAAAAAAATTGATAAATAGCATATGCGAGGAGGTAGGACGCTACCAAGTATGTTTGGGAAAATATTTTTTTGAGCTCTCTTGCTGTTATGAACACTACGGACTGAGTGTGAGGCAAGAGGAGCCTACTGAAACAGATTTTCCTTGCTGTTATGAGCATTGTTGAGTAAGTGTGAGGCAAGAGGATAACTGTTGGAATTGAAGGGCATTGCTGAGGAGGAGTTTCCAAGTTCGCCCTCATGGATTCATGGTTAGGCTAGGGGGTGAATTGGGCAGGTGACTTTGGCTGCCCTATTCTATGGTTGGGAGGAATGTGGTCGTTCCCTTTGTCTTCCCGCAGAATTGATTCAGATATGTTGATCTACCCCTCTCTATTCTTGGCTATGTTTTGATTTATGGTAGGTATCTATTGTGTGATTATATCTAATTGTTTCTAAATTTGAAATAATTCTTTCAATGGATGACATTTATCATGGTATTAAATGTACAATCACAGTCTAAATTCTGGAGTGGTTCCTCCCAAAATCTGGAAGTGCTAGGCAAATTTATTTTTATAGAAGTTGAGTTTAAGAAAGCCAGTCCATCTACGAGTTAGGTTTAATCTAAAGTCAAAATACTAGACGTACAAAAATTCAGAAAGTTAAAGAATTCTGGGAACACCCGGAAACCAAACTCAGATCCCTCGGATCATCAATTATAATTTTCAAACTCTCATGGAATGATATTCTTACTCATGTATTTACATAGATGCATAGATCTCGTACTGTTGACGTTCAATGGCTTGTTTAAAGAGGCTCTAAGTGAACATAATAGGAGTTACCTTTTACAGATCCCTGTTACACTATTGTACCCCTTTTATAGATTACATGCGTATAAAACTCAGAAGTTAGATTTTTGGAATCTTGATAAGTAAACGGATATTGAATCCTTCTACGCCTACTATTTCACATAACGAAAGTAAGAATACCAGTACAAGGCAAAAATCTTAGAATTATTAAAGTAATGTGATTTTCGGCATTTAGGACTTGCTGGTTACATTTTTATGAAGTTCCCTTGCTTTTCCAAACCCCAAATCCCGAAATCCCAAAGTGTTGGTCCCACACCCTTCACCTTTCAGAATTCGAGAGTTGTTGTGTGTTGTTGTGAGCATTTTGAAACCCCGAAACACCGAATCCCGAAATCCTGAAATGTTAGTTCCTTTTTTTTCGCAATTCAGGAATTGTTGTACATTGGATGTTTGGCTATGGAACTCGTGAAGTTCTAAACCCCGAAATCCTAAAATACGGGTATCACCTTTCTTTTCTTTCGCATTTCGGAAGTTTTTTCATGTTGATGTTTGGACACTGGAACTCGCGAAGTTCAGAACCCCGAAATCTCGAAATGCAGGACCCACTTTTCCTTTTTCGCTTTTTCAAAAGTTTGTTTATGTTGATATTTGGACCATTGGAACTCGCGAAGTTGTGAACCCCACAATCCCAAAATACGGGTCTCACCTTTCTTTTCTTTCGCATTTCGGAAGTTTGTTCATGTTGATCTTGGATACCGGAACTCGCAAAGCTTTGAACCCCGAAATCCTGAAATACGGGACCCACCTTTCCTTTTTTGCATTTTTCAGAAGTTTGTTTATGTTGATGTTTGGACACCAGAACTCAAGAAGTTCTGAACCCCGAAACCCAAAAATGTGAGTCCTACCTTTCCTTTTTAGCATTTTTGGGAGTTGTTGTGTGTGTTTATGTTTGGCTTTTGTACTCGCGAAACCCCGAAATCCTGAAGTGTTGGCCCACAGTCTTTCCGTATTTTGGATTTTGGCAAACAGTGGGGTCCTTCATTTTGTTCGACATTTGTGATCACTGAAACCCAATTGACCTCTCTTTCTTCACAAAGATGTAGGAACATAATAGGAATTATTGTTATAAGAACAACTCAAATACTATAATGTATGGACTGGTAGAAAACGTTGGAGGATCTTCATCCGGGATAGAAGTATAATAATAACCGTTCATATTACAGGTCACTGTGTACGGGGCATGACAAGTACCTAAATTATTATACGGAGAAAGATATGGGTATACACTTACTTGTAGGTGGAAATAAGTACATATGTTAATAGAGAGTTAAAGCGAATTTCCTATAGTAAAAATGATAACATCGCCTTTACACGCCCACATAGCAGACAATCAAGTTACCTATTGTTCTAGCAGTCATGAAGATCCAGACTTGCAATCACAAGCATAATGAAATGTGCAGAACTGAATTACTTTGACAACTTTTTGTTCGAGGTAAACCAGACTGGTGTAATGATGTCTTTATGGATCGAATTGAATCTTACCTTCTCTTAAAATCTAAGCTTAAACAAAGTTGAATTATGTCATAATTTTTTTTTTTTTATGGTAAATTTGAGGTACATTACAGGAATAGAAGGAGCATCCACGTTAAAAGAGATGATTATGAATCCATGAGTGGGGAACAAATGATTATGAATCCATGAGTGGGGAACAATATGAAGCCAACCCTGGGCATGAAAGGACATGTGTTGGAAGTCAATATGGATGATTGACACACCATGAAAATCAGGGATTTCCAAGATGCATTCCCAAGAGGAAAATAGCTTTGGGAAAAGGACTAAGACCTAGGAAAAATGATAATTACACGTGTGTGAGTAGGCAATATTCTACTTACCATGTGGAACTGAGGAAGAACCTTTCGAAGAATTTTTTTCAAAACCAAAGAACTAAGGAGTTGTTGTGTGAGCACTAAGGTGTTAGGAAAGTGCATAAATAAAAAGACTTTCTAATAGGAAGGCTTATATTTTCATCCTTATTGATTATCCTATCCTCTCTACGATTGGGTGGAACTTTGTTGTTCCTTCTATTTTTCCAGGTTCCATTTATATATGTTTACTGTCATGTTGTTATTTTGTTAGAATTATTAGAATGTGCATTTGCTAATGTATATTTGGAATGGTAAAGTAACACATGAACTTATACAAAATTGTACTCTAATATGTTGATTATTATGAAAAGGATAGATCCGAATAGGATATCCATATAAAGGATGTTGTATAACTTAAATATTTATATGATAGCTAAGTATGTATGTTTACATATATGTTTTAGTGTGCAAAAATAAATTCCAAAGAAACCATGAGATAGATAACAATTACTCAAAACAGTGGAGGAATCACATTAAAAATATAATGAATTATAACATTTCAATGAGTTGTTCCGAGGTCTAATAAAGTGCCATAATGCTTTAAATAAACTCTAAATTTTGTTTTTTTCTCAACTACAGACTATATAGTCAATATGTTTCTTCTATGTTAAGTTTCCTTGGGAAAGTTTACAAAGAAGACAAATTATGTGATATCCTCCTTGGAGGTCGAGGAAAGGAACTATATTACCTTTCTCTTCCATTTCCAACTCATCTTGAGTTGCGAGGATTAAAACCTATAAAGAAATGTATGAAAAATTTATTAGTCCATACGATAATTTAACAAGTGAATGTACAAAGTTCAACTAGGACCTTGTAACTTTTCAGGAAGAAATATATATTTTATTTAAAGAGGAGAAGGCCCACTTATACATGCGATCATGGCCTCTCCATGAGTTAATAGGCACAATCATGAATCATCTTCAGAGGAAGGGAGAGTGTGATGTATCCAGCCTGATGGGTCGTCACATACAAGAGGCCCATCATTAGTTTTCGATCCATATCAAATAACATATTATCAAACGCTACTAAATAATCAAGAGAAACGAACAATAATAATCTACAAATTATTATATGATGGATGTACAGAAATAATCAACAAGTTTTAAACTGTGGAAGACTAATATATCAAACGAATTCATAACACATGATGCTAATGGATAAGAACCGTTCTTGTAACTTTAAAAGGGAAATAGTTGAAATGTCAACTGTGAGATGATGCACTATAGCATTCTCATACTTTAACACTTGGTTAGATTAATTTCCATAGTCCTGTAAACGAATAACAAATTCAGGGAAATAGGAGAAATTGGATATATATCTCCCAGTACAATACAAAGTAGACTCGTTAAGTTTCTACTATGCATAAATCATTTCTTGTGTCCAAAACAAAAAATTAATAAAGGAAATTTGAAATAATCGTTAAAGTTCGTGAAGACTTTGACACAGATCGAATGACCTTTGTGTTCGTCAGAGTTAAACCTAGGTGGAACGTCAATCTTAAAATAATTTTGTAGACAGACGCTTGTACATAGGCGACTTGTTTTCATTTAAAGAGAAGTTTGTATACAAAACATTGTACAAAAGCGACCTTTGTATAAGGTTATGGGACATTAACAAAACGTAATATATATCATCTCGTCCAAACCTTGACAAATTGTTAAGGTTAATGTGTGGGTGAAGCTACAAATTTGACCTCTCGAATATCCATAAAAGTAAACCCTGGATACAGGAGCCTAAAAATAAGGAAAGAAGTGAATAATACGGGAATACAAATACTAAAGAAAATTCCATGGAAAATGTGAATGCAATTTGTTAAATGGAAACCCAAGGAAAAAATATATGTGTAATAACTTGCGCTATGTTAAATATATTAATGAATTGAAGTCATGACCGGGATAATAGGGCTTTGGGTTCGAAGCATATAATTTTTAGACCCTAAAACTCTGACAAATAGATTATACCAAAGAAAACAAGATATGTAGAGTACATGCACTAAGAGTGAATTAATTAAACACGGCTAAGACAAGCAATTATGCACATTAAAAGGTATCAAATCCATCGACCTCAGAATCCAGAGTGGGATTGTCATCCTTATCTTGCAAGCAAAACCCGGATAAGTGACCCTTATCCAGAAACAAAGGAATGTGCCTAGTGTTCGAACTTCCTGGCAGACGTGGGCAGCTTTAGCCAAAACTAAACTCTTGACTGCTAACCAAAGAGGAGGATACCTTACGAATTTTGGAAGGATGATTTGAATGAGTGTAACCTGCAAATAGGGGGACAGGAGGGCGATGACTAGTCAGTCTAAGTAAGGGTTTTCTCCAAGATGAAACCAGGGAGAGTTGAGGCCTCAGGGCGTAGAATGAAAGAATAGTGGAAAAAATAATGCTTAAAACCCAAGTTTTCCTCCAAAACCCTATGCCTGATGGATGGTGATAGGCGTTAATGGCGCAAGATACCTAGCAGGTAGTCCAAGCTGCGTGTCGAACTGAAAGAGGCTCTAGCACGTGATAGCGAGTAAGCCGAGTAAGGGAACGAGTGCTCATAAGAATGAAATCTGAGTATTATTGCGCTTTGTACAGTAAAGTCTTAATTACAGTGACAATGCATTCAATTATGGAGGAGACGTTGTATCATAAGCATGGATTTTAGCATTACCCTTTAAATTTTAATATCGATTAAGTAAGACTTAAGTGATAAATGATTAGAGTTTCTCTAAGAGCATTTCAAGTACGTTCTATTATGTTTAAACATTGGCTTGAGATAGGTTCATGATTTATGTCACAATCTTAGTATAATAATTCTAGAATTTATGCGAGTGATTTTTATATGGACACTATATATGTTAGCACGATATAGGTCCACAATTCTTAGCTCAAATGTGAAGTTTTACTTATGAATAATTTTAATAGTATTATATGTAGTATTATAAGAAGAATGTTAATATTAATTTGAAGTGTGATATTATATATCAATAGTAATTCATATGTAGAATATTAGATGTTCATCTTCGGTGTAAGAATCGTGACTTCTATATTGAAGGAGCGAGCTCTGAAACTAGGGTTCCGAAACAGTAGCCGCCACCCCAACCGATGGCTGCCCCGCAGGGGCCCCCGAATCATAGAGAGGGGGCGCCGACTGGCGCCTCTTACAGCCAAGTTACCGTCAATGAGAATGCAGCAGCGGGAGTGAAGAGGCCAGCGTTTGAGCCGCCCCCTGACCTGCGCGCGATGCTTTTTGAGGAAGGAACGTCTAAGACATGGATATCGATCCTGACAAGAGGATCGCCTCTGCCAAAGCTGCGGCCCCTTGGATCCCCGGAAAATGTATACCACAGGCACCCCAGGCCCCAAAATATGTAGTAAGATCACCGCGCATAGAGAAGCAGAGGCAGTATATGAGAGACAATGCCCTGGTAGGAAAGTTCCTAGGGCTTTGGCCCTCTAAGAGGGATCTGATCAAATGGATCCAATATTGGTGGAAGCCAAAGGGTCACTATGACCTACAGCTGGGTTCCAAAGGATTTTTCACCATCATCTTTCATAACCTGGAAGATCGCAATCGTATCTTCGATGGAGGGCCATATTTCTACAACTCGACTGGCCTCTTCCTGAGATTCTGGACAGAAAAGTTTAGCCCTGAAAAAGAGGACTTTGCCCATGCACCAGTATGGATCAGACTCTATTCCCTTCCTCAGGAATTCTGGCTGGAGGAAGTCCTAGCGGGTATCGGCAATACCATTGGCATCTATGTAAAATCTTCGGAAGCCACGAAACAGCGAAGGTACACGTCATATGCAAGAATCTGTGTATACCTCAACATAGCTAAGCCTCTTCCAGGATCCATCACGCTGGAGTATCATGACGAAGACTGGTCTCAAACAATAGACTATGAGCATATCCCCTTCCGATGCAGGAAGTGCCATGAACATGGTCACCTCTTCAGGGAATGTCCGCTCAACAAAGTTCACAAGGAGGGGAACCCAGATACCGGCAAAGACACAGAGGGCTTCGTACAAGCAGCAGGAAAAAGACGCCAGGGGAACAGAAAACAAGTGACCCAGGTAAGTAAAGATCTCCCCACCAGTAATAAATTCGATACTTTGCAGAATCAACCCGAAAACCCCTTATCTGATGCTAACCCAAGCGAGCCATCCTCGCCCAATGATCCCCAAACCGAGGGTCAGAATGCGACCCCACCCCCTCAGTCCAACACAACCGTTCTTCATTCCCCGAGCCCACTCCAGGAACAGCCAGATCTGCAGGAGATGGATGATGGGGACGAAGAAATGGTGATAGAGGAGCAAGATCTTGCAGGGGTAGACTTAGACCACCTAGAACATGCCTATAGGCATCAAAAGCTCTACACTGTACCTAGGGATCAACTGAGGAAGGTGCATAAAATATTCCTCAACTCGTCAGCTGGATCCATAGCCCGAGCAGGCAAAGCACTGGGAATCCAAGGCAACCAATCTAAAAACCCAAGCAAAGTTCAAAAGGAGGAAAAGAAAAGAGGGAGAAAATCCACAAATAAGCTCATACAAGAGATAGGAAACTTCATGGTAAACTCAGGGCAGATCAATTTGATTTCAGACAGTTTTCCTCCCCTTCCCTCCCACCCGTCATCATGAAGATTATCTCTTGGAACATCAGAGGTCTCAACAGTCGTAGCAAGCAAAAGATGCTACGGGAAATGATCATAGCGGAAACACCAAACATTGTCCTAATACAGGAAACAAAATGTACCTCAGAGGATATGGACAGGATACTCCCCTATTGTTGGAAACAGAGAGGAGTAGCCTCTGTAGATGCCACAGGAACAACCAGAGGCCTGGCTATCCTATGGAACACCAATGTAGTGCTGATGGAAAACTTCTGGGCCACCAAGTGGACTATCACAGCAGCGTATAGGCTCATTGGATCAAATCGGCCTGGGCACATTACCTGTGTTTATGGCCCGGCCAACCCAGGGACAAGCAAGCTTTCCTCCGAAGCCTGAGTTATACCTCCAGCCTCACTCAGCGCAATCGATGGATTATCGGTGGGGACTTTAATATCATACGCACCCTGATGGAAAAAAAAGGCGGGTCAAGGAGACTGGATCGGGACTCCTGCGAGTTCAATAGCCTGATTGAGGAGCTTCACCTCATCAATCTGGAAACTGGCAATGGCCGCTACACCTGGACAAACAAAAGAACCAGGGTACATCAAATCTCCTGCAAACTGGATCGCTTCCTCGTCTCGGAATCCCTCATGCTGGACGGAGTGGCAATGAAATCCTCTATCCTGAATCTCTCTGATTCAGACCACTGGCCCGTTCAACTCTGGGTGGACGTCCCGACCACGCCTGGAAAAAAACCCTTCCGATTCGAACAGTTTTGGCTAGATCACCCCGACTTCCAAGCAAATATTCATGAGTGGTGGAGGCAAGCAGAGGTCCCCTATGGTTCTGAAATGTTCCGTTTTCAGCAGAAGTTAAAGAATTTGAAGCAAACTTTAAAACTCTGGAACAAACGCACCTTCGACAACATTTTCAACTCTCAAAAAGACCTGATGCAGCAGATGGGTGAGATTCAGCAGTGGATCAGGGAGGAAGGGCTAACGCAGAATCTAAAAGACCAAGAAACAAAAGTAAACCTGAAGTTGGAAGAGAGGAAGAAACAAGAAGATATCCTGTGGAAACAAAAGTCGCGAGTTCTTTGGCTTAAGGAAGGGGAGCGCAACACTAAGTTCTTCCACCGCACTGCCATTCAGAGAAGGCATTACAACAAGATCACACATCTCATCTCTGATGAAGGGGAAAATATCCACTCACATGTTGATATGGAAAAAACTTTAATCAAGCACTTTCAAAACCTCCTCACAGAACCCATCCAAGATCGACAGCAAGCCATTCAGAAAATCACAAGGCATGTGCCACGCCTTGTAACTCAGGAGCAGAATGCGGCCCTCCTCCGGCCATTCACCATTGAAGAAGTCGACCAAGCGCTTCAGGACACTCCCAAGCGTAAAGCGCCTGGACCGGACGGTTTCACCAGTGATTTTTTCCATCATTGTTGGTCGATGATCCGAACAGAGGTATGGGAAATCTTGGAAGACTCTCGGGCCACTCGACAGGTCCTACAAGCTCTAAATGCAACTTTCCTCACCTTGATCCCCAAAGAAGGACAAGCACATCGACCCGATCAGTATAGACCCATCGCCCTCTGCAACGTCATTTATAAAATTCTCACTAAAGTGATAGCTCGAAGGCTCAAACCGATCTTACCAGCAATAATCTCTCCAGAGCAATCCGGCTACGTTGAAGGCAGACAAATCATGGAAAGCGTAATCTTAGCGCATGAAGTAATCCATTCCCTTTAGAAAACCAAAACCCCAGGTATGCTTCTCAAATTAGACCTCTCTAAGGCTTTTGATAAGCTCAGCTAGGATTTCATGAGAGTCATGCTTCTAGCATTTGGTTTTGATCAATTCTGGGTCACTTGGATGTACTTAACCTTACCTCCTCAACCTTCTTCTCTCTTCTTCTCAATGGTGTCCCCACGAAACCCTTCTCCCCCTCCAGAGGGATCAGACAGGGCAACCCCCTATCCCCTTTTCTTTTCATAATCATGGCTGAAGGTCTAAGTCGTTCCATTACAGCAGCCCTGGCAAATAACCTTCTGGTAGGTTTACCCTTGCACGACATCTCTCCCCCTATATCGCATAGCCAGTTTGTAAATGACACCCTCTTAATGGGCAGCCCTACAGTCTGAGAAGCCAACTCTCTCCAGGAGATCCTTCAAACCTTCTCGGCAGCCTCAGGACTAGAGTGCAACAAGGAAAAGTCCCTAATCTTCTTTTTTAACACTCCCCCTCAGATCTAGCGTCATATCTCGACCATTCTAGGTTTCAGAAGAAGCTCCCTTCCGTCCAAATATCTCGGCATCCCCCTGATTGACAATGCCCTTAGAAACTCATTGTGGGAACACCTCCTGTCTTCCTTCTCCAAAAGGATCTCCTCGTGGACTTTCAGAGCTTTAAATCTCCCTAGTCGACTCATTCTGCTCAAGGCCGTCCTTCAAGCTCTCCCGATATACATCTTTTCTGCGTTGGCAGCCCTAAAATTTGTTCTTACTTCCATCAAAAGTCTGCAAAGGAATTTCCTCTGGCAAGGAATTGCCAAAGAGAAGAAGATAGCACTTGTCAGCTGGGACAAGCTCTGTAGGCCCAAAGAGCAAGGAGGGCTCGGATTAAGAGATCCGGCCATAATGAACAAGATTCTCAGTGCCAAGATCTGGTGGCGCTGGCTAAAAAATCCCAAGGAATTATGGGCTAAACTATGGCGGAAGAAATACGCTCCAAGTATGGCAGAGAGGAATCTCATCCGCTGGGATGGGGATAACCAGGGTTCCTTGATCTGGACAGCATCCAAACAGAACAGACGGATGGTCACACAGCATGCATTTTGGGAATTAGGAAATGGAAAAACTGCCCTCTTTTGGCAGGACTCCTGGCACCAATGGCCCGCTCTGGGAGCCGAGGTATGGGCACGTGACATCTGCAACCAAGCAACCCAAGCAGGCCTAACTCTGGTAGCGGATTATTGGCAGAACAACCCTAGGGAGGATACCTGGCACTGCTGGAGAGTGGACAGGGATCACATGGACTTGGACGCGCATGTCAACCTGGAACCTCTGAATGAAGAGCTAGCTAAACGGAAAATTCCCAGAATCGAGGACGAAGACATTCTGCGATGGGGCTATGGAACACAGGGCACCTTCAGCACGAGAGAAGCCTATCGAATTCAAACCCGCACAGACCCCAGCCCGGCTTCAGAGATCTGGAAAAAAATTTGGAACCTCAAACATTGGCCAAAGGTAACTCTTTTTCTCTGGTTGGTCCTACATTCAAGCATCTTAACTTGGGATAATCTACTCAAAAGAGGTTTCACAGGACCCTCTATTTGCATTCTTTGTGGAGACGCTGAAGAAACCATGAATCATCTCCTGAATATCTGCCCTTACTCTGCCCAAATATGGGACCAAGTGGCAACCACTATGCATATCTCGGATCGCCTAAGGAACAACATCATTGAGACCCTTGAGAATTGGAGAGATGTGGCCTTCCATTCGCCCATCCTCAATCGCGTATGGTAGCTTCTTCCAGGATTTATACTCTGGCAAATTTGGAAAGAGAGAAATCGAAGAATCTTCAGGAACCTCTCTCTTCCCTGTCAGCAATGTTGGCAACAATGCCGACACAGTATACTGGAAACTCTTTATGTTCAGACTTGGTCCAGGGAAGATTTGGACTGTCCCTCTTCTGAACTCCNCCCCTCTCTTGCCCATCACAGCAGCCCTTCACTTTGGTCTCCCCCCCCGGAAAACTTCGTCAAACTGAACTTTGATGGAGCCTCTAAAGGAAACCCTGGAGCAGCTGGCTATGGAGTGGTTCTTCGAAATCATTCCAGATGCATTCTTGCCATTGGAGCGGGCCCCCTTGGATACACCACAAACAACACAGTTGAACTATGGGGTTTGATAAAAGGCCTACATTTGGCTGTTGATCACAATTTCACCAAGCTATTCGTCGAAGGGGACTCTCTACTCATCATAATCCTGTTGCACAGACTAGTAAACGGAGCAAAGCCAGACAACATTTCTCCCAGTTGGAGACTGTCTCACGGCCTCCAGATTATTGTTGGACTACTGAATCCTAATCTAGTAATCATTCCCACACACGTCAGGAGAAAGGAAAACTAGATTGCAGATGAGCTGGCCAATCTGGGCGTAGCGTGGACTGGCTCAGACCTCCATTGCAACGCAGAGCAAGACCAGGATCACCCCATCTTCCAGCAATGTGTTCGCAAAGCCAGCTTGGTGGATGTCCCCCCGGATGGGGTGATAGTGCGTGCTACGTGACGATCGACGGGGGTGGGAAATAGCCACCAGGACACGGGGGAACGTGAAGGGCCTGTGCCACCCTCCTCCTAATTTATTAAACCTTCAACTCGACGCATTTGAGCATTAATGCAAGCTTTAATTCAGGCGTCCCTCCCCTCCGGTTTTTTTGATATGGCTGGGATGGCAGTGTTGCATTTTTGTTATTATCAACCTCCCGCAGAGCTTGCTCTGCTTTGGCAATGGTGTGATTTTGTTCTAAGTGTTTCCGAGCCCGAGCTCAGCCCTGCTTATTCCTTAACCCTTCGTCCTCGTTCTGCGCTCGAGACTGTCTCTGTTCGCAGTGTGGGCCGGTCCATGACTCGTCCAAGGGGAAGACCACGAAGGGGCTCGGTCTGGAAGCCTCGACGCCCCTCCGTCTCCCCTTCTGATTCACCCTCCATTACCTCCTCATCCCAGCGCCACCCTGGACATCCTTCAGCTTACTCTCGTGGCCGATTAAATTCGCACTCTACTAGCATAGCCTTGGCGCCCAGAATATCTAGCCCCCCCCGGCGTCATGCCCGCAGTCCCTCCGGCTCAACGTCCGACCCAGACTCCCACTCTCAACATGCTTCTCGCGGGGCTGGTCCTCTTCCCCGCGGCCCCTTCACCAATATCTAGCTGTGGGATAACATGACGGCCCTCTATGATCTTGTTTTTGATATTCGTCGGGAAGTGGACGATCTCAACTTTCGGCTACAGGAAACCGGAGCCAAGGTGGACCTTTTTCTTTGGACTCTCTCCTCTCTGAAGAGCTCACTTATCTCTAGCTCGGATGAGGATGCTCCAATGGAGGAGCCGGTCGAGGCGAAGGACGAAGAGATAGATATTGGGCCAGATGTAGCATCACGAGCAGCTCCGGGGGCAGCGACAGATGCCTATCGAGAAAGTGCAGGCGAGGCTATGGACGAAGTAGAACAGGAGCGCAGCGGGGCAGCTCAGCCAGGTGTCTAGATAGTTTAGTTTTGTTTTGTCGTATCACAGATGGTTATAAGCTTTTTGAGACTTAACCTTTCTCACCAGTATATGGGTGATATCGTTGTAATTTCTGTTTCAAACGCTAGTCAATAGTTTTGTTAAGATTTCAAACTGCTTGGGTACAAGGACTGGTTTCCCCTCTGTTGGGGCAGTCTTGTGCCTCAGCTTGGATTTCTCTGTACTATGTCATAACACTCTGTCTCTAGAAGGCTCTTAATATATACTTTTCTTACTTACAAAAAAAAAAGAATCATGACTTCTAAAACAAAATAAAAGACCTTGTCTAAAGGGTAATACTGGTAACTTCTAAACAGAGAAAGGACCTTACGAACATAGCTTTGATTTTAGAATTTAACATCAATCAAAAACTTTGCATAAAGTCATAAGGACCAAGAGTCACAAAGAGAAAGTGTATTGGTGATGTGAGAATGTTTGTATAGTATAGGTTGTTAATGTAAAACGAACCTTTATCTCCTATGTTTGTAAGAATATTTTTTATTTTTATTTTTTTAGGTTTGGTAGGTATATTACACTCCCTGTCCCTCACTCTCTTTTATTTTTCTCTCCCCCTCTCATACTCTCTTCTTCCCCTCTCTGCATCCCCCCTCCCTATATCACAAGGAAAGAAATGACCTTAACCTGGACATGTCAAGTCCTAGATCTAAACCTAGACATAGCAAGACCTAGACATGGAAAGACCTTCAGGATGACCTAGACCTATATCATAACCATGATGTAGACCATGAAATAGACCTAGACCATGAAATAGATCTAGAGCTAGATTTAGATGATGCCTACAGCTTGAAATAGAAAATGACCTAGTGTAATATACCTCAAAAACTGTTTGGAAAAAATAAAATATATTGTATAAATATCCTTGAATAGTTCGAGATTCAAGCAAGTAAGATTTATGTTATAAAGCTTGAGTATGAAAGTTTGCAAGAGTCCTTACTGTCGTCGACTGTCATTACCATTAAACTTAAAGTTTTCTAATTGACGATAAGTGTTTACTCCTCATTTCAATGTTTATTTCAATTCCTATAATTATAATTACTTTCCTATGTGTTTGTACTAATAACCATTACCATAGTCTTAACAACACAAACGACTTTGGGACTTTATGGCCAAATCCTTACGCGTTAGACCCTACAAATAACCCATTACCTTATGTTTACAATACAAACGACTTTGGGGGTTGATGTCCTAGGCCTTATGTGTTAGTCCATATACATAATCAAACGATGAAAACGACCAAACGAACTTAGGTAAAAGTAGAGTATTAGTCTATACTCCTCTGTGAAAAGTTTAAATATAAACAGACCCCTATAGTTTTTTTTTTTTTTAAATATCCAGATAGATACACGATAGTGGTTAGGTAAGGCATTCTGGTTAATCCTCTGATCATATTCAAATTCACCTGCATCGTTGGATTACAAGTACTGGGTCTCGTGCTTATTCCATATGCCGACTGGCGGTAAACACGGGCCTAATCAAAACGCCTTTCACATTTCAACAATTCGGCATTTCGGCAAGTCGCAATCCCCAAAATGGAGCCAGGTCAACGGTTCACAAAAATCCATAATCTGATCCCTTCTTTCCTTAATCGAACGACTGACGGGATTTCAGTGCTTTTCCCTTCGAGTCATCGTGACTCCAACATTATAAAATTCATGATCACAAAATCTCTGAAGTGATCGGATGGTTCACATAACCCACTGAGATGGACGGTTGATGGGATTTTAGAGTTTTGCCTTTCAGGTTTTTGAGACTCACAATAGTCCCTTTCGGCATTTCGGAGTTCAAGACTTCATGATGGTGGAGTTTCTGCTTTCTATGTAAAACCCCGAAATAGAAAGTTTTGATGTGATGTAAACCTGCTCACCTCACACGTGGATTGACACATGTCGAATAGCTGCCATGTGTCACTCTAATTCGTGACTTACATGTGCCTGAAATGTTGAATCAGGTTGACACTTATCATTGCCTAATTGTGCCACGTGTCCTTAGATGACATGGTTTGTTGACGTGTCTATTTCGGGATTTTGAGGTTCGCTACTTGAAAGGTTAAAGTTCCTTTGATCTTTGATTTCTGAGTCTGCGAAACTAAGAAATGGAGTCTTTGACATGCTCTGATCTTTCACATTTTTCGATTTCATCATTCTTGTCATGAGTGTCCTTGACAACTCCAACTCCCGGTATCTGAAACTTTGAAATGGAGATTAAGTCATAGTTTCACATTTCACGATTTTATCATTCTTGTCATGAGTGTCCTTGACACCTCAAACTCCCCGTATCCAAAACTCCAAAATGGAGATTAAGTCGTGGTTTCGGTACCGTTGATTAAGGGTAACCCGTTTTGTGATGGAAAATTCTATCATTGGAAGTAAAACACCGTATGGGATGTTCATTTGTTTCAATTCCGAACGAGATATGTAATACTATTTTTAAAAGAATTACAGGGTTTCCCTTCCCCCTACTTGTAATGGCATACTGGTTATTTTATTGGTTTAATATACTAGCGCCATATTGGCTACTTCCTCGAAAGGATTTTGAAAAAGGAAAAAATACTCGGCTATTGCCGGCTATATGTGTATCTTGTTTATAGTTGACTCCAGATCACATGATGGTATATGAATTCAATTTGCACTTACTGTACTTGTGTTAAAGACTTTCCTTTTTAACTTTTAAGTGATTGTGTTATTATTTACACAGTTGGGAATTTACTCAGGGGTATGTTTTAAGTTTTGGGATGTCCCTTCTTCCTTGGGCCTTTGCACCTCTAGTGATTAGTTCTGGTAATTAAAATGTGTTAATTCGATTCACTCCAATAATTTTCCAACATTTCAACCTATAACTTTTCATTAAAAACCGGTTGATATAAAGATGTGTAAATGTTTTAGATGGTCTATAATAATTCTTGGTATTCGCAAGGTCACTTCCATACTTTAATTATACATATATATATCTTAGACACTTGCAATTAGGGCTATCTCCTAAAAAAAAAATCATGACTCTTCAACTCATACATGGAAGAAATCTTAGTTAATTACTCTACTGCGGTGCATGCCTTTATATATCAGAAATGTCCATACACACACACACACACACACACACATATACACTATGCGGTTTTCCATTTGCATTCAATATGTAGGTAAACTCAAATCTGCATCACAATTTACATATGGGGTTTTCAACTACGACGCTTTATCTTACTACAGTAGTAATCCAAACCACAACACAAATCTTCTTTAAGACTTGACCAGTCATATCTTTCCATCTAGTATACTTTTGGGAACTAGTATTCATAACAGTAATGAGATGCAGCAAAGATAATCCATTCTGAACTAGTAGAGAGACATTCTAGCAATTCCTAAGTTTGCAATAGGATGCATTCGATCTTTCGTCCTTAATATTATTTCTAACAGATACATTCTATCAAGTATGTAACCATTTAACATTCAATCAGAGAAGGGACATAAATAACATATCTGAAATAATGTGCTAAAAGACAAAGGGAACAACCACCTTCCTCCCAACCGTAGAACAGGGCAGCCAAACTACTTGCCCGATTCACCCCCTAGCCTGACAATGAATCCATGAGGGCGAACTTGGAAAAGATTCTCTTCATATATGTCCTACAGCTCCAGTAGTTTTTCCCTTGCCTCACACTCAAGGAGTGTTCATAACAACAAGTAAATCAAAAGTCTCCTTTCCCAGCATACTTTGCAGCGTCCTGCCTCCTCTCATATGCTATTTATCATTTGCCTAGGTCTTTTCCCTCCCTTGGGAATTTTTGCAGCTTTCTAAATCCCTGATTTTCAGGGGCTGCCAATTGCCAAATCACTGATTTTCCACTTATAATAATCATCCCAGAGGTAGTTCCAACATGTTTCCCACTCATGGAGTCATGGTCAACTAAATTCAACATGGTTGTTCCATTTGTCCTCCTACAATCAATATAAAATATTATGTTTCCATACAAGTGTCATAGTCAAATAGTTAGTTGGGTCAAATCAGGTCTCTGCCCAATAGTCAAAATAATTAATTACAATTACCAAATTCGGAATTGCCATAAATGGCAAAAAATTTCCAAATTCGAATTTACTAAAAACAGAATAAATTTCCAGCAATTTTAAATTTCAAAAATATTTTATTTTTTGGGATGTCACATCCTTTCCCCCTTCAGTAAAACACTATCCTCAGTGTTCGTTCCTTTCCTGGAATAGGATTAGATGAGATTTCCGCAAATCTCCCTCCAACTCCCAAGTGCCCTCCTCAGGACTAAAGTGCTTCCATTGCCAAAATCATCTTTATAGCTAAGTATCTTTGTATAACAGTCTAGTACTACTTTGTGTTGTTCCAACCAATCCATCCCGATAATCATATCATAAGATCCTAGTGGTAAGATGTTCAGATTGGTGCTTATCTTTTGACCACCTAAGTTGAAGTCAAAATCAGAAATAAATTCAACTACTTTCCTTTTAGTACCTGTTGCTAGTTGTACCAGCCATGATTTTGCGTGCTTCAGTTTCTTAAGTTTATTCGACTCTACTATATTAGGAGTAATATAACTTAATGTAGCTCCAGGGTCAATTAAAACAAAAATTCGAGTGTCATTGATTTTACCTTCGATTTCTACCACCAAGGACTATTGGTCAGCTTATTGACCATCTATGGTTGCATTTATCTGATGCAGGCTTCTGCCCACGTCTCCCAGTGTCGAGGCTTCGTGCAGATTATGAACATCAGTTCTATTTGCTGAAGTTAAACGTGGACATTTCCTCCTTAGATGAGGCTCTCTACACTCCCAACACTTTAATGGGTCGTGGGAGTTGTCCCCAAACTTCTTCATTCACGAGTTTATCGGTTTACCACTACCTTGTGTATTCAGATGATTGGAGTGAAAATCTTTCCTTGGGAAACTTTTTGCTGCATTCCGATAAGGAGCTGGCCGGTATCCCTTCTTCTACTGGTTCATTCGATATTGATTATTATCCCTCCAGGTCTTGGGAAACTCTACCCGCTGTTTATACTGGTCATAGCACATTCGTGCTTTCCTGAATACCTCACTCAAGAATTTGGGGTTGTCAAACTCAATTCTGTCTGGGTAGGCCTGTGGTAAACAACTTAAGAATCATTGGATTTTTACCTTATCCTCCCAGATGTATGGTACGAACCTTAGTAGTTCCATAAATGTATTTATAAGGTTATCCATTCTCATCTATCCGAGTCGTAACTCGTAAAATTCTTTCATCTTCCTTTCATAATAGCTTTAAGAATTGTATTGTTTCTTGAAATACTTCTTAAAGTTGGACCATTCCAACTGTTTCTCCTTTAGGCCCTTAGCCAATTTTAGGTCCTGCCACCAAATGTTGGCCTTCCCTTTCAGATTGTAGATGGCCATTCTGACCTTCATGTTGCTGGAATAGTTGTAGATCTCGAAGTATTTTTTGATGTCCAACAACCATGCTTTAGCTTCTTCTCCTGTCCTGGATTCTCCATCAAAGGTAGCTGGTTTAATCTTTTTAAATTCTCCTTCAAGGTGGTCTACTTGTTTTCTTTTTATGTCTGGTATAGTTTTGTCTTCAGCTAAAGATGTCCCTTTAGATGAACTGTCTCATTTTTCTGTTACCGGTCCAGAATTCTTGGAGGCCCTTTTGCTGACTTCTTCATCATGGTTATTGTCTTTTGGGATTTTCCTAGTTACTATACTACGCAGCAGGAATTCATTTATCTCTTGTTGTTCCTGCTGTGCTTTCTTCAATTTTTCATTGTCGGCCTTGAAAACCTGCAATTCAACAATAAGAATCCTCATTGTTTCCAACACCTCTGTGGGTGAGATTCCATCACTGTTTTGTCTTGGATCTCCAGGAGGTCCTTGCTGCGGATTTCCTTCCATCCTGATTTCTGCACCCTCTTGAGCTGCCATAATTTACAAAAACAGAAAGGGATTTTTGTTTGTAACCATAAGATTTATTAGTTTTACATAAATCAGAATAAATACTAAGCAACTAATGTGGCCCTTTTCAGGCCCAGTGTTGTAGCTTTTGCTATGATACCATATGTAATATACCTCAAAAACTGTGTGAAAAAAAATAAAATTATTTGTATAAATATCCTTGAATAGTTCGAGATTCAAGCAAGTAAGATTTCTTTTATAAAGCTTGAGTCTGAAAGTTTGCAAGAGTCCTTACTGTCGTCGACTGTCATTACCATTCAACTTAAAGTTTTCTGATTGACGATAAGTGTTTACTCCTCATTTTAATGTTTACTTCAATTCCTGTAATTATAATTACTTTCCTGTTTGTTTGTACCTATAACCATTACCACAGTCTTAACAACACAAATGACTTTGGGAATTTATAGCCAAATCCTTACGCGTTAGACCCTACAAGTAACCCATTACCATATGTTTACAATACAAACAAATTTGGGGGTTGATGGCCTAGGCCTCATGCATTAGTCCATACACATAATCACACGATGAAAATGACCAAACACACTTAGGTAAAAGTAGAGTATTATTCTATACTCCTCTGCGAAAAGTTTAAATATAAACAAACCCCTATATTTTTTTTTTTTAAATATCCAGATACAGGATAGTGGTTAGGTAAGGCCTTCCGGTTAAGCTCAGAGTATGAATATTTCATAATCCTCCGATCATATTCAAATTCACATGCATCGTTGGATTACAAGTACTGGGTCTCGCGCTTATTCCATATGCCCACTAGCTATGACCACGAGCCTAATCAAAATGCCTTTCACATTTCAGCATTTCAGCAAGTCGCAATCCTTGAAATGGAGCCATATCAATGGTTCACAAAACTCCATAATCTGATCCTTCCTTTCCTTAATCGAATGGATGACGAGATTTCAACGTTTTTCCCTTTGAGTCATCGCGACTCCAACATTATAAGATTCATGATCACAAAATCTTCGAAGTGATGAGACAATTCACATAACCCACTGAGATGGACGGTTGACGAGATTTCGGAGTTTTGCCTTTCGGGTTTTTGAGACTCACAATAGTCCCTTTCGACATTTCGGAGTTCGAGACTTCATGATGCTGGAGTTTCTGCTTGCTATGTAAAACCCCGAAATAGAAAGTTTCGATGTGACGTAAACCTGCTGAAGTCACACGTGGATTGACACGTGTCAAATAACTGCCATGTGTCACTCTGATTCGTGACTTACATGTTCCTGAAATGTTGAATCAACTTGACACTTGTCATTGCTTGATTGTGTCATGTGTCCTTAGCTGACGTGGTTTGTTGATGTGTCTGTTTCGGGATTTCCAGGTTCGCTACTTCAAAGGTTAAAGTTCCTTTGATCTTTGATTTCCCGGTTTGCGAAACTCCAAAATGTAGTCTTTGACATGCTCTGATCTTTCATATTTCGCGATTTCATCATTCTTGTCATAAGTGTCCTTGACACCTCCAACTCGCGGTATCCGAAACTCTGAAATGGCGATTAAGTCGTGGTTTTGCATTTCGCGATTTTATCATTCTTGTCGTGAGAGTCCTTGACACCTCCAACTCCCGGTATCCGAAACTCTGAAATGGAGATTAAGTCATGGTTTTGATACCGTTGATTAAGGATAATCCATTTTGTTATGGCAAATTCTATCATTGGAATTAAAACATCGTATGGGATGTTCATTTGTTTCAATTCTGAACAAGATATGTAATACTATTTTTAAAATAATTACACATTTTCCCTTCCGCCTACTTGTAATGGAATACTGGTTATTTTATTGGTTTAATATACTAGTGCCATATTGGCTACTTCCTCTAAAGGATTTTGAAAAAGGAAAAAATACTCGGCTATTGCCAGCTATATGTGTATCTTTATAGTTGACTCGAGATCGCATGATGGTATATGAATTCAATTTGCACTTACTATACTTGTGTTAAAGACTTTCCTTTTGAAACTTTAGGTGATTGTGTTGTTATTTACACAGTTAGGAATTTACTAAGGGGTATAGTTTAAGTTCCGGGATGTCCCTTCTTCATTGGTTTTTCGCGCCTCTCGTGATTAGTTCTGGTAACTAAACTGTGTTAATTTGATTCACTCCAATAATTTTCTAACATTTCAACCTATAACTTTTCATTAAACACCGGTTGATATAAAGATGTGTAAATGTTGTAGATGGTCTATAATAATTCTTGGTATTCGTAAGGTCACTTCCGTACTTTAAATATACATATATGTATCTTAGAAAATTGCGATTAGGGATATCTCCTAAAAAAAAATCATGACTATTCAGCTGGTACATGGAAGAAATCTTAGTTAATTACTCTACTACGGTGCATGCCTTTATATATAATAAATGTCCATATATATATACACACTATGCAATTTTCCATTTTCATTCAATATGTAGGTAAACTCAAATCTGCATCACAATTTACTTGTGGGGTTTTCAACTACGACGCTTTATCTTACTACAGTAGTAATCCAAACCACATCACAAATCTTCTTTAAGAATTGACTAGTCATATCCTTCCAGCTAGTATACTTTCGGGAACTAGTATTCATAACAGTAATGAGATGAAACAAAGATAATCCATTCTGAACTAGTAGAGAGACATTCTAGCAATTCCTAAGTTTGCAATAGGATGCATTCAATCTTTCATCCTTAATATTATTTCTAGCAGATACATTCTATCAACTATGTAACCATTTAACATTCAATCAGAGAAGGGGAAGAAATAACATATTTGAAATAATACGCTGAAAGACAAAGGGAACAATCGCATTCCTCCCAACCATAGAACAGGGTAGCCAAACTAGTTGCCCGATTCACCCCCTACCCTGACCATGAATCCATGAGGGCGAACTTGGAAAAACTTATCTTCATATATGTCCTACAGCTCTAGTAGTTTTTCCCTTGCCTCACACTAAAGCAGTGTTCATAAAAGCAAATAAATCAAAAGTCTCATTTTCGAGCATACTTTGCATCATCCTGCCTCCTCTCATATGCTATTTATCATTTACTTAGGTCTTTTGCCTCCCTTTTGAATTTTCACAGCTTTCTAAATCCATGATTTTCAAGGGCTGCCAATGGCCAAATCACTAATTTGTCACGTGTAATAATCAGCCCAGAGGTAGTTCCAACATGTTCCCCACGCATGGAGTCATGGTCAGCTAAATTTAACATGGTTGTTCCATTTGTCCTCGTGCAATCAATATAAAATATTCTGTTTCCATACAAGTGTCATAGTCAAATAGTTAGTTGGGTCAAATCAGGTCTCTGGTCAATAGTCAAAATAATTAATTACAATTACCAAATTCGAAATTCGAAATTTCCATAAATGGCAAAAAAAATTCAAATTCGAATTTACTAAAAACGGAATAAATTTCCAGCAATTTTAAATTTCAAAAATATTTTATTTTTGGGGATGTCACACCTAGACCACAACATAGACCTAGACCTAGAGTTAGACGATGACCTTGATCTTGACATAAACCATGACATAGAGCCCCCATACTCTAAGTCTCTCACTCTCTATCCCCGATACTCTTACTCTTTCACTCTCTACCTCCCTCCCCTCCTCCTCCTTGTCCCTTACTCTCTTTTTATTATGCTCTCCCCCTCTCACACTCTCTTTCTTCCTCTCTTTGCATCCTTCCTCCCTACATTTCAAGTAAAGAAATGGCCTTGACCTCGCATGTCAAGAATTAGACCTAAACCTAGACATAGAAAGACCTATACATGGAAATACATAGAGCACAACCTAGACCTATACGATTACCATGAGATAGATCATGACATAGACCTAGACCATGACCTAGACCATGACATAGAGCTAGAGATAGATTTAGAAGATGACCGAGAGATTGATGTAGACCATGACCTAGACCATGACATATAGCTAGATCTAGATTTAGATGTAGACCTAGATCTTGACGTAGACCATGACATAGAACCCCCTAGCTTCATCTCATCCTAGGTATAATGTATACTCAATCCTTAACCCTGTCTACACTCGAGCCTTGAGTGCACTATGCATATACCTTGTGTACAACCATTGGACCCAAATTACCCACATATTGGCGCTCTAACCATTGTTCTATCATTAAAAACACTTTCAATCCTGAACCCTTGAGACTTAGTTGTCCCCATACCCCTATACATATTAATTCATAAAGATGTTTGGTATATATGAAATGTTACATCTGTTGCATTAAGAACACACACATGCTCCTATGACTTGATTGAGTTGCAATTGTTGGTTGTTTATGCTCAGCAGGAACGATCGTGCATTCCTAGAATAGGTACATGCTTTAGTGTGCATGCGTTCTAGGAACACATGCATGTTCTTTCTGGGAATTGTTTGGTGACAAGCACATGCTACCTCATCTATCTCATGGCCATCAAAAATCCATGACAACTTCAGACAAAAACAACCTACACATAGAGGTTTTACTTATTTTAGTGTTCTTGTTAGATTCATAGAGACTTTTGTGTTATTCCGAGAACATTGTAGGAAAATTTGGAATAGAACTTTGTCAAGTGCAATTGGAATTGTTGTTTTTATATACTTGTGTATTCTTGGAATTGGAAGATAAATTTGTCCAAGTGTAATTGGAATTGTTGCTTGTATCTTTTTGTGTCTACATTGAATTGGAAGAAAAATTTGTCCAAGTGCAATTGGAATTATTGTTTGTATATTCTTATGTATTCTTGGAATGAGAAAACAAATTTTTCCAAGTGCAATTGTAATTGTTGTTTGTATCTTCTTGTGTCTTGGAATTGGAAGACAAATTTGTCCAAGTGCAATTGGAATTGGAATTATTAGATGTGTATTCTTTTGTAATACAAAAAAAAATTTCTCCACTTGGTTGTGCCTTATTACATAATATGAAGACAAATTTTTGGTGACTGTTTGGAAGCCAATTTTTATTTTTAAACATGGGGAACCACTAGATTCGAGAAAAAAGAAATTGTTCGAAAAGGTATAAGAAGAAAGAGAAAAAACAATACTTATGTGAAAGCGTAGGCTTTTAGAAGAGGAAAATCCAATTTCTAGAGGAATAGATGCCACTATTGTTTCTCCTCCATCACCAGAAGCAAAGTGCAAGAGTTCATTAGAGAGAAATCCAAACAATATCCCATCAAGACATTTTTTTGTGGATGACGAGATGATATGAAGGATTTGCTTGGATCTCATTATACAATGGATGAAATTAGAGAAGCAATTCATGTACAACATTGTGGTGAATATGGTCATGTGGTGCAATCTCTTCTTTGAAAGTCAAATGTTCCATAAGGTAGACAATCGTATGTCCACTTTGCTCTCACACTTTATTCGTGAGTGATTGAAGGGGAAAAAATGCAACATTGTTAACTCTACAACAGGAAGGTCAAGAGTGAATATGGGTTCATCGTCCCTACTTAGATTGGGCATTGTGCCACAAAGTACTCTTACATGCATGCAGGTTTCTAAAAGTGGTCTAGCATCAATTGAACATAAGTTACCTAACCGTACTATTCATTATCACTCTTATAAAATCATTCAAGAATATTTTGAACCAAAATCCAATGCTGCTGAAATGTCAATTATTTTTATCTTTGTTAAAATCTAGAAGTTTGAATATTGTTAGGAGAATTTTAGGCATTAAAAAGTCAAAAGTGTAGAAACAAGTCATCATATTGTTAGAAACCTTGTAGATGTTTTCCAAAGAATTGGTAAAACATATCGTTCTAAAGACTGCAATGCAACCCGACGTGTCTTGTCCCAATCAATTGTTAGCAACTTTAGAAGAAAACATTGTTTCCTACAAAAAACCTCTCACCTCTTGAAATGCAATGTCAAAACCCTTAGAAAGTATTCTCATAGACATGATAGCCTCGAGAGAGGTGCCTCAACATATTTTTGGTCCTTCACTAGAAGGATACCTCATTATGGCATGAAGTTAATTGGAGTCGTTAAGGGACTAGTTCATGAATTCTGGCATGAGAACACAAGGCCTTCTTCCAACCAAAAAGATGTACTGAAATTGAGAAGGAGATTTAGGGACCGTGAACCCTGTATTAAACACTTTCTTGACATTAAACACTTTCATGACTTTACACAAACATAATTGTATGAGAGATATAGAACATTACATAGTGCACTTAACTTGGGCCAAAGATCTTTCCATAAATGCAAGCCTTGGTATGTTAGAATAAACACAATTCGTAACATATGTTGTTGTAGATATCAGATTGAGTATGGTTATTATTATGACACATATATATATATATTTTTTTTTTCGTGTTTTGCAGAACACCCTTTTGGAATAATGTCGAGTTAGATTGTCGTTGTCATCATCTAGAGACTTTATTCACAACATTTTTTGTACAAGGGCACATGGTTTTACGTTTGATAAAAAAAGATGCTTATATGGGACATGCCATAAGTGCGGTGGAATGACATTATTGAGCAAGTGTGTCCATCTAAACAATGAGTATGAATTGGGGAGAAAGGAGGTTGCCTTGTAAAGGTTTAAATATGTGACATAATGATATTTATGGAAGATAGGAGAGAAAAAAATACAATTGGTTACTTACCAAGTACGAGTTTGTCACTTCACACTTCATGAAGGACTTCATCGAAAATATACAACATTATGTTCAACATGTCCATGTGGCTAGATGGCAGGATGATCATTTTAGAATATGAAGAGAAACATTTCCTATTGGTACTGTGTTGACATTACATTGTTGAGAAATAAATTAAATCGAAAAAGACATTGTTGACATTACAAAAATAATTTTTCTTAGAACAGTCACAATAGACGCTACTGGACGTATGTAGGATTGATACGAACGGAGATTTATTTAGATGTTTATTTGACGGAATAACGTACACTATTTCTCCGTTATTTTTGCCATAGTAGGCACTCCAAAATTGTTGCAGTGAAATATCAACAAACATATCAAGAAATACCCGTCATCAACATCCCTTTTTAATATTTACACATCCATTTTTAATATTTACTTACACGTGAAAATGTTGTTTGTAAAAGACGCGAAGGAAAATCTTTCTGTTATCGTTAACATAATTTTTGGACGTCTTTTTTTGTCAACCAACGACGTTAAACAATCGCAGGGGAAGTGACTGGTTGATCTTGTAATCGTGGATAAGTAACCTAATAAAAACTAATGAAAAACCTACACGTTTCAATTATATACAGTAGTGGAACTCGCTTCATGATATTAACTTATTTTTCCATGTAGACTGTAGACGTTTAAAAGTTACTAAGGGAATGTTACGTGCAGAATCAATTTTGTAAGTTAGTTCCGCTGCTGCTTATTGATCCTAAGAAAGTGTGAAAGTAATTTGCTTCGAAGCATAGTACACTGTATTCTAATAAAATGTGCAATTAAGAGCATCCCTACTCAGAAAGTATCTGCGGAAAAGGTGTTGCAGGTTGAATCAGACAATTTTAACTCAGAAAATATCTGCGGAAAATGTGTTGCACGTTGAATCGTACGATTTTCCGCAGATACTTTCTCAGTAGGGATGCTATTACTTGCACATTTTACTACAGTATTTGCACACTTTTTAGGATCAGTAAGCAGGTAAGTTGATCAATGTGGGCTTAGTCTCTATCTGGTCTATCTGGTCTGGTTCAAATTTTGTAAGCACCTTTGTGACACCTCAGCTCTTCTGAGATCCGTAAATTAAAAAAGGTTGAATATGCCTGCCTCGGAAGGGATTGATTGAACTAGATTTATTCCCTAAAGCCTGCCTGAGCCATTCGTTTACGTCGGTGAGACGGAAAACTATGTCGTAGAGATAGTAAGGTGGGAGTCAGAATATTTTCAGATATTCAAATTACAGGAAGGCGTCCTACCAACGCGGTATCTCTTCCTTCTATGATTCCATATGGATGATTGACCTAACCCAGTTGATGTCGGTTGGCTGATATCTAAGCATGGTTAGGACAGAATATAAAAATCATGTACTTGGAATCAGTAACGTCTCTTTCTTGAGCATAATTTAAAAAGAAGGAAATATCGATTAGATTCCTTCCAGTGTACATTGTATAGAAATCAAAAGATTATGTTTGTACATGAGAATAATAGTTACTAACACTATTGATGACAATGAATCACAACAAAAAAACTAAAGAGAGCAGGATTCGGTAATTACAAACCCAACTTTTCTTTTATTTCATCTGCAGATTGTAAGAAGGAATCTTTTAAAATATCATATTCAAATACCTCTATCAGCCTCCTACCCACGGGAAATAAATTAAACCGGAAGAATACTGCAGCATGCTTATGTTCAATTGGAGTTGGAGTAACAACAGAACCGACATACTATTCCTCGGGATTTGAATTTAATATATTATAAATTCTGAGTCCCTTGTAAATATTCTTATCAGTGTAATATTCCATTATGTTCTTTGGGTTTTCAAGTCTTGAATAATAACCCAGAAAGAGAATAGAAAAAGCGACCAGATGGAATCTCTAGTGGTTCAGATATAAAATTAAATTCTCGAAAGTACATTGAAGGTCGCTGAAATAGTGCTCTCAGATATTTTCCCTTTAAGGCACCGACGAGTATGACTAGGTGCACCGACACTTTCAATGAAGTCGTGCGAAATAAAACTTCAGAATAGATGACTGTTTTATCCGTTACTTCACAATTAAAAATGTTACTTCACAATAGGCATGGAGCAAGGTCAACAGTGTTCAGGATCTATGCGTTAATGTTCAGACGTCAGTGATGTTAACATAAAGAATTTGCCGTAATTTCAAACGATGTGCCATTTGCATTATATGTTAATGTTCCGACGTCAATGATGTTAACGGAAAGAAGTTGCCATAATTTCATTGAAGAACAAAATCTAATGCATGGATTGTCTAATATCTCAGATATAAAATGAAATTCGCGATTGTACATTGAAAGTAGGTGAATTAGTGCCCACGGATCTTTTAAAGATAACGACGAGTA
>ML785165.1:128851-164438 GCA_009831015.1 Picea engelmannii
GTAGCTGCCTTGGAGCCCAGAGAATTCCGGTCCGGTCTGTTCCTGTAACCCAAGGTAAGGGAGACTGGCAACCGAAGGACTGTCTAGGTGACAGAGAAGGTGCACTCTCCTGGGGTGGAACAGGCATGTGGGGAAAGCGGGTCCTTGGGCAGTGAGCGTGGGAGTTTCCTGGGAGAGCTTCTTCCTGTTGAATGTGTATGTGTTGTCTTCCCTGTAACCTCAGCCTGAGTCTAGATTCCTTGCCTTGGGGTGGAGCTCGGTCCCAGCTCGGGGGTGACCTACTGTTGAGNNGATGAACAGTGTGGTCTAAGGCTGGGAGGTTCGTGGAAGGCCTGCACCTGGTTGGTGAACGCTACAACAAATAAAAGATAAGTAATCTGAGTTATGTTTTAACACATTTGACATGACTGTTATGTTTTGTATCATGTTTTCCGCTGTGTAAATGAATGACTGTTGCATGGTATGGTTTGTTAATGGTAACAGTAACTTACATATTTTACTCTGAGTTATTAAGTGTGTTTAATTCTGGTTAAATGCATTTGTTTTCAAATCCATGTAATGAATGGTAACTCGAGAGGTTTGAGTGAACCTGGGTAGTGAATTGGTACACTACAGTAATTAACTATAATGGTAATCCATAATGCATAAGTACACTTGGTTAGATTATGATGTAGACCATGACATAGAGCTAGAGATAGATTTAGATGATGCCTACAACTTGACATAGACCATGAACTAGACCGCGACATAAACCTAGATCTAGAGTTAGACGATGACCTAGAGCTTAACATAAACCATGAAATAGAACCCCCATACTCTAACTCTCTCACTCTCTATCCCCCATACTCTTACGCTTTCACTTTCTACCCTCCCCTCTCCTTGTCCCTTACTCTCTTTCTCTTCTGCTCTTCCCCTCTCACACTATCTTTGATCCTCTCTTTGCATCCTTCCTCCCTACATCACATGTAAAGAAATGGACTTGACCTCACATGTCAGGAATTAGTCCTAACCCTAGACATAGAAAGACCTAGACATGACAATACTTAGAGCATGACCTAGACCTATATGATGACCATGACGTAAATCATGACATAGACCTAGACCATGACCTAGACCATGACATAGATCTAGAGCTAGAGTTAGACGATGACCCAGATCTTGACGTACACCATGACCTAGACGATGACATATAGCTAGATCTAGATTTATACGTTGACCTAGAGCTTGACGTAAACCATGACATAGAACTCCCTAGATCCATCTAATCCTAGGTATAACGTATACTCAATCCTTAACCCTCTCTAAAATTGAGCCCTGAGTGCACTATTCATATATCTTGTGTACAACCCTTGCACCCACATCACCCACATATTGGTGCTTTAACCATTGTTATATTGTTGAAAACACTTTCAGTCCTAAACCCTTAGGTCTTAGTTTTCCCCATACCCCTATACATATTTATCCATAAAGATATTTGGTATATATTAAATGTTACATCCATTGCATTAAGAGCACACACATGCTCCTATGACTTGACTTTGTTGCAATTGTTGTTCATTGCTCCTGCATTCCTAGAACACGTATGTGCTTTAGTGCACACATGTTCTAGGAACATGTACATGTTCTTGATGGGCATTTTTTAGTGCCAAGAACATCCCACCTCATCTATCTCATGGCCAACAAAAACCCATGACAACTTCATAAAAGAAAACCTACATAGACAGGTTTTACTTATTTTAGTGTCCTTGTTAGATTCATATAGACTTTTGTGCTATTGCTAGAACATTGTAGGAAAATTTGGAACATAAATTTGTCAAGTGCAATTGGAATTCTTGTTTTAATCTACTTGTGTCTTCCTGGAATTGGAAGAAAAATTTGTCCAAGTGAAATTGTAATTGTTTTTTGTTTCTTCTTGTGTCTTATTGGAATTGGAAGACAAATTTGTCCGAGTGTAATTGGAATTTTTGTTTGTATCTTCTTGTGTCTACTTGGAATTGGAAGACAAATTTGTCCAAGTGAAATTGGAATTCTTGTTTGTATATTCTTATGTATTCTTGGAATTGGAAGACAAATTTTTCCAAGTGCAATTGGAATTGTTGTTTGTATCTTCTTGTGTCTTGGAATTGGAAGACAAATTTGTCCAAGTGCAATTGGAATTGGAATTATTAGATGCGTCTTATTTTGTAATACAAAAACAAATTTCTCCACTTGGTTGTGCCCTATTACATAATATAAATACAAATTTGTGGTGGGTGTTTGGAAGACAATTTTTATTTTTAAGCACGGGGAACCACTAGATTCAAGAAAACAGAAATCGATCGAAAAGGTAGAAGAAGAAAGAGAAAAAGCAAAGTTACGTATGTGAAAACATAGGATTTTAGAAGAGGGAAATCCAATTTCTAGTGGAACATATGCCACTATTATTTCTCCTCCATTGCCAGAAGAAAAGTGCAAGAGTTCATTAGAGAGAAATCCAAACAATATCCCATGAAGACAACTTTTTGTGGATGACCAGATGATGGAGAATTTTCTTGGAGATGATTATACAATGAATGAAATTAGAGAAGCAACCAGTGTACAACATTGTGGTGAAGAGGGTCATGTGGTGCAATCTCTTGTTGGACAGTCAAATGTTCAAGAAACTAGACAATCCCATGTCCAATTTCCTCTCACATTTGATTCCTCGGTGATCAAAGGGGAAAGAATTGCAACATTGTTAACTTTACAACAAGGAAGTCAAGAGTGCCATAATAGTGGTTCATCGTCCTTACCTAGATTGAACATTGTGCGATGAATAACTCCTAAATGCATCCAGGTCGATGAAAGTGGTCTAGCATCAATTGAAGGTAAGTTACCTAACCATACTATTCATTATCACTCTTATAAAATCATTCAAGAAGATTTTGAACCAAAATCCAATGCTGCTAAAATGTCAATTATTTTTATCTTTGTTAAAATCTAGAAGTTTGACTACTGTTAGGAGAATTTTAAGCATTAAAACAGTCAAAAGTGTAGAAACAAGTCATCATATTGTTAGAAACCTTGTATATGCTTTCCAAATAATTGGTAATAAGTATCATTCTAAAGACCGCAATTCAACCCGACATGTCTTGTCCCAGTCAATTGTTAGCAAGATCACAAGAAAACATTGTTTTCTACGGAAAACCTCTCACCTCTTGAAATGTAATGTCAAAATCCTTAGAAAGTATTCTCATAGACAAGATAGCCTCGACACAGGTGCCCCAACATATTTGTGGGCTTTCACTGGAAGGATACCTCATTATGACATAAAGTTAAATGGAGCGGTTAAGGGACTAGATCAGGATTTCTAGAATGAGAACACAAGGCCTTCTTCCAACCAAAAATATGTACTAAAATTGAGAAGGGTATTTAGGGACTGTGAAACTTGTATTAAACACTTTCTTGACATTACACAGACATTATTGTATGAGACATAGAAAAATATATAGTGCACTTAACTTAGGCCAAATATATTTCCATAAATGAAAGCCTTGGTATGTTAGAATAAACACACCTTGTAACATGTGTTGTTGTAGATACCAGATTGAGTATGGTTATTATTATCACACACACACACACACACACACACACACACACACACACATATATATATATATATATTGTGATTTGAAGAACACCCTTTTGTAGGAATTCCCAGTTATATTGTCATCATCATCATCTAGAGACTTTATTCGCAACATCTTGTGTACAAGGCTAGATGGTTTTACATTTGATAAAAAAAAATGCTTATATGGGACATGCCCTAGGTGCGGTGGAATACCATTACTGAGCAAGTTCATCCATATAAGAGATGAGTATGAATTGGGGAGGAAGGAGGTTGCCTTGCAAAGCTTTAAATATGTGACATAACGATATTTATGGAGGATATGAAAGAAAAAAAATACAATTGGTTACTTCCCAAGTACGATTTTGTGACTTCATGAAGGACTTCGTCGAAAATACACAACATTATGTTCAACGTGTCCATGTAGATCGATGGAAGGATGCGCATTTTAGAATATTAAGAGAAACATTTCCTATTGGTACTGTGTTATCAGTGGTTGATTTTTCTGAGAATTACACCCTCCAATCGCAAAATCAGATTCAAATCCAATATTATCACTTAGAGAAGGTCATCATAATGGTACATATCACATACATGCATGGACCATATAGTAATGAAAAAAGCATAGTTAGATTGAAAGAGTATAACTTCTACATAAGTGTGATCGGTGCCATGACTTAGCCTAGGTATAACATTGTTTTTAGTTTTTCTAAAATAACCTTAAGGAGAAGAACATACAGATGGATCAACATTGGATTTGGTCAGATGGTTGTGTAGGATAGTTCAAAAATGCTCGTGTATTTCAATGGTTGTGTATGTTGCACAAAAAATGAAAGGTACCAAAAATTTGAAACTTTTTTGAGTTTGGGCACAGAAAAGGGGATCATGATGGCCAGGTGCATTCATAAAAAGAGCATTACATAGGCAAGAAATAAATTTCACTTCTACTTCCCTCATTCAAGATGCACAATCCATTGTTGAATGGTGTTCTTTAGTAATGGGAGAGGGAATGAGAACCCGTGAAGACCAATCACACAAGAAAGGACATGTACATAGATATTTTTTGGAGGTGGTCGATGTATATCGATCATAGTGGTATAAATGAAAAACAATCTAGTGAACTTGTGGATTCCATTCAACTAGAACATCAGACAATGCAATAGTTTAAATATGGACGAGAAACATCTTTTGTTTGTGTGGTCCATGTAATAGTAATGAATGTGATGATTGTGAATCGACATAATGGGTTGATAGATGAGATCATGTATCACCTCCCATTTATCAACATATAACTATGGAATTATCCTAATGGGAGGAGAACCGATCAAGTATTTCAATAGATTATGATCATGTATCGGATCTTGTACTACTAGGTTCGTTGAATCCTTTTATTAAACTTTGAATAACTAGAATTAATGTTTTATGCTTTGGTCATTAAGTGGACACACACTTTGGCACTCCATTTTTTGTAGGGAACATATATGCAGTGGTTTCCCCAAGACAAAATGAATGGGGCACTGATTATTGGATGAAACGATGCTTAGAGGGAAAGAATACCCTCATATAATCAATAACAGACTTCAAAGGAATTGAATATATGATTGGGTCGATTGTTATTAAAGGATAAAATATGACACAAGATGAAAGAACATGAAAGAAAGGTGGTTATGTATTTCAAGATTATAAACCAGGTCAAGTCATATACCACTTTACAAACTTAGTTATTGGTACAAACCTCCAACTACAAACAATTCCAATAAAGAACTCATCAATGGTACGATAATTCTTACCTTACTTTGAGCATGAGAAGTTAATGGAAACCATCAGTATTAGAAGTGATCACAATGGTATACTTGAATGACCATCTAGGTATGTAAAATGAATAATTTGGGCTTCATTTTGACTATTGTTAAAATATTTATAATGATGTTAAAATATACCTTGCCTTAAAATATACCCATGCAAAATATACCCATGCCATGCCTTGCTTTCCCATGCCTTGCCTTGCCTTTCCTTTCCTTGCCTTTTCGTTCATTATTTTCCTCAACTTTCCTTGCCATTCATGCATTTCCATTCCTTCACTTACCATGCCATGCCTTCCCAGGCCTTTCCTTGTCATGCCATGCCTTGCATTGACTTACCATGCCTTTCCATGCCTTACCTTTCCTTTCCATGCCTTAACTTTCTTTTCCATGCCTTGGCATGCCTTCCCATGTATTTCCATTTCATGCCTCGCCTTTTCCTTGCCATGCCTTGCCATGCCATGCCTTTCCATGCCATGCCTTCACTTGCCTTTCCATTCCATGCCTTTCCATGGAATTCCTTCACTTTCCTTTCCATGCCTTCACTTGCCTTGCCTTGCCATTCATTCCTTCCATTTCATTGACATTCATGCCTTGCCTTGTCATTCATGCCTTGTCGTTCCTTTCCTTTCCATTCATGCATTTCCATTCCTTCACTTCCATTCCATGCTTCCCTATTCCTTTCCTTTCCATGATATGTCATGCCTTACTTTCCCTTTCCATGCCTTGCCACGCCTTTCCATGCCCTACCATGCCATTCCTTGTCATGCCTTGCTATGTCATTCCTTTCATTTCCATGCCTTTCCATGCCATGCCTTGACATACCATGCCATGCCATGCCATGCCATTCATTTCCATGATTTCACTTTCCTTTCCTTACCTTCACTTTCCTTACCTTGCCATTCATGCCTTTCCTTTCCTTGCCATTCATGCCTTGCCTTGCCATTCATGCCTTTCCTTGCCTTTCCTTTCAATTAATTTCTTTCCATGTATTCACTTGCCATATAATGCCTTCCCATGCCTTTAATTTCCCTTCCATTCCAAGCCATGCCATGCCTTTCACTTCCTTTATATGCCTTTACATGCCTTTCCTTTCTTTGTCACTCCTTTTCTTTCCTTTCCATGTCAGGTCTTGCCTTGCCATGCCTTGATTTCACTTTTATTACCTTCACTTTCCTTGAATTGCATTCACTTTCCATGCCATGCCTTCCCATGCCTTTCCTCTATATGCCATGTCATTCTATGCCATTACATTCCTTTCCTTTTCATGCCTTGCCTTCACTTGCCTTGACTTGCATTACCATTCCATGCCTTTCCTTGCCTTGTATTGCCTTGACATTCCATGCCATGCCTTTCCTTTCCATGTCTTTCCTTGCCATGCCTTGCCTTACCTTTACTTTCATTTCCTTTCCATGCCTTGCCTTTCCTTGTCATTTCATGCCTTTCCTTACCTTTCCATGCCACGCCTTCCAATACCATGTCTTGCCATGTATTTCCATGCCTTTTCATGCTATGCCTTGCCTTTCCTTCACTTTTGTTTCCTTTCCTTTCCATTCCATTACTTTCCTTTCCTTTCCTTACCACTCCATCCCATGCCTTGCATTTCCATGCCTTACCTTTCCTTTCCTTGTCTTTCCTTGCCTTACCATTCCATGCCATGCCTTGCCTTTCCTTGACATTCCATGTCGTGCCTTGCCTTACCTTGCCTTGTCATACCATGCCTTTCCTTTCCATGCAATGCCTTCCCATACCTTCCTTTCCATACCATGCCATACATTTCCATGTCTTTCCTTGTCTTGCCATGCCATGCCTTGATTTCACTTTCCTTTTCTTCACTTTCCTATCCTTGCCTTCACTTTCTTTTCCTTCACTTTCCATGCCATGCCTTCCCGTGCCTTTCCTTTCTATTCCTTGTATTTCCATTCCATACCATGCCTTTCTTTCACTTTCCTTGACATCACTTTCCATGCCTTCACTTGCCTTTCCTTTCCTTCACATGAAATGCCATGCCTTGCAATGCCTTTTCATGCTTTTCCTTGCCATGCCATGCCATCCCTTGACATTACATGGATTGACTTTCCTTGCCTTCCCTTTCCTTAACTTTCCTTTCCTTTACTTCACTTGCCTTGTCGTGCCTTGCCTTCACCTCCCCTGACTTTCCTTCACTTCCCTTGTCTTCATTTTCCATGCCATGCCATGCCCTGCCTTTCCTTCACTTGCATTTCCATGCCATGCCTTCCCATACGATGCCTTGCCATGCCATGTCATGTCTCTCCTTTCCATTCCATGCCTTGCCTTGCCTTTCCATTCCATACCATGCCATGCCTTTCCTTTCTATGACATCCCATGCCTTACCTTTCCATGCCATGCCTTCCCATACCATGCCTTTCCTTCACTTGCATTGCCATGTCTAGCCTAACAAGGTGTTAAATTGTCATACATATGTAATAAGCACTCAACAAAACCCTAGTATTGGAGATACTCCAAAAAACAGTTTTCCAGTGGACAAAATGACAGCTAAGGGGATTTCTTAGGTGAAGCCTCGTTCTATTGATCTAATGCAACTAACGGTTGGCCCATCCGAGTCCTAGTTTTATTTTTATCGCAAGTTGCAACTCACTTCCTCAATCCATTTAGGGACATGTGGCCAATTTGGTCTGGGGTCATAAAATCCAAACCCAGTGACATAATGGAATTTTGTAAGTTCCCAAAATTTTATTTGCCAAGGCCTATGTGACTAATCTACCTACAAATGCCCAACACAATGTTCTTGAAAACCGACCTCCTCTTCAAAAATTGCACTCCCTCATTGACCAAAAACCTCGTGCGAGAGATACTCCAAAAAATGGTTTTCCAGTGGAAGGAATGACAGGAAAGGTCCCCCCCTAGCTGAAACCTAGTGCTCTAGATCTAACGCAATTGATGGTTCTCCCATCTGAGTCCTAGTTTGAGTTTTATCGCCTGTTGCAACTCGCCTCTTCAATTCATTCATGGACATGTGGCCAATCTGGTCTCGGGGCATAAAATCCAAACCGAGCGGCATAACGAAGTTTCGTAAGATCCCACCAGTCTATTTTTCCGAAGCCCACATGACTACACTACCCACAAATTACCGATACAGTGTTCCTGAAAATCGACCTCCTCTTCAGAAATTGCACTATGCCTCATTGACCAAAACCCTAGTGTCAGAGATACTCCAACAATCTATTTTTCGGTGGGCAGAATGACAATGGAGGTCCCCCCATCACTGAAACCCAGTTCTCTGGATCCAATGCAACTGAGAGTTTGCCCATCCAAGTCCCTCTTTTAGTTTTATAGTGAGTTGCAAGTCGCTTATTCAAGTTGTTCACACACATCTGGCCAATTTGGTTCAGGGGAATAAAATGAAAACCGAGTGGCATAACAAAGTTCCGTAAGCTCCCACAAGTTTATTTAGCTAATACCCACACAACTACACTACCCACAAATTCCCAACACAGTGTTCTTGAAAATCGACATTCTCTTCAGAAATCACACTATGCCTCATTCACCAAAACCCTAGTGCCGAAGTTACTCCAACAAATCATTTTTCAGTGGATGAAATGATAGCGGAGCACCCCCCTACATGAAACCCAGTGCTACAGATCCAATGCAATTGTTGTTTCTCCCATCTGAGTCTCGGTTTGAGTTTTATCGCGATTTTCAACTCGCTTCTTCAATTCATTGACGGACATGTGGCCAATTTGTTCTGGGGGCATAAAATACAAACCGAGTGGCATAAAGGTGTTTCATAATATTCCACAAGTCTATTTCTCCAAGGCCCATGTGATTACACTACCTAATAATTCCTGACATAGTGTTTTTGAAAATCGATACCCTTTTTAGAAATTGCACAATGCCTCATTGACCAAAATCCTAGTGTCGATGATACTCCAACAAATGGTTTTCTAGTGGAGGGAATGATAGTGGAGGGTCCCCCCTAGCTGAAACACGGTGCTTTGGATCGAATGCAACTCATGGTTCACCCATCTGAGTCCCGGTTTGATTTTATCGCAAGTTACAACTCACCTCCTCCAGTCATTCAAGGACATGTGGCCAATTTGGTCCAGTGGCATAAAATCCAAACCAGATGGCATAATGGAGTTCCGTAATCTCCCAAAACTCTATTTGGACCAGGCCCAAGTGACTACACTACCCAAAAATGCCTGACAAGGTAATGACAAGGACATGACAAGGCAATGACAAGGCAATGCATACCTTATCATACCATACCATACCATGCAAGGCAATGACAAGGCAATACATACCATACCATACCATGCAAGTCAAGGCAAGACAATGACATACAATACGATACCATACCATACCATACCAGGAAATGGAAAGAAAATGCATAACATACCATACCATACCATGCAAAGTAAGGAAATTACATGTAAGGTAATGGAAAGGAAATGCATATCAAACCATGCCATTTCCAATGCATGCCATACCATACCATACCATACCTTACCATTTACATATGCATACCATACCATACCATACCATGCCATGTAAAGAAAGACAAGGCCATGCAAGGCAAGGAAATACAAGGCAATGCAAGACATAGCAAGGCATTGAAAGGAAAGGAAATGCATACCATACCGTACCATACATATAAGGAAATGTATACCATACCATACCATACAAGGCAATGCATACCATACCATTTTGAATTTAATATATTATATTATAAATGAATTCTAAGTCTTAAAATTTAACATATTATAAATTCTGACTCTCTTGCAAATATTCTTACGAGTGCAATATTCCATTATGCCCTTTGTGTTTTGAAGTCTTGAATAACAAGGTTGCATGGCAGCTCAGTCCTTGCCAATGAGGCTAGAAAGAAAATTGTGGAAAATGTGGTGGAATTGTAAATGAAACGAAGTGTTTGGTGCAAAATGTATATCACGAAAATGTTGTGTGCAACATGTATATCACGTTAGATGGGGCAAAAGTAAATGACAGTTGGCAGGCATAGAAAGAATAAATTTGGAAATTTGAATGCATTTTCCATATGGACTGTTGAAAGATACATAAATATGATGACATAAAATATATGGTGACAATACATTTTGCATTGTTGAGCACCATTTATTTTGAAATATATAAAAAAAGAAAAGTCTGTAACATATAAAAGAGTAAATGCATTTGCTAAACAAACTGCTGAAGGATAAGAATAAAAGTCTGTAACATATTAAAAATTAAATGCATTTGTCATACATAGTGTTGAAAGATAAGAATAGAGTCTATAACATATAAAAATTTAAATGAATTTATATTTGAAATGTGTTAAAGAATTAAATTTTGTTACATACTACTCGAAATTTTGAAATATACAAAAAAATTAAAATCTGTTACATATAAACCGGAATTTCAATGCGTTTGTCATGTAGACTGGGATTGGGGGTCTCGCAGACCATTAGAGAAATATGTACAAGAAACAGGATTGTGGAAAGAAGATAGAGTGCAATAGCTGCAAAATAAAATAAATGGAAAGGTATAAGTGTTTTCCTATACATTTGTGTTGAAGAAACTGGAATAACTAGGTTGATAAACAAAGAAACATGCGATGAGTAAATTTTTCTATACGTTTGTGTTTAAGAAACTGGAATGAATGGGTTGATAAAGAAAGAAATATGTGATGAGTAAACTTACAGTGAGGGTACATATGAGTCATTTGGCTATTTTCTTGTGTCTTTCGTTTCATTGATGTCACTGATGACTGCGGTTTCAAGGAAAACTGCCTGTTGTCTTTCGTCGGTGGCCTGTTTAAATTGACTTTCGAGCCATTATTCAATGTAGCCTCTCATTGGGGCGACATTGATCTCATTCCATATTTTTATGTTAAAAAGATAATTTTCTAATTCCTGGAGGTCGATAGAAAGATTAGAGAGAGACTCATGAATTTCCTAATTCTGTACTGCATATTTGACTAGCCAGTTGTGGACGTGAGCTTGATCAAATTGAAGGATGTTGTAAAACATTTCCAGAGACAAGGTCTTAAACATAGAAACCTTTTTATCGAACTCTTGCGTGGTTAAGGGCAAGGAGTTTACGATTAAGAGGGGGTCTTCAAAGTCGTTGGTTTTCCCAGCTAAGTCTATATTTGACAACTTTGCGAATAATTTATCTTTCTTCGATATGGCTTGTTCACATGACTGAACAATGAGACACACGTTGTTTACTTTTTCTTTCCAACATGTATTCAATTGGCCGATCCTGTTTTTGTATGGAAGATCTTCTTCTCTTCTTTTTGTTTCTGTCATATTGTTGATAATCTTGACAAAAGGGATGATTGTTTTTAAAAAGAAATTTTCTTCATCTTTTAATTCGGCCTACAAAATCTCGAGCAAGCTATGTGCCCTGGTTCCAAGAGAAGTGATGGTTTGTGATATTTTCCATGCCTCGGTAACCAGTTCCATTCTTTTTTTGATATTGTTCTCCACATATCCTTTACAGGATGTGAACAAGGTGGATGATTCTTTTACATTGCGTGCAGGGGTGCCAAGCATGGCTATTGCCAAAGGATCGGCAAGCAATGGAATAGGAATGAAAGCTTCCTCCAATTCCTTGACTCGCTCCTTCAGTTTGACATTCTTAGTATCAATGCCTCCAATGGAATCATGAAGCACTTGTCCGGTCACAGTGTGAAGTTGACAGATTTGGGAAGGTGACATGTTGACAACGTCAACCTCTGAATGAGATTTTCCTTTCTTATTTTTAACATATTTTTTCTCAATTATCAATTTTTTGTTCTGGCTATCAAAAACAACGCTTTGGAAAATGAAGGATTCATCTACGTCAAAATTTTGGGTAACAACTATGTCCATTGGATGGCATCTCTAGGCTTATCAAGGAAGGGGAACATGTTATTCAGAGTAGTGTCAAGTTCCATGTTCTCCCTCTGAATTTTCGGCTCTTCCGCGTGCCCCATTTTTTTTTCTCTTCTTCTCTATTGGAAGCTTGTGAGAATTATCAATTATAGAGTGAGGAGGGTCATTATCTCCTCCTCTATTTCAATAACTCTAGATTTCTTTGTTGTCGTGATGGGCCGTTGGAGTGATGCTCGAGGAGGTTGTAATTTTTGGAGTGGTATTTGCGGATTGAACACTCTTGTCACTGGGGCCTTTCCCCTGTTGCATGTACAATTTAGTGCATTTTTGTACTGTCTCTACGTCGTCGGCATCAGAGGCAGGACTGTTGTCGCTACTGTCTCTATTTTTGGGCAAGTTTTTATTTACAAAACAATCATCGAGGCCAAGTGTTTGTAAATTTTGTCTAAAAATATCATAGGGGTCGAATCCTCTTATGTCTCTAGCATATCTAAGGTTGGACATGCTAAAATGTGCTGCAAAATCATCAATTGTGTTGACGTTTTTCAACACGAAATCCCCTCTTTTCCAAGGCAGAGGAATGAACTATTTGTTTTTCTTCCTTTGGAGCAGATGGAACCAGTAGTTGTATTGACGTGCTACTTCTGCAACAAACATTTTGTCTGTAATGTGACATGGAAGGAGAGCAGGCTATTCCGTAGAGCCAAAAATTCTTATGACATTGTAATTATCCAAATGTTCGAGTGTCCCCTTTTTGTCCAAAAAACTAGTTTCTTGTTCAGATATGCGGGGAGCATATTCTCCTAACAAAAAAAATTTGAAAACAGACAGGAAGCCATTAAAAACCTCATAAAAACAGTGAGAATCCTTATGCTTCCACAAGGCCTAGTATCAGAATTTTACTGGGTAGAATTCGCAGTTGACATTCTTGGACAGAGACAGTTGAAGAAATTGATAGGAATGTGTTATTGCAAAAACTAAATAGGATGACATATAAAATTTCTTTTTCCTTTTGTAGCTTGACAATTGGGAAGAGATTTCATAGTAAATTAACCTGCCCCAATAAAAAATGGCTTGTTCGTTGACTGTGAAATACAAAATATAAAGAGCCATGCGGGAAATAGTACATGTGGACTCCTTTCCCGTTATTATTGTAAACAACCAAGAAATTTCTCGAAATGGATTTCTAAATGAACTAACCTGGATGCTTGTAATATCTTCAGGAACTAGATTTGGGTTTTGCAAAAAAAGGGGAAAGAAGTCCAATCCATTATTATGATTTTCTAGGAACTGTTTGCAATCCTCTCCTTTGAACGTCAATGTTGTCTCCATCAATTTCAACATCTGGTGGAAGACCTGAGGTGACAAAGAAACATAAGAGCAGTCCTGTAGTGGAATAATTTTTTTCTTTGCAATATATTTATCGTTGCACCAAGAGACCAGGTCCTTACATTCAAAAAAATCAGGGACACAGCCTGCATGGGCAATCCTGGAGGTCCAAATTACTTGGTTCTCTATGGTAGAGGTTGAGTAATAAGAAAATGCCTTGGACCAGTGGATGTTCTGGTCCTTGTGCTCGAAGATGTTCACTGTATCTCCACAGAACTACTGTCGAGATGACGCCATAGGTTTATGAGAAGATTGTTTTACTGCAGATGATGGTTTAAATGAACAGTTAGAGCCGATAATGTAACTTTTCTCTAAATCTTGGTTAAAACCTTATGAATGGGAAAGCTCCATGAGCCTTTCGCTGATTAATGACAATCTATATTAGTGGTGCATGATGAATTGTTAATAGTAAAGTTTATTTATTGAATATTTAGAAATGCGAAGGTGGCAGGTATGGCGAAGAGCAATTAAGGAATGGAGGTTTTGTGAACGTGCAAAGGCCACACATGTGAATGGGATTTCATGATTTTGAAATGAACAGTCAGAAGGAATAATATAATTCCCCCACAAATTTTTGTTTAATGCACATCAATACAAGATGTCCTCAAGCCTTTTGCCCATCAATGACAATCTATACGCTTTTTGCATGATGACCTGTTAGAATTAAATGCCAGTAATTCCATATTTAGAAACAAGATATATATATATATATATATATAACCTTTTATTTTCCATTATTATAGACAAGTGCGAAGGTGATGAAGACAATGAAGAGAAAGGAAAGAATGGAAATCTCTGAAAAGAGATCGGACGGGATTCAAAAAAGGGTTATGGGGATAGTCAAGATAGCCGAGTGTTGCACGGTGAAATTTTATGCTTTGAAAATTTTGAATGCAAAATGTGTAAAATAGAAGAGATCATGATGGGGCAGTTCAGCGGTCGATTTGTATATTTGCGGAATTCTGGCAAAGTTGCTAAGTATGGAATAGGGAAATTGCTAACTGCATGCGTAGAAATAAGATCAAAGGGGCGCGGGCACAGGAAACAACGACTACGAGTTGAATATTTCGTCAACCCACAAAACTGGTGATTTTCCAAAGAAATTTGAACAAATGGCGAAGTATGGAAAGCAGACAGACGGGCTTCAAAATGGGGACCGTAATACTGAAGATGGTATGATCTAAGAACGGTTGGAATTTTTTATATCTGTCAATTTTTATATCGTGGAGCTCCAAATGTTGTTTGGAGGTCACAGAAAAGTAGAAGTGCAATGTTGACCCAACCACCGTGCAAGTCCGCCTATCAATTTTTATATCGTGGAACTCTGGGTGCTAGTTGTGGGATAGGGAACAACAGAGGGTCAATTTAAAGAAAGGGGAAGCGGTCGTTGGAAAGGCACGAATCTGTGAAGCTGCACAACAAGGCATTTTCTAAAAAAAAAATGATTAAGTAACTCGAAAGAGAAACTAGAGGGAATAAAGGAGTGGGGAAATAGAAAAGAGGAAGGCAGATTTGGTAAGTGTGAATCGGTTTCAAGGAAGCCCCATTGTTGCAAAACCATGATTTTCTACTAATTGTCAGCAAATGCGTTGTTCAAGATTAGATTTCATTGCAACCTATGCGTGTAACTATGTTCTTGATACATTCTTCCATGACTGTAACATATTAACTTAACTGCTAAACTTCATATTCTACTAATTGCCAGCAAATGCTTTGTTGAAGATTAGATTTTATTGGAACGTGTGGGTGTAACTGTGTTGTTCATTTCTTCCATGGGTGCAACATATTAATTCAAGTATTAAACATCTTTCATAATGGGTTGTTAGCATTAAAACTTAATAATTGCATGTCTAGAAACAAGAATAACGATTTTGCTGCAACATTGTACATTGGTATTAGTAAACAAAATATCGAAGAATTACAAGAGCACCGAACCATGCAAGTTAGAATATACATTAAACTCAGAAAAGAAGCAACAACGAAGAGTCGAAGGAATTTTTTTTTTAATAGAAAATCCATTTAAAAAATTAAGAAAAACACCAAGTATTGTACATCTATCCTTAGAAATTGGACCCAGTTCTTCAGGCCAAAACATTGAAGGTATCTACGACAAACTCTTGCAGGGTATCCATAGTATGCAACACGTAAATGGTTGCAGGGAAAGTGGAATAACTGTTAGCTGAAACCGCCTCTGCATAGTCCAAAAAAATTCAGTAGCACAACATGCATGTACAATTCCAGAGGTCCAAATTAGTCCATTCTGGGCAGAAGGAGATGGCTAGTAGGGAAATGTCTTGCAGCAGCAAGAGTTTTGTACCTGATTCCTGAAGATGTTAATCAATATTTTTGGGCTTGAAATATATCTCTGGGACAATCAACATATAATTTATTTACAGTGAAACTCTTCCACACAGAAAGGACTAATTTGGAAGTCTGGAATTCCTACTTTCGCGCTGCAAAGTGGTTTTTGCGTTTACTGTTGCTTTCTTTTCTAAAACTCCTTTTGGTGTTCTCATGACCGCCATCACCGAGTCGGGAAGCTCCGTTTGTTATGATTCATTTCAATTTGGGCACAGGAGTGGGAAGATTCTTTTCATTTCCATCATCCATTGTCGTATCATCGTCCATCATATCATCTTCTTCCAGCTCAAAATTCATGGCATCAACTTCTGCGACATGCATGAATCCAACTGGACAGGTTTTCCGAGCAGCCAGGGTTGCAATGGAATTTTTTGGCTTTAAATATATCTCTCGGTGTACCAAGGGACCATTTCCTTTTTTTCTCCTGGGCGGAGGGAGATGAATAGTAAGAATATGCCCTGGAATAGTGGAACGTTTGGCCATTATGCCCCAATGTGTTTTTTGTGTGTGGAGAGAACTGCTGCCAAAAGTTATTAAGAATTTTTGTTTTCTCGAGATGATGTTTGAAATGAAAATCGGGGATGGATAATATAACCCTCCGTAAATTATGGTTTAATGCGTATCAATGGAATATCTCCTCGAGCCTTTCACTGATCAATGACAATTTCGAGTGTTTGTGTAGAAAAAGTTGTCACCATCACAGCTCAGTAATTTCACAATTAGAAAAAAGTGTGAAGGTGGTGGTGATGGCGAAAAGAGATTAGGAATTAGAAGTTTATTAAAAGCACCAACCCATCGGCGCACAAAAAAATAAGATTGCATCACCTTTGAAATGAATACTTGGAAAGGGTAACATAGTTTTGCACAAATCTTAGTTTAATTCGTAGTAATGACAAATCTTCTCCAGATTTTCAGACATTAATGACAATATTAACAGTTCCTGTAGGATGGATACTAGCATTAAAGCTTAATTATTGCATATCTGGAAACAAGCATGAAGGCAGTGGTGATGGGGAAACCGATTCCAAGAAATACCAAAGTATGGAAAGCGGTCAGGTGGTTTACAAAATAAAAATGGCAGAAGATATACCCAGGAGACATGAAGGGCTGATGGTCATATTGTATCTCAGTGACAGATATCGATCGTCAATTTGTATGTCACGAAATTTTGTAAATTGAAAAGTGGACCTGCGGGATGGTTGGCTCAACATTGCACTTTCATTGTTCAATGTCCTCCAAATAGCACTAGGAGTTCCGCGGTAGACAAATTGATAGATGGAATCGAGGGCTAGCACGTTCAAAATTTCCATTATTTACGGATGGTAATCCCTATGAACTATCTAACATATCTAAAAACATTATTTTCAATACTAAATTATTAATATTACATATTGATAATTTATAACATATTATCAATAAACATAGTAAACATGCACTTTTATAAAGTATGGACATGAGATTTTATAGAGCATATGCGGATACCTCATTCCATACTTAGGCACTTTTTCGATTGCGGGTTGTCAGACTGGTAGGCTGAAAATTGAGCCTCTATTGTTGTATGTCCTACAAATAGCACCTACACTTCTGTGATATACAAATTGACAAGTGAACTTGCGAGTTGGTTGGTCAATATTGGAGAATTTAATTAGACGAGAAATTTTGTACAATCTAGTTGGACGAGTGATATAAAAGTATTTCGAAAAACGGGCAATACATGGTAAACATGTACTTTTATAATGTATGGACATGACATTTCATATAACATATGTGAATCCCTCATTCCATACTTGGGCATTTTTTGGATCACGGGTTCGCGGCCTGGTGGGATGAAAATTGAGTATCTATTGTTTTGTGTCCTACAAATAGCACCTACACTTTTGCGATATACAAATTGATAGTCGGACTTGCGGAGATGAGTCTCTATATAAAGTATGGACATAAGATTTTATAGAGCATATGCGGATCCCTCATTCCATACATAGCCACATTTTTTATCGCGGGTTCACGGCCTGGAGGGCTAAAAATAGAATCTCTATTGTTATGTGTCCTACAAATAACACCTAGAATTCCGCAGTACAGAAATTGACAAGAGGACCTATGGGATGCTTGGCTAAATATGGCATTTGTATTGTTTGAGAACATATGCGGATCCCTCATTCCATACTTGGGAACTTTTTGGATTGCGGGTTCATGGCCTGGCAGGATGAAAGTTAAGTATCTATTGTTCAATGTCCTACAAATAGTGCCTAGACTTCCTTGATATACAAATTGACAGGTGGTCCACGCACTTTTTGGTTCACAGGTTCACAGCCTGGCGGGCTGAAAATTGAGTATCTATTGTTTGTAGCCTACAAATAACACCTACACTTCCATGATATACAAATTGACAATCAAAATTGTGTAGATGATTCTCTATATAAAGCATGGACATGAGATTTTATAGAACATATGTGGATCCCTCATTCCATACTTAGGCACTTTTTTATCGCGGGTTCGTGGCCTGGGGAGCTGAAAATAAAGTTTCTATTGTTCTGTGTCCTACAAATAACACCGAGACTTCCACGATATACAAATTTACAGGAGAACCTATGGGTTGCTTGGCTGAACATTGCATTTGTATTGTTCTAGAACATATGCGGATCCCTCATTCCATACTTGGGCACTTTTTGGATTGCGCATTTGTGGCCTAGCGGGATGAAAATTAAGTATCTATTGTTCGATGTTCTACAAATAGCACCTAGACTTCTGCGATATACAAATTGACAGGCGGCCCAGGCACTTTTTGGGCCACGGGATGAAAATTGAGTATCTATTGTTCTGTGTCCTACAAATATCTCCTACAGTTCCGCTATTTACAAATTGACAGCCGGACTTGCAGAGATGAGTCTCTATATAAACTATGGACATGAGATTTTATAGAGCATATGCAAATCCCTCATTCCATACTTAGCCACTTTTTTTATTGCGGGTTCACGACCTAGTGGGCTGAAAATAGAGTCTCTATTGTTCCATGTCCTACAAATAACACCCAGACTTCCAAGATATACAAATTGATAGGAGGACCTATGGGCTACTTGGTTGAACATTGCATTTGTATTTTTCTAGAACATATGCAGATCCCTCATTCCATACTTTGGCACTTTTTGATTCGTGGGTTCACGGCCTGGCCGGATGAAAAGTAAGTATCTGTTGTTCGGTGTCCTAAAAATAGCATCTATGCTTCCGCGATACACAAATTGACGGGCGCTCCATGCACTTTTTGGATTGCGAGTTCGCAGCCTCGCGGACTGAAAATTGAGTATCTGTTGGACTTGCGGAGATATAAAAATAACACCTAGACTTCCACGATATACAAGTTAACATGCGGACTTGTGGACATGAGTCTCTATATAAAGTATGGACATGATATTTTATAGATCATATGCATAGTCTCTATATGGACATGAGTTTCAACATTGCAGTTTCATTCTTCTGTGTTCTCCAAATAACACTCGGAGTTCTGCGATATACAAATTGACAGATGGACTTAAGGGTTGGAGAGTTCAAGTTTTCCATTGTTTACAGGATGCTAATCCCTATCAACTATCTAACATATCTAAAAACATAATTTTCAATACTATATTATTAATATTAAAGTTTGATATTGCATAATTTAATTAGACGACAAAGTTTTTTCAATCTGGTCGAGCGACTAATATAAAAGTTTTCCAACAAATGAGCAATGCATAGTAAACTTGTACTCTTAGAAAATATGGACAAGATATTTTATAGAGCATATGTGGATCCCTCATTCGATATTTAGCCATTTTTTTTTATCGGGGGCTCTTGGCATGGCTGGATGAACATTACACTTTCATTGTTCCGTATCTTCCAAATAGCACTCGGACTTCTGCGATATGCAGATTGACAGATGGACTCGAGTGCTGGCGGGTTTAAATTTTCCATTGTTTACGGATGGTAATGCCTATCAACTACCTAACATATCTAAAAATATTATTTTCAATACTAAATTATTAATATTACATATTGATATTGCAGAATTTAAGTAAACGACGAAGTTTGTCCATTTTGGTGGACCGACTAATATAAAAGTTTTTCGAAAAACGAGCAATACATAGTAAACATGTACTTTTATAAAGTATGAACATGAGATTTTATACAGCATATGTGAATTCCTTATTTCATACTTAGGCACCTTTTGGATGGTGGGTTCACGACCTAGCGGGTTGAAAATTGAGGTTTTACTGTTCCGTTGCCTACAAATAGCACCGAGAGACCCCGATAAACTATCTAAAAATGACATTGTTTATAGATGCTAATCACTATCAACTATCTAACATATCTAAAAACATTATTTTCAATACTAAATTATTAATATTAATTTTTTATATTGCATAATTTAATTAGACGCGAAAGTTTGTACAATCTCGTCAGGCGACTTATAAAAAAGTTTTCAAAGAAATGCGAAATACATAGTAAACATGTACTTTTAGAAACAAACAATATTGTAACTTCACATGCAATCCTCTAAAATTTTTGCATACAACTATTTTCTTTCATGGCAGGACTAGAGCAGTAGCAAAATCTCACAGAATAAGAGATATCAGCCTTCGCAGACATGGAAAATAACACAAATGCATGTAGACCCGTGGGTGCAAGGGATGAACACCGTAAAGTGCCCCAAATAAATAATAAGAATCCAAAAAAAAGGAAAAAGGAAAATCTCCAACAACCGTCGTTGCACCCCAACCCTGCAAGGTCGAATCAAACAAAAGAAAACAACAGGGACCAAATTTTGGCGTATTCAAAATTGCAATTGTTTAGGGATTCTCATCCTATCTAACTTTATCTAAAAACATTATTTTCAAATACTAAATTATTAATATTAACTATTATTCGTTCATTCAAATTATTCCAGGATATTAATTTTACCAAGTTCAGCGAATAAGCAAAAATGGAAAAACAACGACCAATTTGAATTTTAAGAGCCTCTTGTTGGTATGATAGGACAGTTGCACTTCACACACTATATATTCGTTGATTTCAAATTATTTCAGAACAATAATTTGACCAAGTTCATCGATCAAGGAAATCTGCTAAAGCAAGCCACATAGTACATTTGTGTCACAATGCCATAGAAATTATCAGGCAGATCTACGTGCCAGCTGGCTAAAAAATTCAATTATATTGTTATGTGTCCTCTAAAGAATAGTTGGAGTTCCACGGTATACAGATTGACAGACAAATCAAATAACCAAGAACCAACAATACTTTAAACAGGCCACAAGCAAGTTTCCAGAAGGTTCCATAGATGAGAACCCATCGACCTTTGCACCAAACAATGTGATATACAAAGAAAAGGCGTCGTCACATTCATTTTCTCTTGCATCTGATATGTGTTCCCAGTAGGAAATAACTGTAGCCATAAGATATATGGGGATTACAGAGATATGGACCAAGTCCAATGAACATTCATCTGGATGTTGAACAAATATTATAGAGACACATGAGGTATTTTCGTTTCCTACCAAAGTTTCAAATATTTTATTTTTTTCACTTCTTCAGCTAATATAAAAAATTGGATTGTCCTCATTTAAGATGAATTTGCTCTGTATCCGAAGCTGTCACAGAATGTACACACTGCTTGCCTTTTTCTATAGATATGTTTCATACGACAACTCTGCCAACTCAGGAAGCACATTTTGTAACAAAGGTTGCCTAATCGTAAAATGCACGGTTGTGTTTCCCATGGTTCGGATAACAACATTGATGCAATGTTCATATATATATGGACATTTTTCACCTCATCGTAGATAATCAATTGTATCATCACTTATAAAAGCGGAGACAGAAGCAACGAAATTGCAGTTTGCACATACAGGCTCAAAGGGGGTCGAGTACACATTGGCTGCAACTAAAAGACCTTCAATATATGAAAGCGAGCAAAGGGATTAATACATTGAAGAATATAATACACAACTGCACCCCCCCTCCCCTTAAAAAAAATAAAAATTAAACAGACGCAGAAATTTGTTAAAGGTTATTTCTATAAGCAAAGTGAGGATGATTTTGTGGATGTATATGCACAACAGTTGTACAGCTAGCTAGTTTATTCAGATCCTCTACTATATCTTCTCGCAACTCTGTTACAAATGTTTTCTGGGTTGTCCGAAAGATCCTTTCTCTAGCATCCCTCTTCATTATTATATATTTTTGAATAACATAAGTGGTATCTGCCCTCTATGCAATTGTTGTTCTATTGACGAAAACAAATATGAATACGTATCGAACAATTGTAGCTGCAACATGGAACAGTGCAATATTTGTGTAACTTATCCGACATACATGCAGATGCAAAATTAAAGGACATAATTGAATATGAAAAGTGGTACCATTGCCTTGTCGCTGTCCGACTCGCCATCCTTTATATGGAGAATGTGTTTCGAGCCAAATTTTCTCGCCAGTGTGACAGCAACCCCAATCGTTCTGATTGGGTAAATATCAGTGCTCTCTGCAAGTTGCTTGATAGTCGAGTCCGTGACGAAGCAATATCTTGAAAAAACAATGAGAATTTTTTCCACAATGTTTGTTTCGTTCAGTGAAATAATTCGATTGCAATCACCACAGTCATATACTGTTTTGGGCAATATATTAAAATTTGTAATGGATATCCCATTACAAGGAAATATCTTTTCTGCATGTTTCTGGACAAGTTGTGGAGGAATAGTTAGTGTCACTGTCATCATGGCATCCTTGTTTTTCATGTCAGCATGCATAATGGTTCTACTTTTGTTTTCCTTGTCCAATTAGGTGCTATAGACAACCATTATGTCCCCGACAAACACTTGTCCACTTTGGCAGCTATTCAAGGCCTCTATTGATAGTACTTTGGATGTTACAACTCTAGACCTGATGACATTTTTTGAATAGGAAAACTAAAGTAAATGGTAGTGTGCTATAAGTACATGCATAGTTTTTTATGAACTATGGAGCCACAGTTTCGCAACCACACCTCTTAGTCTGTGGAACATGCAGCAGTATGTTTAACGTCTTGCTTGTACTTGTTGATACCTATTGTGAGCTGCAATCCATGTATTGCAAATGACATCATCATATCCACCATTCCATAAATGAATACACATCCCAGCAAATCTGTTTAGTAAACATAGTAAGAGAAGAACGTATGCATCTTTACCATTGGCCTTGTCGGTCTGTCGATGTATGGGATGATTGACTGCTCATGGCCATGTCACTAGTCCAATTTTTTTTTATGCAAGCATGTGTAGATGAACATCGGGACTAAACAAGCATATGCATTGTATATTGTCCATCGGAACGACAAAGTAACCAAAAAAATGTATGCATCTAAATTTTTTAACTAGAGTAATGTTTAACAGTAAACAGGGCGTGAGCATGGGGCACCATGGCCAATCTGTATATCGTGGGTCCTCAAAAGCCAGGGGAGCAATTTTCATCCTGTCAGCCTGGCACCTGCAATCGAGAAAGTGGGTAACTATGGAATAAGGTAGGAGCATGACCACATATGTCAAATGGTTAGTCTGCCAACCGACGCATGAAGGAATTTTCAGAAAGCACACTAAGAATATGAATTAGAAATCAAAAGGGATAATAGATAATGGGAAAAGTAGAAATAGGGAGCGCAAAAAGGCCCATTACTGTGAAGTGATCATTTTCAAGTCTAATATTATATACCTGCACCCGGTTTGTATATTTAATTTGCTAGCACACTTGGTATACCTTTTAGAAGATTGTAACACAAAATCCTCTACTATTGCACAGAAGAAGTCATCTCCCTGTCCAAGCAACCTGTTTTTTCCAAGGCAACAACGTCGAAGATGCAATGGACATGAAGGCAAGTTAGTATGAAGATAGGCATCTAAAAGAAAAATAAAAAGGTTTATTTACCCGCCAAAGAGTCCGTCATCTTGTCCAACCATTCTGTTTGTTTATATGCAGTAATGCAGCGCAAACACAACAGACATGAACTAGCTTAGTATGATGCATGTAACCAAGATAACTTACCATATAGGAAGGCACACAACTAGTTTAACATATATACAGACCATAAATGAAATACAAAACAACACAATATGAAACAACAGTACAAGCATGCACCTTTCTATATCCTCTTCAACTGTTGCAGTCAAGATTCCCTCCTTTTCGCCAGCTACTCTATTTGTTTCAATGTGGGAATGCACCAAATTCAATGAACATCAATGGAAGCTGGTATTCACAGGAGAATAAGAAATATGTACATACAATAAAAATGTCTCAACGAACAGTCTAGAAAGGCAGAAACACGAACCTTTGTGCTTCTCTATCCATGGTTGTAAACGTGTAGATTTTTTTTCCTTGCCCAAAATATATTACAAGGCACAAAACATCATGCAATTGCATGGCCGCAACTAAACGATTTATGGTTTTCCCTGGAAATTTATCCAGATATGCCCTTTAACCATGTTCTTTATCCTCTACACAGAGTGTTGTGCCCACAATACAAGTTATCATCTTTTCTGTGGCAAACTACCGAGGCATGCTTCGAGACATGAAAATATAATCTTACAGAATCTTTGTTGCACATATCATATCTCAGGCATAACACAAATTGTATCGTGCACACACTAGTCTATGTAGAGAAGAAAGAACATGCAATGTCATATCCACACATCTGACCATACATGGTTTATAAATGTAGCCTGCATACATATTCTTTATTCCCACAAAAAAATAGCAGATATTGTAACTTCACATGAAATCTTCGTACAATTTTGCATCTAACTATTTTCTTTCATGGCAGGACTCGAGTAGCAGCAAAATCTCACAAAATAACAGATATCGGCCTAGACAAACATGAAAAATAACACAACTGCATGTCGACTCATGGGTGCAGGGGATGAATATCATAAAGCACCCCAAATAAACAATAAAAATCCAAAAGAAAAGAAAAAAGAAAAACTCCAACAACCGTCGTTGCACCCCAACCCTGCAAGGCCGAATCAAACAAAAGAAAACAACAAGGACCAAACCAGTGAGAAAGCACCAACAAGATGAACTGCACCCTCAGGGCCCCAAAGCGTAAACCCCAGGCAAAAAAACAGAACCAACAACCCATGAACCAACAAACCAACAAGAACCACTAAGCCAATGAACAATATATATGTATCTCCAACGATTACAAAATTGCACCCCAATCACAGAAGGAACCGAAAACATACAAGGAACATGCGACTACAAATAAGAAAACATTCTACTTGCAAACTGCAAACACTGAACAACAAACAAGGAATACAAAATGAAACTATGGCATCCAAACTTACTCCGAAACAATGAAATGAAGAAGCGCATGTCGAATCGCAAGCAAAACATCAACAAGCAGCAACCGAGAAACCAACGAAGAAGAAGCACTCACCGAACTAGTAAACAATGTATCTAGCTTCAATGGCTATTGAACTAGCGGTGGAAAAACATACAATGGCTATTGAACTAGCAGTGGAAAAACAAGACTTTGCAAATTCACTGTAACTGTATAGAAAATTTCAAGGAAAAATGTATTCCAAGAAGCGTATTTACATAAACATTTAAGACAGTCATGTTGTCTAAGGACCTCGCGGTATGCAAACATTTAAGCTCTCATGGGTGTTGGAGGACGTCACGTCATGTAAACATTTACACTATCAGGCCTATTGAGGCATCTCAGAATAAGTGTCAATCACTACAAAGCTTGGATATCAAAACATTTCAATATGTTTGAATATCAATCACTACAAAGATTGGATATCAAAACATTTCAATATGTTTAGTACACATCAAAATCTATGGATATATTCGGCTAGCAGAAAATGCTAATACAAACATTCAAATTAATGCTAGCATTAATCGACCTTCAACCAATATAGAGGAAAAATATATGATTAAAAAATATTGTCTACGAGAAAAACTTTGGATATGTTGTCATATACTACATTGGGAATAGAGAAGTTGGCAATAAGACCTCCAATCTCTTATCCAATCAGAGAAGTACATATATGTTATATGTTTTTAATTCCATAGCTCCAACAATAGGTATTGTGCAAATATTTCGGGTCAAAGGACAAATTAATATGTAGTCAACGCAGTATCGATCACTATAGTCCCTCTATGCCTACGGTAGGGACTGAGTTACTAATAACTCAGAAAGAGAATAGGAAAAGGGCCCACATAATGTCTAATGGTTCAGATATAAAATTAAATTATGGGAAGTACATGGAAGGTAGGTGAATTAGTGCAACGACACTTTTAAAACTTTTATGATAGGTTTTGTTTTTAAAATTGTTCTTCTTATGCTTTTTTGTTATTAATATAATGAAATAATAAATATTATTAAATTATTTTGGATTTGTTTTTTTAATAGAAATTATTAATGTTTTCTAAAATGAAATAAAATAAATCTCGAGGTCTGCAACACCCATGTTTATTTTTATTTTCAAGATTGACGAAGACATCAAAAACACAGGTTGGAAGGTATTTAAATGTGAATCCTCAAAAACCAAATATAATGAGAAAATAAGTGTGCAAGAGGGTGTTTTATAGCTTCATCCAAAGGAAGACAATTTCCATTACTGCAATTACAATTTAATATTAATGAGTCTTACCTCTCTCTATAGTTGCATGAAGGTTTTGGGCTATGTTTTTGAATCTTTGATCTTTTCTTCCCTCTCATCCTTCACCATTGTTGTGCAATGTTCTATACATGCAACTTGTAAGTTGCAACCTCACTATGCATGATCTTTACTATAGAATTTATAACTTATATTATGTATGCTTTGCACAAAAATCAGCATTCACATTTCCAAAATTATTATTATATTATAATATATATTGTTATTATATAACATATGGTTGTTATTATAATATATATGGTTATTATATAACATATTTTTGTTATTATAATATATATTATTATTATATTATAATATAGATCCTCTTATTTGCTCATCAAATTAAGTTAAGGACCTGTGTAAATTTAAAAATGGTTGGTATTTAATAATTAAAATGCAAAAAAACTAATAAATAGCAATCAAATGAATGAAAATGTTCCACAATGTTACGAAATAAAACTTGCCTAATTGATAACTTTTTGATCCGTTACTTCACAATTAAAAATGTCAAAAGATGTGGGTTTGGGGTATGAGCTTATCTCCAATGCAGATTCGGTTATCTAGTAGGCATGGAGAAAGGTCAACAACGTTTAGGATATATACGTTAATGTTCCAGTGATGTTAACAGCAAAAAAGTTGCCGTAATTTCAAACGATGTGCCGTTTGCATTATGTGTAATTATTCCGACGTCAGTGATGTTAACGGAAAGAAGTTGCCCTAATTTCAAACGATGTGCGTTTGGCATCTATATGGTAATGTTCCGACGTCAATGATGCTAAAGGAAAGATGTTGCCGTAATTTCATTCACAAACAAGACAATTAAAGTTAAATTCTTAGGGTTCAGATATAAAGTTAAATTCTCGAATGTACATTGAAGGTCGGTGAATTAGTGCCCTCAGATCTTTCAAAGACAACGACAAGTATGATTACGTGCATAGATCACCTCCAAACACTGAAAATGTTCCACCGCCCTTGTGCGTAATAGAACTTTGGGAATAGATTATTGTTTTTTCCGTTCCTTAAGATTTAAAAATTTCAAACCATTTTCGTTTTGCATCTGTACGTTAGTGTTCCGACGTCTGTGATGATAACGGAAAGAAGTTGCCGTAAGTTCAAACGATGTGTGTTCGGCATCTATACGTTAATGTTCCGACGTCAGTTACGGAAAGAAGTTGCCGTAATTTGATTGAAGAACAAGGTCTAATTCAATTTCCACAAGCACGGACTTACGAGTAAAGCATTGAGACGTGTAAAAGCACTCAAAACTGGTTTGCTGCGATACTTTTTCCACAGCCTAACCTAAATCGTCATGTTTTGCGCATATTTTTTTCTACTTTGATACGAAAAGAGCATCGAAAATAAATTAGGTGGTGAGATACTTCTAAATATGCTGATGTGATAGCAAGTCTTTTGCCCTGTTAGTAAATTGATGAACAGTTCAATACAATGGATTGCAAAGGACCAGCTGGGCTGTGTGGCAGTAGGTCAGTCGCACTTGGTGACCGGGAATTTATTTTGAGTGAATTCTGCATTTTGTCAGGCTCCACCTCATTGTCATCGAATAGAATTTCATAATAGTCCAAAATTCATGAATCTCACAATGCATCATAATTCATGAATACCACAATGCATGACATCTGGTAGAAACTATAGTTACCTAGTCTTTATATTCTATTTATTTATAGCAAAATAAGCTAAAGTGAGGGTGAATTTGGATTAGTTGTATTAAATAAATACTCAATGCAAGTGGATAATCAGAATTACAATATGAGTGGGTTTAATGGTTAAGAACATATGTTTCCTACTAAGAAGTCACAATTTCAAATCTGGAGGGGATTGAGGTCCTCTTGACATCTAGTGGTATAGTTATGATTGGAAAAGATACGAATTCGAAAAATTATGGATGAAATACTAAATTTTAGTTAGTTTCAAACCTCAATATTGAAAGGAAAATTTAAACATTTTCTAATGGAGAGAGGAAAGATAACTCTAGTGGATAGAGCTATCGTATTGAAGAATATAAGAAGAGCGAACATTAGATGGGATATGGGTTATAGAAGAAGATTAAATATTGGATGGGTCATCCATAAAGGGTCTCATGAAGAGAATCCCTTAAAAGAAGCTTGTATGAAGTTGAGGAAGATTATTGTGAGGTTGGAAGAATAGAGGTATCCCTTAGCTAGAATAACTCTAAAATAAAATTCTTCACCACAAAAGCTTTTTTAGGAAATTTATGGAGGAAAGGCGACCACTCATTGAAGTTGAGGCTTTAGTAATAATGGAGTAGGTTTTGTCAAAAATGTACACCTTAGAGCATGTGGAGAAAATAGGTTCTCATTCGACATATAAGATAGTTAAGATCAAGGCCTTTAGAAGAGAAGGATTATGAAGATGAAGGTATTGAATATCATGATGGGATCATGGAATGTGCACCAAAAGAAGGTATGTTATAATGCATCATGGAATGTGCACCAAAAGAAGGTATGTTATAATGCATGCGTCAATGACACATTAGCTAGTTATGTTCAATTTTTTCTATAGGATTGAATATACCATTAATTTTGATTGAGATATCCTCTTAGGATATCTAATCCATAATGGTATCATTGAGACATGCATTATAACTTACTTTACACTAATGACATTAACATAGCTATATGTTTAATGATATCACATAATAAATACTTAATAAACCAATCCATAAGAAAGTGGTCCATAATGTCACCTATAATGAGATATGAGTATTGGTATTCTCATGTAAAGATGTCAAAAGTTTGACTCCAATTTCATAATGGATTAAAAGTTGGAAATGGGTAAAAAATGCCATCATTAGGGATAGAAAATCATGAAAGCAACAACTAAATCAAGTTTTTATAGAACTAGTTCGACTCCACTTTCATAATGGATTAAAAGTTGGAAATGGGTAAAAAATGCCATCACTAGGGATAGAAAATCATGAAAGCAACAATCAAATCAAGTTTTTATAGAACTAAGGTGCATGAATGATTTCAAGGATGGAAATTTATATTTAAATGTAGAAACAAGGGTTAATCTTACTTTTCCTTAATATGCAAAATGTAAAAAATTTAGCCATAGTTTTGTAAAAATATTCAAATTTCTAAGGATTTTATATACTTTCTATAAACTTTTGGTGATTTTAAAAGTAAAATAATATTATTCTATGGAATTTGGGCGAATCATTTTTATAAAAAATGTAAATTGGAGAATTTTTTTGGGGGAAAAGCCATGGAAAATTAGTTCATTTGCAAAATTTAGCCCTTAAAATCGTTTATGCTAAGGTGGTGGTACTACCTTTTTGAACAAAAGAAATGTACGTATGTCATGATCTAATGCAATTTGTGACTACTGTATATGAGTTGGGAGGATAATTAATGTTTATGCATATTTTTTCGGGATAATTAACCTCTATGAAATGATAAAAAATAATTTATCTTTTAATGTTGAATAGGATGATTAAAAAAGTTTATTATATCTAGAATTAAAGTAGTGGTACTATCTTTTTGAACAACAACAATGTATGTATATGATGATCAAATGTAATGTGATGTTAGTGCATATGGGTTGAGACATGAGAAGAATCAACATATGGATCTAACACACATGGACAATGAAGAGAAATTAATAACCCTCCATATATAGATATGCCCAAGAGGAAAGTGGTTAGCATTAAATTGATCATGAAAGTGTTTTAATTGAGTTGTTTCGATCCCCAAAAGATGATAGATAAAAATTCGTGAATATGCTAATAAAGTTCCTTTAGAAACAAATATTGGTAAAGAGAATTGGATTATTCTTAAAGGAGATGATATAGATGAATATTTAAAAGACTATCAAAATTAGGGTGGAGGTCTTACTATAATTACATTGTTCGGAGAAATAAACATAAATTGATTGATAGTATCTAAGTATCTTTAAGGAGATAAGATCAGTTTAAGTTGTGGCTTATGGTGAGAATGTGAATAAGCTATCTTGAAAATGACAAGATTAGAATGATGTTACTCACAAATCCAAATTGTTTGTTCAAAAGTGACGAATGAGGACACAAAAGCTACCCTTAATCTTTTAAAAATGGTAATTATAAATGCAGTCTCATTTGTAGGAATGAAGAGAAGACATGACTCTAGCAATTCCAATTCGAATAAATAATTGTCATAGAATATTGGACATTTAATTTCTATTTTAAATATTGACCATGTGATTTCTTATTTACCTTTAATCACTATGGAATATGGAATCTTTTAAGAGTATGATATAAAATTAAAAAGAATAAATGAAAGGCATAAGCTTGAGGATTATTTTTTTAATGAAACACCAATCAAATATATAACTTATATATTAAATGTAGGAAAGATCATCTATGGAATATGGAATCTTTTAAGAATGTGACATAAAATTAAAAAGAATAAATGAAACACATAAGATTGAGATTATTTTTTGAACAAGATAACAATCAAATGTATCACTTATATATTAGATGTAGACAAGATCATGTTCACAATTTTTTTCAAATTGTTTTATAACATGTGTAAGCTAATTAAATTGAAAAGTAAAAATTATTATTTTTTTAATTATATTTTTAAGAAAGCTAATTAAATTGAAAAGTATGAAAATGTGTATATTAAGAGCTGGTGAATGTATGTTTATTACTTATCACAATTACTTGATATTACTTATGAGAGTTACTGGATATTTTTAAACCTTTATTACTAATCACAATTACTTAATATTTTTAAGAAAGCTAATTAAATTGAAAAATATGAAAATGTGTAAATTAAGAGCTCGTGAATGTATGCCTATTACTTATCACAATTACTTGATATTACTTATGAGAGTTACTGGATATCTTTAAACCTCTATTACTAATCACAATTACTTGATATTACTTATGAGAGTTACTGGATATCTTTAAACCTCTACTACTAATCACAATTACTTATATGTTTGATATCATTTTAATAACAACTTTAAAAGAAAATAAGTATTTAAAATTTAATATTTTTTTTTTATAACATTTTTTTACATATAACTAATAATTATATTGTTTGGAAAATAAATATTAAGAAAAATAACCATTATATGATTTAAAATAAAAAAACTTATTTTCATTTTATAAACTAATTAAAATTTTACATTTAATTAAATATATTTATTATTAATTTATAATAAATATATTTAAATATATAATTTTATTAGTTTTTATATATATATGTTTTGTAAGTGTAAAGAAAAAAATAAGCATTGTTAATATAAAAATAAATTCTCAAAGTGAGAGTTTGTCAATTTTTAAAATGTCATCGGATGAAAGAGTATGTCACCTTTGTGACACTAAGAAGGTTGAAGATGAATAACACTTTCTCTTAGATTGTCCAGCCTATACCCATATTAGATCTCATTTTCAAAATATTTGTCACACTATCAACCTTCCTAACCTCTTAACTCAACAAAAGTATGGTGATCTTGGAAAGCCTCACTTAATGTTTTTCTAGCACAAAATCAAAATTCTAAAGAATAGCAAGTAATCACTTACCCTTTTAAAGTTCCATAAACCAATTTGATCTTAGTGGAGATTAATGGTTATCATCATCATAATAAGTAAGATAAATGATTATATCACTCCCCAATTATTTAAATTAGTTAACATTATTTAAATTAGTTAAAAGACCATATATTTCAGAGTTGTTTTTATTTTAGGTTGTTTGGACATAAATACAAAAATTCATTAATTTGACTAAGTCAATAACAGCATTCTAAAAAGTGAATCAGCTTGAACATTTATTCCGTCACTAATTAGAGTAGAACACAACAGTACTCGTATTAACGTGCCAAACTCAGTTGATAAATACGAATCATATTGAGAACGTTAACCTAGGTGCAATAATATTTAGTTAAAAGTCTTAGCTAACCTCATGATTTGAATTTAATATCACCTTCAGAGTCAAAATCTTCCGCCGTCCTCGTGCGTAATAAAACTTTGGGAATAGTTTCGTGTTACATCCGGTTCCTCAACGATTAAAAATGTCAAACTATACGCTTTACTGTTGTGATGTCGGTGACATGTCGGTGACGCGTTAATGTTGTGATGTCGGTGACATTAATGAAAGAAATTGCCGTAATCTCATGGAAGAACCAGATCTAGTTCAATTTCCACAAGCACTGAGTAACGAATACAATATTTTGACGTGTAAAAGCATGTAAAATAGTTAGCTGCGCCACTTTTTCCACAAGCATAAGATGTCTTGACAATCTGTCGTTGGAATTACTTTTCACCGTCTCCGTCAAATTATATGTTAATTTTTTTTTTGTTTTGGGTTTCTCTAATCCCGTCACAAAATGTTTTGTATAGAGCTCTGCGCTTCGAAGTACCATGTTTTCGGATCACAACTGAAAAGTACCATTTAGAAAAAATTATAAGTCATTTCAAAGTTTTATATATTTTAAAGATAAATACATTCCATAAAAGTTGAATAAGAAATTCTATTAAAAATACAAAAATATTAACTTCAATTTAAAGTAAAAATACAAAAAAATTACCTTCATTTTAAATTACAATAGTTAGGTTAGATATTTTATTTAAACTATTATATTTTATAATATAGTAAATGTGAATACTAACCAATTAATATAGCACTAAAAATTCTATAATAATTATATTTATTAATAATAACTACATTTAAGTAAAAAGTGGTTGATATAATTCTATCCACTTCATTTTTCATAGTTTCAAGTTAATGATTGTTGCTAATTGATCTTTTATAAAGGAATAAAAGACTATTAATATATTAATATATAATTAATGTCTTAATTAATTTACAAAATTAAGATATTAATGTATTAATTAAAATATTATTGTGTTAATTAATGGAAAAATAATTAATGTATTAATTAGTTATTACATTAATGTAATGTATAAAATAAAGTTTCAATACTAATGTATAATGTAATGTATTAATTTGAGTGGTCCCTACCCACTTAGATTGTATTAATACATTGCTAAACTATTAACGCATTAATACATTAATAAAATAATAAAGTAGTAATACATTACCAAAATATTAATACATCAAAATAAATTATTGGGCCTAGAGGCACCTAGTATGCCTAGTATGTGGGAGAAATTAAAGGAAATACACCCTATCCCATCGTCCTCTTAAAGGCAATACTTTTCCACATTGAGAGCATGACTATGATACATAATGTATTAGAACAAGCTAAAAAACATGGAAGACAAGAGGCTTCATAAAATTGCTTCAAAACCTAGTCTTAACCACCTTCAACACAAGCAAGGATGGCATAAAGATGTCGAGATAAGTTATTGGGGAATCATGGAAAACACCATTGTGCTACTGTTAAAAATATTATTAAATCAAAATTTAATGAGAAAATGTTTTGTGATAAAGAGTTAGAGGAAAAAACAATATTAAGGTATTATAAGGATGTAATCAACCATAATATAGAAGATCAAAATCATCTCTCAATTTTAACAAGTGTTAAGAAAAAAATAATCCTTTGTAAGATAAGACCAAATTTTCCAATGCTCCAAAGTGAAATTGGGTGTTGGTCAATTCCCAAAAGGCCACGGGATGAAAGAGCGTGTCATCTTTGTGACACTAAGATGGTTGAAAATAAAAAGAACTTTCTCTTAGATTGTCTAGCCGATACCTATATTAGTTGTCAATTTCAAAATATTTTTCCCACTACCAACCTTCCTAACATTTTAACTTAACAAAACTATGGTGATCTTTGAAAATTTCCCTTAATTCTTTTTTAGTACAGAAACAAAATTTCAAACAATTGCAAGTACTAGCTTTCCCTCTTAAAGTACAATAGACCAATTAATCTCTTATCATCATCATCAACAACAACAACAAAATACATTAAATATTAATAAAAATAAAAAACTAATAATGGTATGTGCAAAATAATGATGGTCTCTCATGATGTGTTAGTGACAATGAAAACGCGGGAAAACAACAATATATTAACTTGGAGGGATTATTCAAGGTAGTTTTATAATGAATTTGAATATGGCGTAAGAATATGAAACCTAGGAAATTGAATTATTTTTTTGAATATAAAACTTTTATTCATAGACATTGTAAATAACTATGTCAAATATGTTTTTTTTCTAATAGTGGTATCTTATTTTTCCAACAAAATATAAGGTATATGTTTTTGTTCGTGCAAGTGTTGAGTACTTGAACTCTAGAATTTCATTCCAAAAACTTGTATACTTGTAGAGAACCCGTTTTTAAAGTACCGTGTATTTTTTTGAAATTTTTAATATTAATTTTATACATTTTATAAATTATCAAAGTCTACATATACCTAAAATTACAATGTCTTTTATTTGTGCAGGCTAAGAGGTTCTTAACATGATACAAACAAATTTTTTTTAGATCGTAGGTATCGGTCCCCTCTAGTGTCTCATATAACTCATTTGAGAAATGGTTAAGGTGAGAAAATGTTATGTCATAAATAAGAGAGATATGTATTATAGGATTCTCATATATGTGAAGAAAAAAATAGATTAAAAATAGTAAGCAATACTATTTTTTTTCTTAAATTATATATTTGAAATATGCATAGTTGACTCTATCTATGTCTATAGTTTCGTCAACAACTGAATTTTCTACCCTCTAGAAAAATAACGTCAAAAGAATATATAGAGAGGGGTATTCACAAAAATGGAGTTTTTTATCAATTTGGAGACCAAAGCACTAGGTTTTTCATCCTAAACCTAAATCCGAACCAACTAAGTCAACATACACCTTGTCATTCCCGCCCCCAAAAAATTGAATTCAAAATAATGTGTGCATGTTCTTAGGATTGTGCATGCTCTCTAGGAACGTGTACACACTCCTTAAATTCACTCTTCCACCCCTCCTTCCCTCTCTCTCTCTCTCTCTTGCATCC